>CM076577.1:414937762-415528815 GCA_034641835.2 Pinus albicaulis
AACCATCGTAACGCCACAATATCTCATATCTTCGCTGGACAAAAGGAATTGTAAATCTGATCTATATTTGGCTTGTCTTCTATTGATCTATTATTGTGTTCTATCAGCACTTTACTTTCAAGTTTATGTGATTGCTATTTTGTATTGGGCCTAAGAAAGATTGAAGTAAAAGTGCATCAAGCATAGAACACCATGGCTATCTAAATTTAACAAGGAGCCATCACCATCCAAGAGATTATCAATTCCCTTTTCAGAGAATTCAAATTTCAATGTTTTGGTGCTATTGGATAAGATGACGCAACAATTGCCAGCTACCAAATACCAAATCAAATTCGAACTTGCTATTGTAGCAAGAAGCTTAGAAATGTACCGTGGATACAAAATCTTGACTAGGAGAAATACATGAAGTTTAAGAAAAGATTTGAACGACCTTCTTTGCCTGCTTCATTTCGCCACTCCAATTGCACCACTTCAATCTGCTATTGAAAATGTCGAAGACTCGAACACCGAAGCAACAACCCTTTTTCATAATCCAAGGAAAAGGAACGTGGTGATCCCGAAAATTCTCGTACCAATTAGTATTCCAAAGAAAACGACAAAGAGTTTCAAAAAGCCCACCAAAGGCAGGAATGTTTCTCGCAATTAATTTTTAAGTTCTTTTATTTTCGTTACTCGTTTTACCCATCAGTTACAAAGACGGTTCTCATGACAATTATTCAAATTTTGTATATAATGACCTTGTTTCTCATATGAGGGGGTTGGATTTTTTATGTGAAGAAACTTATCATTAGAGGAAGTCTAAATGTACATGATACACAAATCTATCATGATGTTGTTATAATCTTATTCGTGCAATTCGGATATAATGCCTTATGATTTCCTCTTTATTTCTCTATGTGATTAGATGTTGGTCTATGCTCTAATATATACAATTAACTTGATATGTTGTGTAAATTATCATATATTTCTCTTTTGTTTTTCTCTCAAATATTTATATTATCAGAAGTGAATGAATAGAGACATTTTCATGATTGGTTATTACAGGATTTCTAATGCCTAACATTGCTATTTTGTCTTAATGTTTTATGCTAGATGTGTCTTAGATCAGCATTTGACTTGTTAAAACATTATTCTCCTTGTGTTGTTTTATAGTTATATCCCATAACTGCTACAAGTAATATTTGACTTGCTCGATATTGCCTTATAGTAGTTCATAAGGGTTTGTTCGTTTGTTGATGTTTACATCATCAATAGGTGATCTGACTTTAACTACACATCTCTCGTTTGAGTGTGTGAAGATGATAATACTTGATGTTATGCTCTGTATACCTCTTATGGTCATAAGTTGTCAGTAATGGGTGATTTATAAATTCGTTTTATTCTATTAAATTTTCTTATAAGTTATTTATTTCGTTCTTTCTTAATTTTGCAGATGTCAGTTTCTTATTGCATGATAAAGGTTTTAATTAGTAATTCATGACTGTGTTAAGTATAAGTTTCTTCCACTTGCAAGCCTCACCATTTTATACCTTTCTACAATATATATAATCTGGTCATACATATTATATTATAATATATTTACTAATTAGACACAGGGAACACCCCTGAGGCAAGGGAGACCAGCCTTTCTAGCCTAAAGCAGGAAGATTTGTATCCTCATTCAATGCCTCTTAAATAAGTTTCCACTGCCAAGACAACTTAGGAACAAACAAAGTCCTCGCCAAACTTGCAGTGCTTCTGGTTGTGAGCACAATTGGTCTGTTTTTCAATGGATTCACACAAAGAAGAGAAACGGTTTGAAACAAAAACAGTTAAATGATCTCATCTTTGTGCAGTACAACCTTTGACTAAGGTAAAACCAGTTGATGAACAAAATACTTGACTTTGATCCCATTGTGGAGGATATTGATCCAACATTAGAATAGGTGGAGAAAATTCAGCCAGCAGAGTTTGATCCTAATTTTGATATTTAATGCCATGAGTTAGGGGGATAAATCTTTGTTATGAATATAATATATATAAAAAAAAAGAATATAAATAATAATAATCATAATAATGACCAATTAAATAATAATTAGTTATTAAAGAGACATGTCCCAAAGAACATGACTCTTCATGAAGGGGCACCTTGCCTAGTATGTAAGCAGGGTCCTCATTTGTAACCATCCATATTCTTCATTCATACATTTATACAATATATTCTTTATTCCTAAAATGGACTCTTTCATTGTATTCCAAATATCATGGACTATTTGGCGTTACATTGGTATCAAAGCCAATCTTATCCGGCCTTTGTCCATCAACCTTCTATCAACTTTTTTGTCATTCTGATTGAAGCGTTTGCTACACAGCTTTTGGAATTTCTCCATTCTGCTAGTTTCATCATTTAGGCCTTCGGCCATAAAGAAAAATTATATATATATATATATATATATATATTAAAAAAATTAATTAATTAATTAAAAATATTGTATGTATATATATATATATATATATATATATATATATGGATGGTTTCCTTACGAACCCACATGGAAGAGGAGGAGTTGGTTGACTTCGAACTGGAGGAAGGAGGTTTTCAGCAAATCTGGGCTAGCCCCATGGATTTTATCCATTTTCATATGGAAGTCATCTCAGAGGGTCACCATGCAACAATTTCCAACCCTGTTAGCCTTTTCGAAAGGAAGCTATGTATTTGATAAGGCAGTCATTTGGCAGTTCAAAGGCCGTAACCCCAGCCTCGGCTTCGATTCTTTCGGGTCCTCTAACTTATGCTAGCCTAGGACTTGAGGCTTGTGGTCAGGGTTTACAAAATCTTTCTTGTGGTCCTCCGGTTTCGAGTTTTGTCCCTCCATTGTCCCAGAGTTCGGGGGAAGACATACAATTTGTTCAAGCTTCCATAAGGTTTTTAGAAGGTTTTGAACCTAAGTTGCACTAAACGCCGAAATGTCTAGAAGTTTCCGAAACGGATACGGTTGGAAACGAGACCCCCCAAAAATGGAAACATCAGGCAAAACGTCATATGTGTGTGTGTGTGTGTGTGTGTGTGTGTAATTTTTTTTATAAATAAGTTAATAATGCCGCTTGCAAGAAAAGAAAAAAAGAATGAGACACATAAAAGACATTTTAGAAGGAAAACCCAATCTATGTGACCACTCATAGATGATTAAATGATTCAAAATCCAAAATTATCATTTATAAATGAAGTTGTACATCCAAAATTCGAAAATCTATGTTTATACATGAGGCTTTACATCCAAAATAAACCTTTATACATGGCTATATGTGGTGAAAATGAAACATAATATACACTAATGACAAGTACAATTACATATCTTATACTTATAATCTTCATTTTCATTAACAAAAATAAAACAAGTTGTGTTTTTAGCAGAACTAGAGTGTGGATTGATATGAGATAAATTAGTTTGTGGAGTGATTAGACATAAAATTTAGTGTTATATTAAATAATATTTGGCCATAGAAGGGCCCCACAACCTTCTTGGGTGTTTGAGTGAACCCGCAAAAGCAAAAAATTCATGGAAATGGGTTAAAATTGGCTGGAAACGGGGCAGAATTGGGTCAAAACGTCATAGAAACGTTTCAGTGGCATTTCGCTGGCGTTTCCAAATCATGAAATGCCACCCAGATGTCTCAGTCGCATTTCGATCACATTTCGACGATGTTTCGGCGTTTCGGGGAGTTTCAGCTACAGGGATGCCACCTTGGGGGTCGTTTCCTACAACATAGTTTTGAACACATTGGGGATTTTTTGTTCTTTGAAGCCTTTCCAGCCTGTTTCCTATCTCAGGTACTAACGGCCTCACCTTCCTCGTGTGAACTAGTGAAGGAGATCATTGCTCCAAAGTTGAAAGAAGGTCAAACCGCTGTTGTGAATCATACTAGGGTTTCCGAGGAGGAACCCTCTTGTGAACAAGGAGGTGTGAATCAGTAGGAGTCTACAAAGCCTAGGAAGAGGAAAAGCAACCATTGCTTCAAGAAGAAGAATAGAGTCTGCCTTTCTCCTGTGTTGGGAGTCGACATCGCCATTCAAAAGGCTGAGGAAATGTCCAAAAAATCCTTGGTGGGGCGAGTAAGGGGCCAGCTGAAAATTTAGGTCCTCAATCCTAAAAGTGTTGGAGGAGAACGAAATCCCACCCATTGTCAAATGCCCTCTAGAGGTGTCCCTGCTAGCTCGAGACTAGATTCATTTGTGTTTTCAAGTAGCGACTGACGCCTGGAAGGTAAAGCAGAAGGTATGAAAAATCGATCTGTCTCCTATCCTTTTCAAATTTTGGACGCCTTTCTTCAATGCTAAGCAGGAGAGGCTGGATACAGTCTCAATTTGGATTCATTTACTAGGAGTCCCTCCTAACTAACAGGATGCCCTAATATTCAAAGGCATAGGTAATTCACTAGGCTCCTATTTAGACCACGACTCTTCTTTTCTGGAGGTGGGGATTATGACATTAGCTCGTGTTGGGAAAAATACTGAGAGAGGGGGGGTTGAATCAGTATTTAAAACTCACACAGACCTTTACTTTTAACTTTACTAAATTCTATACGCGATTGTATTTAAGCCAACTAGCGTTTGTACGCGACTTTCATTCAGGAAACTAGCATATGCCCAGAGAACTTATAATTCAAAAAAAACTTCAGAACTTTACTTAGACCAGTGCATTAATGATTCATCAGACATTTAGTAAGCTGTAAACATGTACAGGAAGAATAGAATAAATCATCACATATAAGCAACATACATGAACACTAGGATTTAAGGTGGAAACCTTATGTGGGAGAAAACCACCGTTGTTGTCGTCTCTATCTTCAATATTTATTATATAAAAAACTGCTTACAATCTTGTACTGGCGCAGACTCATACATGCACCCCCTGCAGAAGGTTGCTACCTTCACTCATTCTCCAGCTGCTATGGGAAGGGAGCTCCAACCCCCTGATCTCGTTTGCCAGCCACCACTGGAAGGGTGTTTCGACCCCCTGCTCTTGTTTACTAGCCACTACTAGAAGGGAGTTGCAACCCCCTGATCTGATCACCAGCTCCTACTGACAGGAAGCTTCGACTTCCTCACTGAAGGCTTCAACCCTTAGAACCACCGCAGACCACGTTTCATAAATTTTCACGCTGAATCCACCGGCTTCAATACATCACAACTTGTAGGCCTCTTTTCATCAAATTTTCAAACTGGACCCACTGCATTCATTTAAGCCCAATACCATACATCAAACTGAAACATGTGCCGAGAAGCGCTCTATAGCCCAGTATAGGGTACATGTGTAGATGTAATGTAAGAAAGTTTGTAAACTTTTGTAATGCCGGCTCAATATGTTTGTAAACGATATATTTATAATAATCAATATATTTATAACAATAATAATAAAATAAAATGTCGGTTATATAATAATTCAAAATAAAAGCAAATATAAGTATATCACTCAATCTCAATCATGGAAACATTTGAACATTATATTCTATCATTGGTGTGTGTGGCAATACAATTTCAATAGACTCATTTTCTGAAATTTCTACCTCAATCTCAACAGACAAGGTATGTTATAACAAAAGTTTCGCATTTATTTTGAAATTTTGTATAGCATTTATCCGCTATGGAGTGAAATTTTTTATCGCATTTATCAGCGATAGGGTGAATTTATTCTGAAATATTTTATAACATTTCTCTCCCCTGTCTGGGAATTTTCATTCTGATTTTTTTTATATCATTTCTTTCCAATGTCTCGGAATTTTCCATTGTAGATCCTTCATAATAAAATTTGTACCATTATTCGTCCATTGGATCCACTTCCAGTTTCACCCACCAAAATCATGGTCTGATTCTTCTCCAGGGTATCTAGAAATTCCTGCCATACAGTAAGGGTTTATCACGGAGGTATTATGAGATTCACGGATTAAATTATGAATTTACATTATGATAGATTCTTCTCTAGCCTATTTATATAGATTGTAATTTGCACACTTTTTTTTAACCACGAGGTAAGTAATTCACACCTATAATTATGGTTTAGAAAAATAATTTTAATAATTTTATCTGTGCCATTTTACTGTGACCCCGATGTGTAAGTATGTCGGAAGCCAAAATAAAAATACAAAATACAAAATAAAATCTAAATAATGTCTACTTAAAAAATGACTTACATAACTATATAAATCAACAATAAAAGTTCATTAAACATAAATTTTGAGAATATAAATTTAAAATCATAGTATTAAAAACCAGCCGAGTCAAACTGGTTTAAGCTCTTATGTTGCTCATTTTCCCGGTCAAACCGGTGCTGACCAGCAGGTTCCAGCCGGTTCCATCCTTAACCGGTTGGTCAGCTGCCAAGGCCGCAAAGGGAGCCACGCACGGAATTTTGGCCAGTTTAGGGTTGTTTTGGAGGGAAGAGGGTTGTTTCCCTCCAAAAACACCCTCTCCTATCCTTTATAAACAAGGGCGGCCTCTCATTTGTCTCACACCATCTTTAGAGATTTTGTGAGTTTGATTGAGAGCTTGGAGAGTGTTGAGTTTTTGTTGTAGTGGAACAACATAGAGTTTGAGGTTTGAGCTAAGTAGTAGCCATCATGCCTCCAATATATTTATAATAATAATAATAAAATAAAATGTCGATTATATATTAATTTAAAATAAAAGCAAATATAAGTATATCACTCAATCTCAATCGTGGAAACATCTGAACATTATATTCTATCATTGGTGTGTGCGGCAATACAATTTCAGTAGACTCATTTTCTGAAATTTCTACCTCAATCTCAACAGACAAGGTATGTTATAAAAAAAGTTTCGCATTTATTTTGAAATTTTGTATAGCATTTATCCGCTATGGAGTGAAATTTTTTATCACATTAATCAACGATAGGGTGAATTTATTCTGAAATATTTTATAACATTTCTCTCCCTTGGCTGGGAATTTTCATTCTGATTTTTCTTATATCATTTCTTTCCGATGTCTCGGAATTTTCCATTGTAGATCCTTCGTAATAAAATTTGTACAATTATTCGTCCATTGGGTCCACTTCCAATTTCACCCACCAAAATCATGGTATGATTCTTCTCCAGGGTATCCAGAAATTCCTGCCATACAGTAAGGGTTTATCACAGAGGTATTATGAGATTCACGGATTAAATTGTGAATTTACATTGTGATAGATTCTTCTCTAGCGTATTTATATAGATTGTAATTTGCACACTTTTTTTTAAACACGAGGTAAGTAATTCACACCTATATATATGGTTTAGAAATATAATTTTATTAATTTTATCTGTGCCATTTTATTGTGACCCCGATGTGTATGTATGTCGGAAGCCAAAATAAAAAATAAAATTACAAAATAAAATCTAAATAATGTCTACTTAAACAATGACTTACATAACTATATAAATAAACAATAAAAATTCATTAAACATAAATTTTGAGAATATAAATTTAAAATCGTAGTATTAAAAACCAGCCGAGTCAAACCGGTTTAAGCCCTTATGTCGCTCATTTTCCCGGTCAAACCAGTGCTGACCGGCCGATTCCATCCTTAACCGACTGGTCAGCTGCCAAGGCCGCAAAGGGACCCATGCACGGAATTTTGGCCGGTTTAGGGTTGTTTTGGAGGGAAAAGGGTTGTTTCCCTCCAAAAACACCCTCTCCAATCCTTTATAAGCAGGGGTAGCCTCTCATTTGTCTCACACCATCTCATTTAGAGATTTTGTGAGTTTGATTGAGAGCTTGGAGAGTGTTGAGTTTTTGTTGTAGTGGAACAACATAGAGTTTGAGGCTTGAGCTAAGTAGTAGCCATCATGCCTCCAAAAGCCAAGGATACTTCATGGGCTCATTGTGATATGATAGATGGAAAAATGATCTCCAAATACTGCCAAAAATCTATTGTAGGAGGGGGTATTTACATGTTCAAGCAACACTTGGCTGGGATAGGAGCCATGTAAAGCCATGTGGAGCACCAAATGAAGTAATAGAGCATATTAGGGCAGAATACCTTCAGAAGTTTGAGACTCAAGTCACTGAACCAATAGAGAAGTTTGTGACTGGAGCAGTTGCAAAGTTTGGCAGTCGAGAGTCGGGAGACTCAACCAACTGAGTTTGATCATGATGAGAAGTTTCAAGTAATAATGTTGATCACTAATTAGTAATATCATATATGTAGATTTGTAGTAGACTGTCGGGCAATGGCCTCAATGCTCATAGCTTGTAGCATTGTTTTTGGACTTTATGGGTCATTTGGAGCCTCATTGCTTATGTATTTTTTCGATAATATGTATTTTTTCGATGCTATGTATTGCACTCAGTGCCATTTTGATATATTCACCTTTACATGGTATATAAATGAGCAAACTTTGCATATTTTGTCTCTATTGGCTTGGAATAATGGTTGCAAATCTTAAAAATAGTTTTTTAAATTAAAAGACAATTATTTAATGTATTTTTTTTAAAACGATTTGTTTAGACCTGACCAGTACCGGTTAGACCGGTTCCGGTCCGGTTACCAGTTCATTAGGTCCACCGATCCGGTCACCAGTTCCGGTTTTTAATACTATGTTTAAAATATGAAGAAGTTTGGGAACACTCAAAAAATAGATATGGTTAATAAATAAAAATATAAATAAACCACAAGTATGGTAAATAAATAAAACCTCTTTTATACTTATCCAGGAAGCATGGTAAATAAATAAACTAAAGGTATGGTGTAGAGAGGATTGTAGGGGAGAGAGAGAGAGAGAGGAACGGAGGAGAGAGAGAGAGGGGCGGACGGAGGAGAGAGATAATGATGGGGGAAGAGAGAGGATTGTAGGGGAGAGAGAGAAAGAGAGAGAGTGATGAGGAAAGAGAGAGGGAGGTAGGAGAGAAAGTTAGAGATAGGAAGGAAAAGAGAGGGTACTTGAAAGAGAGGAGGAGGGAGGGAAGGATACATAGATGGAATTGGAGGGGGAGATAGGGAGGGAGATGGAGCTGGAGTTGGATGGGGAGAGAGGGAGGGAAGAAGAAAGGCATAGAGTGAGTAGTGGAGAGAGAGGGAGTGACAAGGGAGAGATGGAGAGAGAGTATGTATGTTAGGGGTGAGATAAAGAGACAAACAAGGAGAGATGGAGAGAAGGGGGAAGAGAAGGGGAGAGAGAGGCATATAGTAACAAATTTGGAAGGTGAAGATATAGAGAGAGAGAGATGGGAGAGAAAGGAAGAGAGAGAGTGAAGAGAGATAGGGAAAGAGAGACAAAGATGGAGGGGGGAAGAGATGGAGGTAAGAATAAAGACATAGAGAGTGAAAGGTGGAGAGAGAGAGGGAGTGATAATGAAGATGGAGAGAGAGGGAGAGAGGATTGCAGGAGGGAAGAGAGATAGAAGCGGGGGAGAGGGAGGGAGTGATAGATAGATAGATTGGAGAAAGAGAGTGTATGTTTTAACTTTTGGGGTTAATATAGAGAGACAATGGGAGATAGAGATATAGATGTAAGGTGAAAAGAAAGAAGAGATAGATGGAGACAAGGAGGGAGGGACAAAGATATTGATAGATATGAAGTGAGGGAGCATGTGTCTTTAGTGGGGTGAGATAAAGAGACAAAGAAGGAGAGATGGAGGGAGATATACATATAGATGTTGGGGGGAGAGAAGGAAGAATATTTCTTGCACTAGATGCATTAATTTCAGTGTAAGTGGTGATTTCTAATCCTATTTGATTGCTTGCACTAGATGCATTGATTTTGGTGTAGATGTTGACTCCTAATATATTTGATTACTTTCACTATATGCATTGATTTCAACGTCGATGATTTCTAATCCTATCTGATTGCTTGCACTAAATGCATTGATTTCAATGTAGATGGTGATTTCTAATCCTATTAGATTGCTTGCACTAGATGCTTTAATTTCAATGTAGATGTTGATTTATAATTATATTTGATTGCTTGCACTAGATGCATTGATTTCAATGTAGATGATTTCTAATCCTATTTGATTGATTGCACTAAATGCATTGAATTCAGTGTAGATAGTGATTTCTAATCATATTTGATTGCTTGCACTAGATGCATTGTTTTCAGTAGATCTTGGTTTCTAATCCTATTTGCTTACTTGCACTAGATGCATTGATTTCATTGTAGATGTTGATTACTAATCCTATTTGATTACTTGCATTAAATGCATTGATTTTAGTGTAGACGTTGTTTTCTAATCTTTTTTATTTCTTGCATTAGATGCATTGATTTCAATGTATATGTTCATTTCTGATTTGATGTAATTGGATGTATGGCGGTACATTAATTTTAATGTCATTGGATTAATAGTGTGCATTGATTTCAATGTAAGCATACAAAATTATTGACAATGTACATTTATTTTTGTGTTATAGTAATTAAACCTATTAATATTGGAGAGCAAGAGAGACAAGGTATGATGTTTACTACAGAGCTAAATATTTAAATGGTTTACGAATCCAATTGTCCTTTTCATATAATCGATAAGAAAAGATGACAAAACTAACAAGGGTGACAATAAGAATAGTTTGAGATTGATCACAATGAAGACTATTTGTAATTGACAACATTGTTATTATTCACATTTTCTATCATTCAATATTCTTACATTGTCACTTTGCATTCAAAATTTTATTTCATCATTTTTTGTCATTAAAGTTATTTTACAATATTTATCATCTCAACAAACTGACGTAACTAAGTAAATTTAAAATTAAAATGAATCGATAAATCTCATACATATTTGGCATATTTAAAATGGTTATATTAATATTAGATGTATTTAGTATTTACATATTATTGATAAATTTAATCATATGTTGCTCATATTAGCAACATATTTTTCTTGGCCGCACACGACTGAAACCAGCCCAGATCCATCTTAACTCTGGATCTATCAAGCACCGAAAGGGATCAAATCTCTCGAGATGCAAACCTTTCCTCAAGTTTTTCACTCAAAAAATAGGTTTGCACCTCGAGAGATTTGATCCCTCTCGGCGCTTGATAGATCTGGATTTAAGATGGATCTATAGATAGAATGGCAATTTCAAAAATAGAGTTCAAAGGTTCTTATGGCTCAGTCTAAAGGGTTAGGTCAACCACTAGAGGCTCAAATAGGTTCCCAAACATACAAGATCAAGAAATTACACTTGCCTTTCATAAACTAGCTTTTCAAAAAATTGCAGCAATAAAATAGGTTATAACATCGATAAAACTATCTGCATATTCTATGATAAAAAAGTGTAAAATGAGGGCTACAATAATGAGTAAATAAGAGAATATATTACAAGAAGTTTTCTGTGGTTAAAAGAAAGCTAACAACACCATAGACGTTATCCTTAATTAGGGCTGGAAAATGCATGTAAAATGACACTTTTGCCTTTCCAATTAATTGCAAACAAAACCCTAACCACACAACAATAATATCCAAGGCAATTAATATGAATTGCTCTGCTTTATCATTATGATACTTAAGCTTAGACGATAGTAATGATAAAGTGGGCCCACAAAAGCTTTGCTGATCATGATATTATGCCAAGTCTGTGAGCTGTTTAGGAATTGTACCAAAGAGACTTGAAGGTAGAAAAGAAATTACAAACATAATTAATAGTGGATGTTGCACCTTCTTAACATGTTTTCTCATTTCTGTGTTAACCAAGACTTGACTGATTTCCAGATGTAGCTAGCTTTTCATAACTAGAATCTGGGACAGATGCTATTTGATGATACTTAAAGCAAATCAAATAAGTGTCCATCCAAAAATCGATAAAAAGCTATTTGAATTTCCATTATTAACATAAAGTCCGTATAAACAGAAAGGGCACCAAAAGAAGCTCTATGAGTATACAAATGATATATGTCATGACCCACCTTGGCATATCCATATTTATGTAAACTGAAGTAATTGTATTATATACTTTCAAAATAATCCGATTTATTTAAAATGGAGGCTATGAAAAATGTCTTTTAAGGCATGGGAATTGCTGTTGTATTTAACATATCATTTGATCATTGTGATTCAGCTAAATGACCAATGGGATTTTGAACCCATGATGTATACAATATTTAAAATTCCACGAATTAAAATCAGTTGGAGGAATTGTTCAAGCACTAAAGAGGTAGACATATCAACATATCAACCACTGAGAGGGTTTCATGCTGCAACTAGGTGGTAATGGGCTACGGTAGGATAGAAATTGATGATCACAGTTGGAAAAACAGCTTTCTTTGCATTAAAAATGACTTCATAGACAAGGTTAGTGCCACTGCTTAATTTAGGACTGTAATGATGAAGGTTGTATGCCAAACATCTTGTTAGAAGTAAGAACCCTTCTTATTTCTTATCTGTGAAGTGGCTTAGAAGCATAATCAGATTGTGATTATAATTCCTCCATCAATTCCCCTTTGTGACATTACAGCCATGCTTGAGGAAAAGGGAAAGCTTCTTCCAACGTTATTCATTCTGCTGATCAGTATTCATCATCAAACTCTTTCTTGTTCACATTGGCTCTTGTCACTGATGAAAATTCTGGGAGCCTAGAGTATGAACTCATCCTTGATATTGCAATGGCTATGAAAACTTTTATTACATTCTTCTGAATCAATGAAGCATCCCTAAGTAGGAAGCTCCAGTGGATGGAGTGGAAGTTTGCCTGTCAGAAATTTTGCCCATTTGTAATATGGAAGGTCCCTTTTATAGTTGGTGCCCATTTCTGATATAAAAGTTATTGTAGCATTAATGTGTTATCCTGGGAGATGATGACGTATGACTTATAGATCTGTGCACAAACACGAACAAGCAGTCTTAATTATGAAAGTGCTGGGAGATCATAGGCCCAGTCCTCCGGGTTGATGGGCTGTAGGTAGGGCCAAAGTATTTTGTATTCATATACATGCCTAATTGGTGCACCATATTTATTCCAGATAACTGTTATGAAAAGGTCTCTTTGCTCTTTACTTCTGTTGAACTATATGTGACTTTCATGAATAACTTTAGATATACGTTCAGCTTTTATTACACAGTAGTGATAAGAAGATATATGGTGTGTGCTATGTTATTTAGCATAGTTGTGGGGAAGTGAATTGCTGTGCATTATTTCATATAATGGGTTATCCTAACCACACAGCTTGTGACAATGTCAGAAATCAAGAATGCCCAGATATGGTGAATACTTCAAAGGAAATCAAATTATATGAATAAAATTATAACTCGAATGCTTGAATTACAGAGTGAAAGCAAACATCCAAATTTCTGGTCAAGACAATACTTTGGGAGAACTGGCTTATTAAGTTAGGCAAACTCTCCCATTATACATGATTACAATGGTTACCTTCTCGATGAATATTTAGCTCCATTTAGATTTGTGTGTCTTAAAAAACTCCTTGCATAACCTTGACCAAATTTCAAGTCATTTTAGAGAGAAGTAATCATAGTTTAAGAGCTACAATAGAGAAACCAAAATAAACTAGTGGCAGAGCTGATTAAGGCCTTTGATCTTTGGAAACAATTATGGGGGTTGCATTAAGAGGTCAAGACATAACGGCACAAAAATGGAAACGGTTCTCACAGGTTAAAAATTTCTGCACGAAACTAAATTCAGCCTCGTAGACTTCCTGTGCATTTAAGAACGGAATAGCAGCAAACACCGAAAGTTGACACATACTCACTAGACCTAATACATTCAAGTGGCCTGTGAATCCTAATTCGAAACATCGATGAATGGTATAAAACAGTGGCTAGGGAAAATTTGGCTCATGTGTTCTAAAATCCCGTGGTTGTATCGGGTTTGCCGGTGAAAGAAGAGACCGATATTTCGATTCAAATTCGCAGAACAAGGGTCCCATAAAACAAATATACATTTTTACATTTCGATACTCATTTACACAACAAAGGTTAAAATATAACAGTGATAGGAATGCCAGCGATCGTAACATTGTATGAGATTCTAGTGGCAACCCAATACTAACAAAAGAACAGGGCACTGGATGGAGTGGTAATAACAAGGAAAAAATATCCGTACCTTGGCCGTCCCAGCGCTTGATCTCTTCATTTTCTCACTTGTGTAATAGTAAATGAAACTTCACGGGCAGAACAAGCTTCAGATGATGTTTTTTCACGTTGGGTGTCGTGATCTCGAACTCTCCCTCACCCTCGCAAAAAAAAACTTTTCAGCTTATACCAGATGTATTTTACGAGGAAGAGACAGGGTCACAAATAAGGAACTAAACCGCCATAGTTACTGTCATTGCCAGCGCCATTGATATAGGACAGGATTGTATTCAAATTATGTGTCACCTTAACCGTATGCTGTGCTCTGATCCGCCCCGCTCCGAAGTAAAGAACTTATGTTCGCGTGGTACAGGTGTATACACACGCACGTTTAAATTGCAGAGGGCTCTTTAGACTTAACACGCGATACCGATATTGTGTCCGGTTTTGGTGATTTTAAATAAATTTATTATTGGTTTACATATTATGATCGATCATTGTACCATTTCGCGTAGAACTATGTCCACTATGCAAAAGCCCATTGCAAGTGGACTTCTGCATTGTCCAACTATGAGAGTGTACCCCATATACATCTTCCATCCTCAAGTATGGATGTCCTTCGTCAAATTTCTAGCAAGTTGTTGTGAATTATTTCTAGTTATTTTTTGTTTAAGTATGAGAAAATCATTATATTTTATTATCAAAATATATAAGGCGTTGATTTATGGGTTTATGGATTTTGCAAGAGTTTCAACATAAATCGTTCTTCTCAAGTTTGTTTTTCAAAATAAATAAAGAAATAAAGTATTTTTAACGTCCACAAAACTAAAAATAGCTTATTTCTTGTGGAGTTTTACAATACATGCTCCCGACTTCTCAACAAACTCTTTGTTGAATAGATTATCCCAAGAGCTAGCTGCCAGAATACCTGCATAATTTTCCCTGATTTCTTTGAAGGCCTCACATTTTAAGATGAAATGTTTTTCTGTTTCCACTTTTCTAGAAGAGCAAAAAATGCATACTCTTTCCTACCACATCTCTTTTGGCCTTTTCCGGTGCCTTGTTTCACAACGAAGCTGATGGGAATTTGTCCATAATTGAGCAATAAGAGTTTTAGATCTCTAGGAAATATTGGCTCGTATGTACGCTTTTTGCTAATGATTATGAGTGGGGTTAAACTCTTCAATGTAGTACTTCTTCTTTCTCCCTAGCTTTTTCTCCCATGTGTTTTTGTGGAACTTATCCATAACAAAAGTTTTTATCTCTTTATTGTTTATAGGACACATGCTCATGCAAATACCCCATTTACTAAACCATTTGTTATTTTTCCGCATCCAAGTCCTCCTTCTTTTGCACAATCTGTCATTAAACACAACCTTGGGTCATCTACCCTCTTCCATTTGATCAATTTTTTTCAAATATCTTATGACTTGCACCATAGCAATTGCTTCAATAGGAGCAGCCCCTGTTTCACTTAATAATATAGCATAAGGAACTCCACTTTTAATTTTGAATTTGTTTGTAATCAAACACTTCTGAATTTTCTCAATTTGTTTCCACTACATCTCGGTTGTGCTGCTGGCCCATAATTCACAACCGTAGAGAATCACCGGAATCACCAGAAGCCCAAAAAGAGTTAGAGTGGTTTTCCAGTCCCATAGTTCTGCCTCTCTACACATGTTTTGAAGAGCATAAAATGCTTTCCAACCCCCCATAGTTCTTTTCTTTCTACAACCCTCCCAGCCTAAATTTTTGTTGAGGTCAATTCCTAGGTATTTGTAGTCTGCAACTTCTTCCAGAATGTTGCCTTCAAAGTAGAACTTATGTTGGTTATGCGTTCTTTTGTTAGAGAAAACCACTACTTTCATTTTGCTAATATTGACTTGCATCCCCACCCTTCTACAAAAATGCTCAAGGGAACGTAAGTGCTCTTGCAAACCAAGAGCCGATTTAGCAATTAGTATAAGGTCATCTGCATACAAAAGAAGCCTTATAACGAACTTGCCCATCTGGATATCATCACCCCCTTCCGAATTTAGCCACTCTTCAAGCTCGTCAATATATAAACCAAAAAGGGTAGGAGACAATGGGCAACCTTGCTTGACCCCAATATTGCTTCTAAAACTTTCAAAAATGCCTGCTGAAGTTCTAATTTTGACTTTCACCTCTTCATACAACCTATGCACAGCTGCTCTCAAATGCCTGGGAACCCCGAGTTCCTCCGTTCTGCGCCAAAGCTTATCCCTAGGAACCGTGTCAAAGGCTTTTCTGAAATCAACAAAGCAACAAAAAACTTCTTCCTTTTTTCCCAAGCTTTTTCAATGATTTGCCTTAAAGTTATACAATGATCAACTGTGGAATGTTTAGGTCTAAAACCAGCTTGCCCTTTAGCATGTTTATCTCTTTCTTCTGCCCACTTGTTGATTTTCTTTTCTATCATGTTTCCAAATAACTTTGCAAACAAGGAGTTCATCATTATGGTTCTATAATTGGAGGGATTATTGACATCACCACTCTTGAAAAGAGGTATTGCCATACTAGTTGTCCAATCTGTGGGGAACCCCTGCTGTATGATGTTGTTGAAAAATTTTATGATGTGAGGTGAAAGAATTTTTAAGCCCCAGTTTAGATACTCTGCTTGGAGTTCAACTAAGTCTTTTGCTTTTCCAGCACCCAACCTCTTAATACCCATCTCTACCTCTTGCACCGTGAAGAGATTTGTGTCTGTGCTGACCAAGGTCGGAGGGTCAACCTTGGGATCCTGCTCATACAATTGTCTTGCATATGTGAACCATTTAGAAGCTGTAATGTTGTTTTCAGTTTGCACCTTTTTTAGTTGGAGCTCCTTCCAAAATAATTTGGGGTTATTTTTCCCAAGGAAGATTAGTTTGTCTCTCCTCAACACCATGAAATCACCCTTTTTCTTTCTTAATTATGCTTGTTAAGCTTTGAGCTTTATGTTATCTTTGTCTGATTCCTTCCACATTCTCCTTTCCTTTTTGCATTCTTCGTCAAACCAAACATTAACCGGAAAGCAATTTGTTCCAAACTTCTTAATTTTTTCTCTTTTGCACTCAGCAAGTGTGCTTTGAATTAAATGTGTTAATTTGTGACTGTGAAGGCCATGAAATGAGATTTCCTCCTTCTCAATGAGCCTTTCTAGCATTATTTTGAAGTTATTACAATTCTCTGTAGTCAAAATAATTCTACCCTTTAGGGGATTTTGTTGAACACATTGAGTTTATTATCCTAATTGCCTCTTTCCGATCCAAGAGAAGCTTAAATAGATTGGCTTGTGATCTGATTTTAAGTCCCAAATTTGATTTCCAACCAGCACTTCCTCCATTTTTTCACACAAACTATGCGATCAAATTACATAATCTACTACACTTTCTCCATTGTAATTGTTGCAAGTGATATTACCTAACTTTTCCCATCTAGTCAAACCATTACAAATGAATAAATCGAAAGCCCCACATAGTGTAAGCAATTGTTCTCCAAAGAGATTGCAGCCTTTATCCTTTGAAACTCTTTCCCGTTGATGATTACTCTCTTTTGTAGCCAGATAGGGTCACAGTCTTCTTTATAGCAAAGAATTCTAGCTTGTTCACCTGCAGTTCTAGCATTGAAATCCCCCACTATAAGGACTTCACCCAGCTGAGAATCTATTGCAATATATGTTTTAGGGCTGCAAAGGGGTCTTTGTGGTCAAGCCTTCTACTTTTGTAGATTCTTGAAACTTGTGGTGCAAAGTAGCATGCTGCAATTCTGATGTGATTTCCATTTTCTGATATTTTAAGATAGACAAATTGCTTATTTGGGTCTTATTTTTCTAGCTGAATGAAATGACCTTATTTTTCTCTCACTAATACCATGATACCTCGTGCCCTTTTTCATTCCCTGTCGCATTGTTCCACACTGCTATCTTCTAGTGTAGAAATTTGCTGAATAATGATTAATTATCCACCGAGACTATCTTGATCACATATCAATTCGAATTCATATGCAACACATAATCTCTTCCACTCAGATCATCACAAATGCGGAAATAAAACAAGCGATAGCACATCAAATCATCATACACATTAACACAGTATGTATGGGGAAAGCTTATAGCTGAAAACCCCGCAGCTATTGTGTATATTATAATGGATAAAACATGTAACAAAATCAGTACAATACTCCTCACAAGTACTCAGTACTATCTCATAAAGTTACACACAAACTAGCTTGGTTTTGAACAGGTTACTGGTTCAAAACTCACCACTAATTGCCTTACTTCTATTGCGCAATCATGGCCTGTATAAATATATATCCAAGGTTCAAATCTCCTTGGCTTGATAGCGCAATCATCATGGGCAATTCCTCCAAGTGTGGTGCAAATCTCATGCACAACTGATGTCGCCACTGATAGCTAACTCCACCCTTTCATCTACCTCTTTCACTGGTATCCACTGAACTTTCCATGCACTGTAGTGAACTGATGTGTTCTTGAGTTGAATAATGAGTTACTAATTAATGAATTAAATAATATTTAATTCACTCCACTCATTATTAGTTGATTAGCTAGTTAAACTAATCTCAACTAGTTCAACTAAGTTAAACCGAACACAACTCCACTAGCTGTCTCATTAACTCCACCAAAATTCTGCCACTGAAGTCCTAACTGAAGTCAACCATGCATGTGCTCACCAAACCCTTGGGAATAGTGTAATTCCTCTGTCATATGCATGAGCCACTTCCAAGGCTCGAACTGAAGTGCTCCAAGAGAGTAAACTGAAGTTTATAGTCCAAATATTATTAAGGGTAAATAATATTTGACTTCCCTATTTTTAGGATAGGCAGTCTAAATATAGACTTCGACCTATAGGTCAAAAAATAGAAGTCCATCTATTTTTACCAACATGACCAATACTCCGAGAATAACATACTGCAACCCCTGGACCATGCTCCATGTGTCTAAAAATAGACATAGTCTAAAAATAGACTTTGCGCCAGAATTTGCCTGCGGGCCCACTTAGTGAAGGCGACTTCATTTCACTAAGCTCCATCATCTTGCTGCATTTTCAACATCTAGTACCCTTCAAACGAAGGTGTCTTGCACCCTTCATGTTCATGTGTTTCTACGAGACAAATTATGTCTCTACCTTCCGTAATAGGCCCTAACCCAGGTCCTCGTCTCCATGGGTAACCCCTGTAATTCCAACAAACTAATCTTAAGGAAACCTAGGTACGACTTGATTGCTATTTTTTTTGACATGCAAGACCCATAGTTGAGTCTTTGTCCGTGCTTGCCCATGCTGACCTTGCCTCCTCATTTCTTGTTGAAGAGTTTGTTACCTCTTCTTTGTTATCATTTTGCTGCCTTGTTTTGGAAGGGGGTCCAAATTGTGCTATCATAGTTTTATCTTTATAAATCCATGCTCTTTTTCCCTCTTCTCTTGTTGCCCTAACTTTTGTCATTTCGTCCCTCATTTCTTCTTTTGTCTTACAGTTAAATCTTCTTATAGAAAAAACTGAGAACCCCTCAAGAGCTGCTTCTTGTTTAGAATGATGATCTGAAAATGAAAGTATTTTTTGTTGTTGTTCAAAGTATTCACTTCCATTAAATTAAGTGTGCAAAGTGTTTGAATAGTCTTGCAAGTGAAACAAAGTGTTTTTGATAATTGTTTATGAATTTTGGTGTGAGGGAGTGTTGTTTTAATTTACTGTTTAACAACTTTAATTTGAATAACTTCACCATAAACACATAGCAACATGATGAGGCATTTCACCCCTCCTAGGCTACATCTGTCGGGTCCAAGGCTCCCAATGGGCATGTCCTTCATATACTATGATGCTCAAATTGGTAATACAGTGAGAAAAATGCCTAAAAAGACCAAACCAACTATGAAAATGAATTCAGAACACAGAAAGAAGCTAAGAATGACTCTGATTTCACCTAAAACAGTGAAGTGTAGTCCAATGTAGCTCCATTTCCCTCAAGGCCCTAATGGCTCCCCAAGCTTCTCTGAAGTAAAAATGGCAGAAAGACACCTCTGATGGCTCTGCAACCTATTCCAATGGCTCCAAAATGCTGAGAATACCCGAAATCAAAAAACAATTCGCTCCAAAAGGTTCAGTGATGTGAAAGTTATGAACAAAAGAAGTTTTGTCCAGGTTTGCCTAAAAAAACTCCACCAACTCTGGAGTAAATGGAGTTAGGCCCGCTAACTATGGCACTGGCGCCTAAAAAGGCGAACTCCGCCCAAATCTGTCAGAACCATTAGATTTGAAATTAAATGTTAGGTGGGCGGGGTCACATGGACCATCGCCCAACCCACCGGGCTAACCGTGGAGTTAACGGTTTTAAAACCATGGTCATTATAACTGTTACACAAACTTCCGTTGCAATCCATGTGATCACATCCTTTAACGTAACCATCGGTGGTCCATGGGCCAGGGTTCTGAGCGCGTGGTCCCGTGTATAGGGGGCTGGCCCCCTTTTCGCTGCCAACCAAACCATTCTAAAACTTTATATATGTGGAGTGACTCATAGTGGTTAAGAACCACCATGAGCCCGGGCGGTCATGCCTTGGGGCTGCCACCCGCTTGACCCGCGGTCAAATCCTGCCAACTCTCAAATATTTTACCACTGCAATATTTCATCAGTCTTGGGGCCACGTGGCAGATGCTAATTGGTCACAAAAACACAAAGTCAACCCAATATCCAATCCTCGAATGCCAAGTGTCGAGCTGTGATAGGCTGCTGAAGGAATATTCCGTGGAATATTTTGTGGAATATTCTCATAATATTTTGTGGAATATTCTTTTTTTAATATTTTTTAAATCAAAGTCAACCCTGGTCAAACTGGACTTTTGAAGGATATTGTGAATTTCAAACTTGAATAACTTTCACATACAGTGTCGGATTTTAGTGTCGTTCACAGCGCCAGGATCGTGTCGATGAGGCCTATCCAGTTGTTCTAGTTTCAACCAATTATGAGCAATTCCAATTTTGAGCATTTTTTCACTTAGGACATGATCACCTGATCACTCCTCCCAAATGGGAAGCTTTTGGACCCACAAAAGCTCTCTGATTACAAAAAATGAAGATGAGGAGACTGATTCTCCACTCTTCCAACCTTAAACCACTGAAATCTTCTTGACTTCATCAAATTGAGCTTCTCATAAAAAGATAAATTGTTCCTTGAATCCACTGATCGACCGTTGCTAACATTGACTGAGTCAAGATGCAAATTCTTGAAATTTGCAGAACAACAACTATAATTTGCAGAAAACATAATGTTTCTACAATGGTCAAACTTCAAAGAAGACTGAAAATAAGATTCACCTTGCCAACTTTCCACATGGCGAATTTTTGCCGAATGAGCCATGTACTTGTGCCGAATCCCGACTGAGTTTTCTCGCCATATCAATCTGTCATTCTGAAACCAGCAATGACCCTTGCTGAACTGTGTGCCCTCTTTGCTTGCATGCCTTTCCATCTCATGAACTCTTGCACCACTTTGCACCGACACTTCATTTTCTGCATCAATCGACACCAAAGGTACCTTGTGCAACATATTGTCATCTTCTTTCAAAGACGAACTATTATCAGACTGAAACATATCATCATTTATATCAGCAATATCATGAAAAGGAAAATGTACAAAATCCTGTTGTTTAACCATCAACAAAGTCAGATTTTGACTTGCATTAACTAGCCTTTTCAATTGCCCTGCATGGACTAAAGAAGATTCTACCTTCTTCTTATGTGCTCTCACAATATACTCTTTTCCATCCTTGAACATGTGATACTTGTTCTCGCGGCGATGGAAGATTGCCTTTATATCATATAAATATGGACTACACAACACAACACTTGTAATGTCAAGCGGTACTACATCCAGTTCAACCCAATCAACATAATGAGTTGTTATGGCGAAGCGCAAGATGCATTTTCTTGAGACTTGTAAATTAGCATCCTTACAAATCCACCCAAGTGGATAAGGCTTTGGATGTGGAATTGTCTCAAGTTTTAGTTGTTTGACCAAGTCTTCTGAGATGAGATTAGCTTGAGACCCAGTATCAAAAAGTGTGTCTTTCTTTGTGTGGTTTGAGATTATCCTCACATGAAATAGCTCTATCCTCGTCTTTTCATTTTGAGTTTCTTTGTGACAATTTAATGTGCTAGAACTGGGATTTGTTTCTTGTACAACCTCTTTCCCCTTTATGTTCTTTAATACCATGGAGATACTTTTAGTCTCATCACCTGATTCAGACCCTAAGTCTTGTTCAACAATTGCTACAGTTTTTCCCTTTTCTTTGGTTTTGTCTTTGTTTTTATATTTCTCTGGTTTCAGCTCTAGATGAAGCTTCTAACAGTGGTCTTCATCGTGGCTTGCTTTTGAACAGTTCTTGCAAAAGAATTTCCCTTTTTCCTTTCTAGAGTTTGCAATCCTTTTTCTTCCTTTTCCTTTAAAATCACTACCCTCATTTCCATCAAAAGTGTTTTTCCCTCTAGCCTCTAAATGCGTAGCTTGTACACACACTTCGTCTAGACTAGTAGGATTGAACATAAGGATAGTACGTATAAGGTAATTATGCAAACCACATATATATTTTAGCAAAGTATCTTGACTTTGTACGTCTACTCCTAACAACAATGCTCTTCTCCTAAACTCTTGAGTGTATTCTTGAACACTTTGTCCTTTAAATTGTTTAAAACTTTGCCAATTCATTATAGCCTTTTGTAAATAAGCAAGAGGATAAAATTGCTTCTTAATTGCAGAAATAAATTCAGCCCATGATAAAGTAAGCTTACCATGTTTTCGAATTTCATCCTTGGTCTTGGCTTCCCACCATACCAATGCTGCTCCTTCCATCCTTAATGAGGCTAACTGAATCTTGATGTTGTCATCATGTAAGTTTTGAATCCTTAAATAAACTTCCAACTGTCTTATCCAGTTGTCAAGTTTCTTTGCATTGACTTCATTTTTAAACATAGGCAATTAAAATTTGACATCAAGCTTTAAAAAAGGATTTTTACCAGTGGTTTTAGACTTATGAGACTGATTTACCGAAGTCGAGGAAGACGATGTAGAGGAAGAGGATGAAGATGGAGATGGTCGATCACCATTTCCTCCATGTCCTTTCTTAGACTAATCATTACTCTTATTTCCTGTTGAGGAACCCTCTCCTTCTTTTTGGTTCTTAGACCCTTCTCCAACAATCCTATCATTTCTTTCTTGATAGAGGATCCTTACCATTTCAGTCATATCCAAGAGAGCTTTCTGGAATACCCGTTCTTCTTCCTTTGGATCCATCTCTTCAGGAGCTTCTCCTTCTCTTGAAGACATGCTTGAAGCTGCTTCTAGGGCTCTTGGAGGTGGTTCTATAACCCTTCTTGGTTGTGGATTAGTTTGCGCACTAACCAATTTTCCTTCACCTCTCTTGAGTTTTAGCCTTGTAAGCATCAAAACTTGCAAACAAATAAACTAATCTTTGCATAAAACAAATGATAAGTAAAAAATCTAGCTTCTAAGGCTCTAATCCTGAGCTCTGATACCAACTGATCTGAAAATGAAAGTATTTGTTTTGTTGTTCAAAGTATTCTTTTCCATTAAATTAAGTGTGCAAAGTGTTTGAATAGTCTTGCAAGTGAAACAAAGTGTTTTTGATAACGGTTTATGAATTTTGGTGTGAGGGAGTGTTGTTTTAATTTACTGTTTAACAACTTTAATCTAAATAACACAGCAGAATAACTAAACACACAACAACATGGTGAGGCATGTAATATCCCCAAAGGGAAATAACCAGTAATAAACAGAAATATGCCGGACAGATATAGAAAATACAATACTGAACCAGATCATGGAACAAATACACATAGAGTGCCAGAAAACTGAGCCATTTTATTAATCTGAAGGTACATAGAGAGGAGTACAAGGAAAATCAGAATGAATGCACCTATCCTTGCTCTAGGCAAGTGGAGTCCCTCTCAGACAAATAATGGCTACAACAATGACAGCGTCCTAGCTGGCTGAAGACTGCTCTGAAGACTGAAGCTCCTGGATGCTGGAAAACGTTGTCAAGCCCTTCTAACACAAGCCTGCTCCTCAGATCAGCGTCCTACTTGGTGGATCTGCCTCCTGTATGCTTAGATC
The DNA here is from genome assembly GCA_034641835.2 of Pinus albicaulis. Lineage (NCBI taxonomy): Eukaryota > Viridiplantae > Streptophyta > Pinopsida > Pinales > Pinaceae > Pinus > Pinus albicaulis. The sequence continues at coordinate 414,961,908 of CM076577.1, forward strand.
TACTGGATCTGAAGCCTCCAAACCAGATCTGCGTCCTATCCCTCCTGATCTGCGTCCTCCTAGATCAGATCTGCGACCAACCCTTCAGATCTATGCTGGATCTGATTATATCTCTTCAGATCTGCAACCTGCAAGGCTGGATCTGATGTTATCTCTTCAGATCTAGGCTAGATCTGCCAATATCTCCTCAGATCTACAATCTCCCAAGCTGGGTCTAGTGCTATACCTTCAGATCTGCACTATACAGAACCAGATCTGCAAATATCTGCTCAGATCTACAACCTCCAAGCTGGATCTATCAATGTGCCTTCAGATCTGCGTCCTCCTATTCCTGCTGCACAGCGTCCTCACTCCAAGACTGATCTGCGTCCTTCCTCCTCCTGGAACAACGTTTTCTCTGCTCAGATCTGGACTGCGTCCTCCCTGGAACAACGTCCTCACTCTCCAAGGCTGATCAACGTCCTCTCTTCTCCTGAAACAGCGTCCCTCCTCCTCAGAACTGCGCAGCCACAAGAGGGCTTCTTCCTCTCCAAATCTGCACCAGAAACTGCTGCTACTTGCTACTGAAACTGAAAGGTGTACTCAGAACATAACCTTACTAGGGCAGGCACTCGAAGTCCCCAGAAGCTAAGGGTGAAACCAGAAATAACCTTACCAGGGCAGGCACTCGAAGTCCCCCGAGGCTAAGGGTGAGATCTAGGCAAGGGGCACTGGTTGCACTAAGCAGTCTGTGACCAAGCCCAAACAACGTGTGATAGACAGAAGTCTAGCTCTCAATAATAATATCAAATTATGAATGATCCAAATGAGGTGAGAACCTCTCCTTTTATAATGCCAAACTCCCTCCAAAACTTAACTCTCCTTTGACCTGCGCAGTTTACCTTGGGTCAGCGTGAGGCCTCCCCTCATATACGTGTGGACCCCCAAGGCCCCCTCTTTAAGTTACAACGTCAATCAACTAGGAAAGCACTTTATTTTATAAAGTGAGATGACTAAAGTGAGGTGACCCCTCTTATTTCTCACTTTATTTATTATTTCTAGCTAAAGCGGCAAAATAAAGCAAAAATGAAATATTCCAATTAGCAAAGCTAATTGGGAATATTACAAGGCATTTCACCCCTCATGGGCTACATCTGTCGAGTCCAAGGCTCCCAATGGGCATGTCCTTGATATATTATGATGCTCAAATTGGTAATATAATGAGAAAAATGCTTAAACAGACCAAACCAGTTGTGAAAATGAATTCAGAACACAAAAAGAAGCTAATAATGACTCTGATTTCACCTAAAACAGTGAAGTGTAATCCAATGCAGCTCCATTTCCCTGAAGGCCCTAATGGATCCCCAAGCTTATCTAAAGTAAAAATGGTTGAAAGAAACCTCTAATGGCTCTTCAAACTGTTCCAATGGCTCCAGAATGCTGAGAATACCCGAAATCAAAAAAAAAAATCGCTCCAAAAGGTTTAGTGATGTGAAAGTTATGACCAAAAGAAGTTTTGTCCAGTTTTGCCTAAAAAAACTCCACCAACTCTGGAGTAACTGGAGTTAGGCCCGCTAACTATGGAGCTGGTGCCTAAAAAGGTGGACTTCACCCAAATCTATCGGAACTGTTAGATTTGAAATTAAATGTTAGGTGGGCGGGGTCACATGGACCACTGCCCAACCCGCCGGGCTAACCATGGAGTTAACGGTTTTAAAACCGTGGTCATTAAAACTGTTACACAAACTTCCGCCGCAATCCATGTGATCACATCCTTTAACATAACTGTCGGTGGTCTATGGGCTAGGGTTCCGAGCGTGTGGTCCCGTGTATAGGGGGTTGTTCCCCTTTCCATTGCCAACCAAACCATTATAAAACTTTATATATGTGGAGTGACCCATAGTGGTTAAGAACCACCACGAGCCCGAGCGGTCAGGCCTTGGGGCTGCCACCCACTCGACTCACGGTCGAATCCTACCAACTCACAAATATTTTACCATTGCAATATTTCATCAGTCTTGGGGCCACGTGGCAGCCTCCGGCCCTGCCACGTGGCAGATGTTGATTGGTCACAAAAACACAAAGTCAACCCAATATCCAATCCTCGAATGCCAAGTGTCGAGATGTGATAGGCTGAAGGAATATTCCATGGAATATTTTGTGGAATATTCCTAAACTATTTTTTGGAATATTCTTTTTTTAATATTTTTTAAATCAAAGTCAACCCTGGTCAAACTGGACTTTTGAAGGAAATTGTGAATTTCAAACTTAAATAAATTTCACATACAGTGTCGGATTTGAGTGCCATTTACGGGGCTAGGATCGTATCGACGAGGCCTATCCAGTCATTCTGGTTTCAACCAATTATGAGCAATTTCAATTTTGAGCATTTTTTCACTTAGGACATGAACACCTGATCAAATGATCTCTTTATCACGCAAGCTAGGCATGATGACTTTTATGGGCTTGGCCCTCTCACCATTAAGCTTACCTACTCTCCATGCTTGGCCTATTTGTCCTTGCCATTGCAACTTATCTTTCAATAATTCTCTTGCAAGGTCAAGAGTACATTCATTTTTCCCATAATCTTTCACCCCTTTAATAATCATGTTTGTTGCTCTATCTTACCTTTCCTTGTGTTATAGCATCATTTTTCACCCTCATGTGATTCATGATTGTCTCCATGGCCTTGGGCACCCATTCCCACAGAATTGAACAAAATTCATAAAAAACAGTGTTAAAAATCCCATACGCGGGTATGCCCAGACTTTTCCGCGTGTATACGCGAGTCCACATGTACTTTTCCGCGTATGCAATTAAAATCATTAAAAAATATATAAAAATTCCCTATTTTCGGGCTGGGTTGATGGTTACTCCAGTAGTTCTTCCGAAATGAGTAGCGACTCCAATGAGGATCGCATTCTTGTGATTCCCCTGTTGGGTGGTTTCAGCTGTTTGAAAGGTTTCCAACAGTTTTAACTATTATTTCCAGTCCAATTAACTTTTTCTCAGTCAGACTAAAGACCTGGTTCTTTATCCAGGCTTGATCTTTTTTATTTTTCATTATTTACCTTTTCATACGCGAGTTTGTCTATACACAGACGCGTATACACGCAGTTTTCTTCAAAGGAAGTCGCGTATACGCGGGTTTCCTTTGACACAGTCACGTATGCACGCCTGTTTCAAAATTGTCAAGTAGCGTATGCCTGGGCAAATTTTGAAATTTTTGATTTCTTGACTTTTTAGTCTTGTCTGCGTGTGGAGGCCTGTTCCTGCGGTGTCTTTATAGTCTCTGGATTGTGTTAATAATGGTTATTGGTCTTTTTCTCTCTTGATTGGTTGAAGACTGGCTATTAGGCAAATCTTGTTTTTTGAGTGCTTGCATTTCTGGTTCGAGTACCAAGATCTGTTTTTGGGGATTCTTGGTTGTTCTGCTTAATCAGAACAGAGAGCTTCTGCTCATATACTCTTTCCTAGCTTTGTGTCTTGCTTTGCGCTTCAATTTTTGCCTATTTTTTTGGTTGGTTTTCTTGAGTTCATTTGACTAGGTCTTGTTGCAATTTTCGAAGAGTCTTTCTTGGTTCTTTGAAGTTTTTGTTTGCTGCAAGGTTGTACTATTCTTCTGGGCTAAGTTACTGAGTTTCTTGTCTTCTTTTGCTCATATAAATCTTGCTACTAAAGTGGCACTATAAAATTTGGAGCGTTTTTTGAAGTTTTGCTTGAAATTCAGAGTTGTTTGGCTTGGTAATTGGATAGTTTTTCTTGGTCTCTTCGAGCTCTTCTTTTTATTAAATTCAAAAGCTCAAAAAACATTTTGTTTTGTCATTTGCTTTTGTTTTGCATTTTTGTTTTCATTTCGTTACATCTTTTGAAGCTTTGTTGAGATTTCTTGACTTTGGTTTTTTACTTGATTTTGGAAAGGAATTGTCATTGGTTTCTTCCTCTTGTTTCAAGCATATTTTGGTGTCTTTATACTGATAGTTTCTACTTTTGGGAACTAGTTTTGTGGACAACCGAAAAGTGATAAAACTGAAGGATTGTTGGGAAATTTATCTCTGCTTCGTCAGGATTTGCATCTTAGAATTTGCATGCTCTTAGTTATTTGCATTAGGTGCACTTAAGCATTTGTAGTCATTTTCATAGATTTTGCGAGTGTGAGTTTGATATTTGAAAAGAAAATTTTTAGTCTCGTAGAACCCGTGTAGAAATTTCTTTTCATCGAAAGGCAATTACTGCATTTGCATGTAGTTTTCTTTTCATTAATTTCTTTTCTGTGTCACAAAACACCACGAGTTTCATTTCCATATCCCATTGACATAATATAACAGCCAATTAAAATAAGCGCTATAATTTAAAAACAACTAGCAAGTTTTTATTAAGTGTCATACACCAACTAGTTAGGTTGTAGGGCCTTGGATTAGGTGAGTGGAGAGTTAACTCTCCAAGGCCGCTCAAACAAAAACATAGAAGTTTATTAATTGAGCGAAATCCAACTCCGTTAGGTGGACCGAGAAAGCTCTCCTCCAGAGACTCAAGCCTGAGGGTAGGTGAAGGCCGAGAAGAGAGATACCCCCTCTCTGATTTGCTGGATCTTGCCTCAAGACCGTTCCGCTCGGCTTCTGACACGGATTGGTGCCCATAGTTGCCATTCCTAGGTTCCGCACAGGTGACTGCGGGGGGGAATACCCGTGGTACTTGAGGCAGACGTCGTATCACTTCCAGCAGTACTTCTGGGGGGTGCCCTTGCGAAGCTTGGGTACTTATGCCGGCAAAGGCTGTTGTTAGGAGGTCGGCGTAACTATTTCTGTTACCTTCGCTAGTAGGCCTGGGCCGTAATTATCCCAGACTACTTTCGGGAGGTCCTATTCTTCGCTTTCTTGTATTTTGGTGTCCGTTCCTAATCACCCGGAGCGGAAATACCTGAAGGTTGTTTGCTTGATTGTATCTCAGGGATTTTTTGTAGTGAGTGCTCTTTGCTCCTAGCTTGCCTAGCTTTATACTTTTTTGAGTCTAATTAAAAAATTTTAAAGTGGCTGATCAAGCGCCTCGTCGATCGAGGAGAATTTTGGGGTTATCTCCCAAGAGTGCAGAGCCTTCTTCAAGAAGGCGTAGGAGTAATTTAACAGGTGAATATCACCCTGTGGCGTCTGACGCAGTGGAGAGAGATCCTCCACAAGGGATTGAAGGTTTTGTAATTGGCTCCGGTGTTGGTTCCGAGAGGAGCGTTCCGCTCACCTCGAGAGTCTTATTTCCGCAGGAAGAAGAAGTACAAGTAGAGGAAGTACCTGAGTCTCCTCAGTCACTTCCATCTCCTCTTCCTCTTGATTATCCGTTCGTTGTTGAGTACATCGGACCTGAGTCTGCAAGACCAGAAGATCCTCCATTTTATTCATACCTTTCGATGGCCACGTCTGGGAACACGGCTTTTGCTGTGAGTGCTGCAGGCATTCAGACTCCTGCTTCAGTTGAAGGAGGAGGCACTATTGCTATATCTTCGATTGCTTCTAGTACTGTTGTGTTTGGCTCTGGTTTCACCCAAGCACATGCTTCTTAATCTGGTCCCTTTTGTTTTGGAATGCCCACTAGTGGGATTCCTTCTTTTTCCTTTTCCGCTGCTACAGCTGCATCTACACCCATGTCTTCCATGGCTAGTGGGTCAGGTTCTTTTCAAGGGTTCCCCTTTGGAACTGGGCATATCCCTAGTTCAAATCCTTCTTTAGGGTCTTTTCCTTTCACTTCTCAGACTCAGAGTTTTAACCCTTGGTCTGGAGGTCAAAGTTCGACTACTTTTACAGGTTGGAACCCTGTATTCACAACAGCGGGGGCAGGGAATCAGTTTGACGCTAGTCACCAAGGGAATACTTCTTTCCCTTCGTCGAGTGCTTATCAGAATTTTTTCCCTTTTTCTAATGCCTGGAACCCCTACCAGGGGCTTTCCTCTTCATTCAACACTACGGGAGGGGGAACTGGTCCGATGTTTGGTAACTCTATGTTGGGAGGGGGTCCTTCTCCTTTTTCTACGAGTTCTTTCTGGAAACCTGGTGCCTTATCAAATCCAGGGTATTCTTTTCAGAATGTTGGGAATTCATCCCATCAAGGATGGAATCCTCAGGCTCCTCCTCGTTTACCTTTTCTGGAAACTTTGAACTTGCCAGATTTGTTGAAATTGATGAATGATCCGATCTGATATAGTCCGGGGTGGCCTCCGGTTCCGACCAAACTACCTTCTGACATTCCAAAGTTTGAAGGCAAGAATGGAGAGGATCCGGTCGATCACATCACCACTTTCCATTTATGGTGTTCATCTAACTCCCTGATCGATGATTCGATTAGGTTGAGATTGTTTCAACGCACCTTAACTGGAAACACTTCCAAGTGGTATATTGAGTTAACTGGGGGCAGTTTTGCTACATTTGGAGATCTAGCTACTACATTCCTAAATCATTTCCAGTTGCCTGTCCGTTATGATGCCGGGACTAAACTCCTAGCTAATTTTAAACAGGACGATGCAACCCACATTTCTGACCATATTCAGGAATGGCGGAGAAGGAAGAGGCTTATTAAAGCTCATATTCCAGGAGAATTCCTTTTGGAATGGTTTTTGAAATATTTGCAGTCAGATATTTCTAAAGATGTATCCCTGTCTGGGGTATTTTCTGAGGAACAGGCTATTTTTAGGGCCCAGCAGCTGGAACTGATATATTCTCAGTCTGGGGTCCTTCATAAATATTTTCCCAATGCTCCTCGCTCCAAATTAGATTTATCCAAGACTAAGCCCGGTCCTCATGGTGATGGACTTATTGGGTCGATCAATAGTGGTGCAGCTAACCTGCTTAATCAATTGCAGCAGTTGTCTTTACAATCTGCTCCTTCTGGTCAGGTTGTACTTGCTGAATCATCTCCTTCTCAAAATTTGTCGGTGAATGCCGTCCAAACTTCTGATCCCAAAGGAAATAAAAAATCTGAAGGGAAGAAGAAGGGACGGAATAATAAGAAAAAGGGAAAGAATGGGAAGGGTAATGCGAATAAAACCAACGAGCATGTTGGTGAGGGTCCAAAGGATAAGAAGAAAGTGAATTTTCCATGCAAGTTATGTAATGGAGACCATCTTACTCACCTTTGCCCTAAAATTCAGGATGCGCAACGCTTGTTAGCTCAGCAGGGTTCTTCTAGTTCCCAGGCTGTGTTGACAAACCCTTTTCCCCAAGGGCAACAGCTAGTTGTTGGCGCGAATCAAAATACTGGTGCTTCCTCTGGGGGCACCCAGGAAGGGGAAATTCCATCAAAAATATACATGATGAGTGCTCACGTGGATGTCGCTATGAGATCCTGTGACTATGGCGAAGAAGAGTCTTCGAAAGCTAAGGGTGCTCCCGATGCTACTGAGCCGCTTCACATCACGAAGCCTACTGTTGAGCCTATACCTCAGATGCCCAAAGCATCTACTAAGCGTACGACGATTAATCCAAATGCTAGGGCTGCCCATAACTACTCTATTGTGGAAGATCTGGCGTAGAGTCCTTGTGCCATGTCGGCTCTTTGAGGTGCTCCAGTCGTGTCCTGCTCAGCGCAGTGCTCTACTCACTGCTATTGGGGCTGTCGATCCAAAGAACTCTCTTATGATTACATTCGATATGTCGAATTTTAAAAAGAGACTCCCCCATCATATGGATTTTCATATTAAATCATCGTACCAGAAATGCAATATCTTTCGGACGGTCGTAGATGAGGGTGCTTCCACTTGTGTGATGTCTCTCACATGTTGGAAGGGAATTGGATATCCCGCAGCTGTTCCATCTGCTACTCTTATGACTGCGTTTGATGGTCATTCTCACAGACCACATGGTATTGTCCCAGCTTTTCCTATCTGTGTTGGGGGCAAAACTGTAAATATAGAGGTTGAGACAGTTGATGCAAGCTTGGACTACAACCTTCTGTTGGGGGGAAACTGGATTTATGAGATGGATGCCATTGCATCTTCATTATTTCGGATTATTTGTTTCCCTCACGAAGGGAGGATTGTTACGGTGGATCAACTGGACTGTCCTCTTGTAGACCCGAATGCATCTACTGACTCAACTATTCCAAAGTTGGATAATATTAAGGCGCTTGTTGAGAATTTAGGGGTTGGAATGTATTCTTCGTTGATGAGTACTTTTGATATTCCACCTCCTACTATTCATATAAATGCAATTTCATCCTCCAGGGCTCCTCTTCGAAGAGAGTTCTTCAGAACTCATTATTTTTCGGACCCTTGGACCTTACCTTCCCCTACCACCACATTAGCGGAAGGTCAAGTGGGTGGAATGGCATTTCCTATGTCTGCAGCTGAGATTGCTTATCAGTCTATTGTTGACTCTACAGAGTCCATCCCAGCTCCTCTTTCACCGGAAGAGTTGGATGGAGATGTGGCTTCGGCTTGGACACTTAGTTCTTCTTCTGCCTAGGATTGCCTTGATACCACTCTTCCATCTGAAGAGGCCATCCTGGAAGCTATGACTGGTATAGATAGACCATGGGATGATTTGCATCATCGGTCTTACTTTTTACCTGATTTGAGCGAAGTTGAAACGAGTTTTCCAAGTCCTCCATCTCCTGGTCCTGTTCGCCCAGTCCTGAACCCTTTAGCACCAACACAGGTTTATGCTGAAGGGAACATGGCTGTGATTTCTCCTACTATCCTGGTGAACATTTCCAGGGATCCCAATATCATTGAGAATGTCTTCATCGGAGCTGAATGTTCCCGTGAAGAGATTTAGATTTACACCGAGCTCTTTAAAGAGTATAGGGATGTATTCGCTTGGTCTTATGAGGAAATGCCTGGTATAGATCCATCTATTGTCCAGCATGAGATCAAGACTTACGAAAACGCTAAGCCTGTGAGGCAAAAACTTCGTTCGGTCAATCCTAGGAAGGCAGCAGCTATCAAAGCTGAGGTTGAGAAGCTGCTTAAGGCAGGATTCATTTTCCCTATTCCTTTGACTGAATGGGTTTCAAATCCTGTTCCCGTAGATAAAAAACAAGGAACAATTCGAGTTTGCATTGATTTCAGAGACCTTAATAAAGCATGTCCTAAAGATAATTACCCCACACCATTTATAGATCAGATCATTGATGAGTGTGTCGGTAATGAGATTTTCTCTTTCATGGACGGTTTCTTCGGATATAATCAGATTACTATCCGTCCCGAAGATCAGCATAAGACTGCCTTTATTTGTCCCTGGGGTACTTTTGCTTACAAGAAGATGCCTTTTGGTCTTAAAAATGCTGGGGCTACGTTTCAGCGGGCCATGTCATATGCCTTCCATGACATCAAACATATTATCGAGGCGTATTTGGATGATTTAGCTGCTCGTTCTCGAAAGAGAATTGATCATCCTGCTCACCTCCGTCAAGTATTTGAACGATGTCGTTTCTACAAGATTAGGTTGAATCCGAACAAGTGTGTTTTCACGGTCACATCCGGTCGGTTATTGGGATTCATTGTGTCTAGGGAAGGGATTAGGGTAGATCCCTTCAAGGTTGAGGCAATACTTCGGTTGCCTCCCCCGTCCTCTATTCGTCAACTTCAAAGTCTACAAGGAAAGTCTAATTTTCTTCGGATATTTATCGTAAATTATGCTGAAGTTACCAAGGGATTTATGAGATTGTTGAAGAAGGGAGTTCCATTTCTTTGGGATGACTTCGCTCAATGCTCATTCGATGCTTTGAAAAAAGCATTAACCTCTGCTCCTTTATTGAGTCCACTTGATTATAGCAGGGATTTCCTTTTGTATCTGGCAGCAACAGAATCTACTATTGGTATGGTTCTGGTTCAGGAAGATGATGCTCTTGCAGAGCATGTTATTTACTATCTTAGTCGAGGATTGGTAGGACCTGAACTCCGGTACACTCCGATAGAAAAGTTAGCTTTAGCAGCAGTTCATGCTGTGCAGCGACTCCGGCATTACATTATTCTACGAAAAACTTATGTTTTGGTAGCAGCCAATCCATTTCAGTTTGTCCTCAGTAGGTGAGTGATTGGGGGCAAATACAATAGATGGATTGTGATTTTGCAGGAATTTGATCTTGAGTTTATGTCTGCCAAGTCCAAGAAATCATTGGTTTTCGCAGAATTGATCTCCGAGTTTCCCTGTGGGGATGAGATAATCTATGATGAATCCTTCCTGGATTAACATTTGTTTCTTATCTCTCCATGGGATCCTTGGTATGGAGATATAATTGTGTATCTCTAGACTGCGAAGTTTCCCTCTACTTTTTCGAAAGATGAGCGTCGTACGTTGCGTCACTTGGCTAAGAATTACCTGATCATTGGTGATGCTTTATACCGTTGAGGGGTTGATTCAATCTTGAGACGCTGCTTAACTCTCGAAGAAGCTAAGGTTGTGCTGAATGATTGCCACAGCGGAGCTTGTGGTGGTCATTTATCTGGGCTTGCTACAGCCCAAAAGATTTTGCGTGCTGGGTACTTTTGGCCCTTGATTTTCAAAGATTGTGTGGAGTCGGTCAAAAAGTGTCATCCGTGTCAAGTTTATACTTGAAAAATGCGCGCTCATCCGGCTCCGCTTTTTCCAATCATTACTGTCGGTCCCTTTACAGAGTGGGGTATTGATTATACTACTTGTAACCCGCCTTCGGCTAAAGGTCACAAGTACATTATTGTAGCAGTAGACTACTTTACAAAGTGGGTCGAGGCTATGCCTACTTTGGGAATGATGGTGAGACTGCAGCTCTTTTTCTTTTCAACCAGGTTATTGCTTGTTTTGGTATTCCTAGAGAGATTGTCATTGATCATGGCAGTCATTTTTAGAATAGCATGATGGCTGAGTTGGCTCTAAAATTAGGTTTCCGGCAGGAGCATCCATCTCCGTATTATCCTCAGGCCAATGGGCAAGTGGAAGCCGTGAATAAATCCGTGAAGACAATTCTTCAAAGGACAATTAATAAAGCTCGATCCAACTAGCATATCATGCTATATCCTGCACTTTGGGCATACAAGACGTCAATGAAAACTGCAACTGGCTTTACTCCGTTTTAGCTAGTCTACGGGTTGGAATCCGTATTTCCCATTGAATGTGAGATTCCCTCTCTTAAGTTAGCTGTTGAACTTCTTCCTGACACTTCTAGTCTTGAGGAACTTCTCCTTCATCTGGAACATCTTGATGAGCAGCGTCGGGATGCCGCCATGATGAATGAGGCGCATAAAAACAGAGTTAAAGTTCAGTACGATAAAGTGGTCAAACCTAGGGTTTTTTTCGGAAGGTGACCTTGTTTTGGTCTATGCCCAAGAAAAATATGCCCTGGGGGCAGGAAAGTTTAAGTCTATGTGGTATGGCCCCTTCATCGTTAAAAAATTCCTTAAAAAATGAGCATACACCCTGGTTAATTTTGAAGGAAACGAGGTGCCGGAGCCCAGAAATGGGCTCTATTTGAAAAAGTATTATGCCTAGGCTTCAGCCTGGCATTTTGCTTTTGTATATAGTAGTTTTGCTTTGTACATATCTGGTTTTTCGATCTTTGATGGGATGGTGATGTTTTTTGATCTGCTTTGGCAGGTTGTGTCGGATGTCATGAGTCATTTTGGTTTCGCCGATGGTGCTAGTAGACACACCCGGAACTTGGCTTCCACGGCTTGGGTGCTTCATCATCCATCTGGTCAGTTGTTAGTATCAAGAGGAGTCTGCAATGATCCTGCTTCCAATAATATAACAGAATACACTGCAGTTATTTATCTACTCTCGGACGCAATATCTTTGGGTTTTGATTCGTTGATAGTTTTCTTGGACTCCCAGCTGGTGGTGTTGCAGTTGAACAATACTTATCGGGTTCGAGATCCATTTTTACTTTGGTTGTTCTTGAGGGTACGATTATTACAAAGATCATTTCAATTTTTAACTTTCATTCATATTCCTCGAGTTGACAATTGGATGGAAGACTCATTAGCTAATCAAGCAATTGATTGGCATATTAATCATTCCATACAATAAAATTTAATCATCAAAAACATCATACAATTTTATACATTTGTTACATCACATCAAACATCGATGTATATATATTATCAGAGTGTTCAAAAACTATACAAAATTTGGATCCATAAGTCATACAAAAAATTGGGCTTATGCCCACATGTTCAGTCTCAAAAAATATACAGTCATCTGGTATATCATATCTATCTACTCCTGTGGTCCCTGCCCAGAAGTTGTGTTCCTATAGAACACGATCGCAGTGGAAACTCGGCGGAATAACCGTACCCAGTCACGGGGTACTCCTACCACCCGTCTCTGGATGGCTTCAGGTAGATCTTCCACTGCAGCCATAGGTACTTGGCGGGTTAATCCCTCCAAGTTCCTATGTACAGTCTGGAGGGTCCTGTCTGGATCTACTGTATCCACTTCGCCTCTGCGACGCTTATGTCGTGGGTAACCCTCAGGTCGGACTGGTCCAATATCTGTATCATGATCATTATAAAATTGTAAGTCATTTTGAATCCAATCAAAAACATGTTTGTCTTCCACATTTTTTTCACATATATTGAAAAAATCCAAAAAAATTATATAAGTCAAAAATTGCAAACTTACCGACTGTGCCCCATGCCGCGCCTGGTGGAAGGACAAGGTCTGGATCGCCACAAAAATCCATCCCGGCATAGGGATAGTCTTCCACAACGATGATTTGTTCTCCCCACCATTGGAAGAACTCATCATCCCAAGTGGTTCGGGGAACTTCACTTCCCCCCAGTCTCTTCATCAGGTCTGCCCATCAGGCAATTCTTGGGTCCCTTGGGCTGCTGATAGAAGAGATCACTTTGGGTCTTAGCCTAGGAATCTTCTCGAAGAAGAATGTCATCAAGATAGTACCATATCCAAAATGTTTTGTCTTTGCTTTTCGGATGGAAGTCAATTTTTGCTTCATGTTCATTAGTAGAGATGTGCACCAATCATATAAATGAGTTAAGCATTCCAGTGCTATACTCATTTGAGTCCTGGATGCCTGGTGTAGGGAAGCAGATCCTGCTACCCTGCCAATGGTAAAAAGGAGGATTTTCATGTGCAAGTCTCTTAAATCTTTGATAGCAATTTGAGTTCCAACTTTCTTGGAACCCTCTACGCAGTAGACGTGGACGTAATCTTCCACGGTGAGCCCTCCCAAAGGTTTGCCATGTAAGTCTACTGGCTCCCCCCTCCGGGAGAGTCCAGTAATAAAATAGATATCTTCCACCTCGATGCGTATGGGCATTTGATCTATGATGAAGCAATCTTCTTCCAGTTCCCAATAATTCACAAGCATTTCGAGCAATCAGACATTACTCTTCATATTTGGCATTTTGAAAAATTTGAGCAATCCACAATTTCAGAGAATATTGAGTGATACTTGGTCCTGCATGACTTCATTGTCAATGGCACTGTGCTCACGCTCTCTCTAAGATATAGTCATCCTGCAAAAATTTAATAATTTGTTCATTAGATACGCGTTTTTTCATTTTGGGTTGCGCATACGCGACTTTCTTTGTGCACAGTCGCGTATATACGTGACTTGGTCATTATAAACCCGCGTATGCGCAAACCCGTGATTTTAAACAAATGGTTCTACGGTGAAAATTCATAATTTTTAACTTATGAACGGACAAAATGAATAACAAGGATCAATTAAGAGCTTACCTGACAAATTCGGTGAAGTTTGACGGTCGATTGCTCCTGTTTTGACGAAAGAGGCTTTTTCTCCAGAGCTCTTTTTCCCAAATTAGCAATGTAACAATGAACCAAATGTGAGGTAACTTGTCTATTTATGCCCAAAAAGTTGAAATTTTTTGCAAAAAATTTTTATGCTTATTTTTTCAATCTATCTTAAGCTGCATAATCCGGATGCTTGGAAGTGCCCAGATTGGTATATTTTCAGGTACATTTTGACAAAGTTGAGATTTTTCCCAGTTTTTGATCCATGACTGCTGACCCGTCATGGCAGGTATATGATCTCCACTGGCATATAGGTTAGGGAATCCACTTTCCGTTGCATTTTGCATACTAGCCTCCATTCTGATCACTTGCCATACGGTCAATCCCATCAGGTCATGAGTATTACACCCATTTCACTCGCCGATTATTTAATCATGACTTGGTGGTAGAGCCTTCCTTTACATGGGCTTCCTAGTTAGTTCCTCGCTATCACTTGTTGCCCATGCTGCATTTTATGTAGGCTCGGGAGTCCTGTTTAGTCCCACCATGACTTATGTGTTGAAGCTTCATTCTTCTTCTTCTCCACTATTATTTTTCTGGCTATTACCCTAGAGGCTCACTAGTGTTTTCGGTTGTATTATTGCATTGCATATTGGCTACTTGTTTATCCTGGCCTTTAGCCGGCTTCATTTTGGACTCGATGTTTAAGCCAACTTTTGACCTTGACTATCTGTACAAGTTAACCATTGCATGCACTTAGCTATCGCGACTTGACACCCTTTTACCCATGGATGGAACATTCCTCTGAGTATCGCTTACCAGTTTCCGCCACCTTGCATTGAGCATAGGATCGTTCCAATCCCAGGAACTAGTGCATCTGTTTCTTAATACTCATTCTATCCATTGTACCATAGCATTCTTTTATTCTTTTTCAGGCTTATTATATGAAAAAGACAAAAAAATCAAATATAACAAAAAGAGCGGGAACGGGATGTAACTTCGTAATTTGATGGCAGTACAGTGTCAGTTTGTCGCCCTTGAACAAAGCACATACACTTATATATTTCCTTCATTTGGGATGGTTTTAGTTTTGACCTAGGTTCAACCTTTGCCTTGTTTCACTGGTCAGTTCTCCCCCGGTTGGTTATCTCTTCCAATCATATGGAGAGTTTGTTTTTGCCTCCTGCATAACAGACTTATACAGTGTCACTTTTTACTGCCATGGTCATCACGAGTTGTGTTTTTGTTCAAGGGAAGTCTAACCAGAGTCGGCCATTCTGTGGTGTCTCTTGACTCATTATTCAGTCGGCCTTCCCGGTCTTGTCAGTATCTTTTTCTATCACATCAGATGTTTTGGTCTTCTGCTCATGCTGGTTTGAGAAGGTCTCCATTGACTTCTTGCTGGCGGGTTTGTCTCTTATCGACTACGACACATTGCTCTGAGAGAAAACCTAGAGCCGCACCTTGGCCCTATTTCCATCATTGATAGGTGACCTTGTGCTCAGCATTTGATCATCATTATGGGTCTTTGACTGAGTGGTTTCCCATGTGTTTGACGTTAGCATACATTATCACACTTGGGATTCGTGCAGTACCTTGATTTCCATTTGACCCTATCGGTGGATATCTCGCCTCTGTGTCAGCTTCCATTATTGGTTGGTTTAGAGGGTTTCTTCCGTGCGCTAGCTTCATCTTGTGCATGTCGAAAACGTACTTCGGTTTTGGTTCCGTCACTCTGCTTCGTCCGATTCCTTCCAAATTTTGGCCTGCAAGTTACACTCGCGCTGGAATGATGTGGGATGCCTTAATGCCCTCCTTCCAGCAGATATTTTCCCATCGACTCCGACTCATTGCTATGGGAATAAGGTCTATAGTATTTTTGTCAGTACCTTAAGGTTTGCAGTCATCAGTGGCAAACTCTTCGCTATCGGCAGTGGGGATTCATTATTGCCCCCTGATTGGTAGATTCTTTCAAGTGTTCGACTTCAACTCATTTCATTCGCACTTGTTAGATTGTACTGGGGCACCTTGACACTCATTTTCATTATTGGTGGGTTGTCTCGCGTTGGTTAACAGTTTACATTATTGACCGGTAATCCAACGATTTCTCACATGGTCGACTTCAGCTCATTTATTCCCATTGTGTAGAATTGTGCCATAGTGATCGATGAAGACCTCGAGATGCATCAACATTTTTCGGTTCACTTTTGACAGTCCATTCAGTTTCTGCCAATGATGTCGTTCACCCTTATATGTTGCAGTGTCAGTACAGCAGCATCCTATATGTTGGCTCCCGAGTTGCGTGATTGTACAATGTATTCCACCCCTTATGATTTGGCACTTGGAGATTCAGTTACTTATATGTTCAGACATCCAGTTTCAACATCATTGATCAACTTTTTATATGTGATACTTAGACATTGATTCTGACTTGTACTTCCGGGCCATGCTCAGATGATTCATTGTGTACTTTCAGTTCAGTTATACTTGTAGACATTTTGGATCTATTCTGTACTTTCGATATGATGTATTTTAGACTGAGCATGGGTATGCCCGCCTCAGCATGAGTTGACTCTCTGTTTTCTTTCATTGGTTTTTGGCAGGCTGAAATCTGGTGAAGTCCTCTCTTGTCCTTGCGAAGTTCTTTCTATGTGCATAATAAATTTCGGCCATCATGTACCCCTTCTGACCTCATATATTAGGGGGCATCTGTTATAGCATCATTTTTGACCCTCATGTGATTCATGATTGTCTCCATGGCCTTGGGCACCCATTCCCACAGACTTGAACAAAATTCATAAAAAACAGTGTTAAAAATCCCATACGCGGGTATGCCCAGACTTTTCCGCGTGTATACGCGAGTCCACATGTACTTTTCCGCGTATGCAATTAAAATCATTAAAAATATATATAAAAATTCCCTATTTTTGGGCTGGGTTGATGGTTACTCCAGTAGTTCAACCACCCCAGCATGTAGCCAACTGTTTCCAACTGATTGAAACTACTTTGAGGGAGTA
This sequence comes from Pinus albicaulis, assembly GCA_034641835.2. Taxonomy (NCBI): domain Eukaryota; kingdom Viridiplantae; phylum Streptophyta; class Pinopsida; order Pinales; family Pinaceae; genus Pinus; species Pinus albicaulis. The sequence continues at coordinate 414,978,580 of CM076577.1, forward strand.
TAAAAGCCCCTCATGTGCATGGCCTAAGGGAGAGAGAAAGTTATAGACATTATACTCTGTTGGAATCCCAATTCAAGTCTGATTTCCCGTGCCTCCTGCACTTTCCCATATTTATACAGGAAACCCTTGTTTCCTGGAGATGTTCATCAGTTCATATGCCATCTCGAGTGCACAAGTCTTGAAAGTATCTTAGCGAGGCAAGGGCGGGACGGATCTGGATGACGGTCTGTTCGAAGCTCGTCGAAGGATTCAGGTGATCTCTCCACTTTTTATTACCGTACATGCTGTTCGTAATGAAGAAGAACCATCTTGTTCCTGAATTCACGTGTTAATGTCTACTTGTATATGTGAAAAGATTATTATTTAAGCATTTATTATTGTTTATATGATGTTTCACATGGTTTTCACTGACATTTAGGGTAGATATATGTTGTACAACTAGATTTCCGTGCATGTTTCTTCTTGGTTTTCAGGTTAAGGAGGAAGAAGGGTTGCTGGGGGTTTGGACCCCGCGGGATCTACATCAAATGTAGGATTACGGGTGAGTTATACTATCAATGTTATCTAGTTTTTAGCATACAAATGTGGTTGTGTGAGTCCTTCTTGAATAGCATGCCCTGATCTGTGGAGGTTTTGACCCAACAAACTTCTAGGGTGTTTTTTCCTGAAACACCTTGCTTTCTCTATCTTGCATGTTGTCAATCTGAGTGTTTGTTTCTCCTTCCCTCTTAGCAGAATTGCTAATAACTTGAGCCCAAGTTTTGGAGAGTTTTGCAAAATCTCCTTTCCTTTCTTCTCTTTATGTCTCCTCATGGTTGTCTATTTGAGCAATTACTTTCCCCTTATCTTGGGATGGTTTCGCATTCATCACCTGTGTATTCTTCGCTACAAATTTCATGTTTTTCACCTTCGCCTTCATGCATTTCCATTATGTCTTCCCTATCAGGAGAGCTTCTTGTAGCAATGCCACTTGCTCCTTCAGAACTTTGTTGCTTTCTGCTAAAGTCTGGATTTCAGCTATTATTATACGGATTTTACAGTCTCTTTCCTGCTCTTTAGCTTCTACTACCTCCAACCTCTTTTTTACATTTAAAATTTATTTCACATAAAGATCAGATGACCAAGTGAGAGGTGTGGATGTGGGACTATATAAGGCATAATCCTCAATGGTTTTTTCCTTTCCTTTTCCTTTGGACTTGTTGTTTCCACATGCTTGCAAAAATTACCTGTTTGAATGTTGTTCCTTGTGAAGGACCTGAGTGCTTTCCTTTTGAGATCTTTTTTTCCTTATCTGCTCCCATTTTAGACGAGCTAATCTTCGTTTTAAAATTCCTCGATATTGTTTGGCATTGACCCAAACCCACCTCCCAACTTTGGCTGATGAGGCAATTTTCACTTGCCCCATATCATTTGTTTCCACGAGTTATGAAGTTTCATGTTCCATTATGATGATGCCCAAAACCGACTCTACAGAAACGATTTCAACCCTGAACTCTTGCGCTAAACTTTCTTAAGAAAAACTTCTTCAAACATTAAGTTTTTGTTGGAAAATTTGTCATACTTCATGGCCATGTATGCATCGCATCCCCCTATATTGATACAACTAAGAAAAAGAGATGTCAAATTTGAACGAAAGATTGTAATCCACACTTAAGTCGAATACGAATACGACCCTTTTTTTGTAAGTCACAAGTCGCATCCCTCTCGTGCAACTTTTCTCCAAGGTACTGCGACTGCACGACCATCCCTCTCATGCGATCGTTTTTTAGCTTGTTGCGACTGTGCGACTAGGTCGCATCCCCCTCGTGTGACCGTTCTTCAGCTTGTTGCGACTATGTGACTGTGACTGTGCGACTAGGTCACATCCCTCTTATGTGACTATTTTTAGGGTGTTGTGACTGTGCGATCAGGTCACAACTAATTTCAAATCATAACATGGCTCTCCCATGATCCAAGCAACCAGTGTGCTCAATTATAAGCAACCAGCGATCAAAGTAGTGATTATGGAAGACTCCTCGACTTAAGGGGAAACCTGAGAACCAAAATCAGGACCTCTCGGTAGCTCTGTGTGTGCCCTGTGGTACGCCTTGTAACACACTCTACAGTTGTTGTTCTACACTCTAAAAAAACAAAAGACAGAAAAACCATTTTATAATCTATCATTTCTTAGCAGTTATACAACTCCGATATACATTAATTTTCCATGACGACAACCTTTAATGGTTACCTTTCAAAGAAATCATGTATCACGAGTTGGTCTTATCTTCCTATGGTTGCATCTTTGGATAATAAATATACCAAAGTGTTTAGCTCTCAAAAAATATGTCTACCAGTGTACCGTTCTAATTTTTCAAAATCACTTTTAATAGTAAACAAGATTGTACACTAGATGGGGAGTGAAAATTACATTCTCGTTATTGACCCAGTCAATTACTACTTTTGAATCTCCATGGATTTGGATATGTTTGATTCCATAGAAATTTGCAGTGTGCACCAATGCCTGAATATTGTATATGATGATAATGTGTGTGGTTTATATACAAGGAAATGTCAACCCCATATGTGGGCGGATCTCCCTATAATTCTCTGTTGAAGAAACCTTAGTGAATGCCATCTTCCAATGGTAGCATGATAGGCACCCTCTGTTTCTTCTCTTTTACTTCTGATTTGAAATTCTTAACAGAGTGTTCAATAATGCTAGCAACAATCTCAAAAGGGATAGATTTGTCGTGGAACATGGCGCATTTCCTTGCCCACCAAAAAAATATGAACGAAAGACACTTGGAAAACCATCAAATCCTTCATGGACCTATGATTTTCCCAATCCTTCACACAATCTTCTAGTGTTGTTTTATCTCAGGAAGAAAATAGTGGATTTAAAATAGACTTTAGTAGGGACCAAACATGCCTTGAAGATAAACATCGTGTGAATAAATGGTCCATGGTTTCTTCACTGACACAACAGAGAAAGCATCGACCTAGCCCAACCCATCCTCACTTTAAACCAACATCCAAAGTTAGCAAATGGTTTTTGGGGCAAGTCATAACCCTATTTTTCACTTTAAAAGATTGTGTTGTTTCCAAACAAAATACCACTGCCACTTCAATTGTCCTCCATCGATGTTTTAAAACTAAACCTGGCAACCAATTTTGGCAGAGAAGAATCATGTAGATTGATCCTTTATCCACACTAATCAATCTTTATCATCTTTTGTTAATATAATCAATGAAGAAGAAAGTAATGCTACATAATTTGTCCATTCCTTCATTGAAGTGCTAACCAATCCAAGATCCTTAATAGACTTCCAAGCATGTGACCCCCAATATTGTCCATTTTATGCATAGGCGTATGCTAAAGTAAAAACACTCGCTTCATGGAGTGCGAAAATTGTTCCATGTAAGAGCCTATAATTCTCACCTAATCTCAACCATGGGTCCAAGTCCCAATCTAACGCTCTTCCCATCACCCACTGCAAAAGCAATTCATTGCCTGATAAAAGGAAAAAGCATCAATGAACATTTTCCAAACAATGGAAGAGTTCAACACCACTTTATTTGGATGACGTATCCAACCAACTACTATTATTCTCTTAATATTTGCATCCAAGGGATCTGATCCACTAAGTTTTGTCATTCATTAATCTCTAGAGGCTCTTTGTAGCTAGTGGCCTGCCAAAAAGAGCAAGGTTCTTCAACCCCCATCCACCCAGAAGCTTGGGCCTTACAATTTGAGTCCACTTTATGAGCGCCAACCCCCTCCAAGGACCAATTTCCAGCCCATAAATATTTGTAGCTAAGCTTCTTGAACTTTTATATGATACCTTTTGGGATCTTTACTATAGTCAACCAAAAAAATAGTATGCTTTCTATAACGGATTTGATGAGAATCAATCGTCTTCCTCTTAAAAGGAAGTGGTTGACTCAAAAGTTGATTCTAACCTCCTCTTTCTTAACTATCCATGAATAGTTAGCAGACTTGTATGTGTTCTTTTTGAGATCGAAACTTAGATTTTTCAAACAATCCTACAAATATTTTTGTTGAAAATGAAGGTTTGTTGTCAAATTATTTTTCATTATTGTGCTAATGTTCCAATACAATGTTGTGTATTTCTCCTCATTGATTTGTATACCTATCATAAGCTTGAATCTTTCCAATATGTTACCAAGAGAGGAAATTTCCATATTGTTCCTAAAAGGAAAAGGACAATGTCATCAACAAACAAAAGATGGGTTATAAGAATATGTTCGGAAATATTAACCCCAGATAAATCCCCCTTCAATATTGCATCTTTCACCAATTTTCATAGGACTTATGCGACAAGAAAAAATATTAAAGGTGACAATGGGCATCCTTGTGAAAGGCCTATGGATTATCTAAAGAAAGGAGATGGTCGATTGTTGATCAGGACAATGAAATTTTCATTTGATATACATACCATAATCCAACTTATGAAACTAAGAGGGAATACCATTTTGATAAGACATAGGCAAACAAAGGTCCACCTGACTCAATCATAGGCATTAGAAAGGTTTATATTGATGGCCACGGTTAGAATATTTTTTACCTTGATTGAATGTAGAGTCCCTTGAGCCAGCATAACAGTGTCATGTGTTTACCTATCCTGCAAAAAGCCAAACTATTCCTTGGATATATACAAGCTGAGAATGGGCTTTATTCTCATAGAAACAACCTTTGAGATAAATTTATAGATGATTTTACATCAAGAAATTAGACAAAAAATCCATTTCCAACTTGGGAGTCCATCATTCTTCCACTACACTACTTTGATGACATCTAGAATACTAATATGTTGCAACTCTATTCTTTCCCTTATATCCCCACAAAATAGCCATCCTATAGGAACAACATAAGAGACTTGCAATAATCAATTCCTTTCTCCATATAAGGAAACACATTATACCAAATCTCCATCCCATGCTTATGTATCATCACCATCTCTTTACGTGCGCCGAACAATAATTTTCAAGGTTGCTCATTAATCATGTATGCGCTTCACATGCAAATGTGGACTCAAAGTGTTACAAGTATTTTTTGTGTGCTTCTTAGGAGGGTTGCTCCACAACTGAAAAGTGAATTTATGTTGTAGCCTCCCTAGCACTTCTAACTGCCCCTCAATATTGGAAAGGTTAGCAGTTGCACTCACACTCCTAGCTCCTAAGGCCTTAAGCTCACAATCTTGCTATAATATGGAGTCCTTAAGCATCTTTATTTTCTCCTTCATTACAAAAATACCTTCTACAACATATTTGATTTTCCTCGGTGTCTTTAAAAATATAGTTGGGAATCTTTTACTCGAGACTATCACACTTCTCTTATGAGTGTGTCCTTCCATAACTATTGCAATTACCTCCTAGGCTGCTTCAATATTAGGCATATAAGGAATTCCCATTTTACGAACTTAGAAGGCAACACCTCAATTTCCTACAAAGGATGGACATCATTTGTGGCTCTATTTCCCTTAGATTTGCAATCTCCTCTATCCTTCACTACTTCTAATAATGTCCATGCTCCAACATGCTTTGTCACCTTCATGAAATTTTTGTTATAGTATTTGAATACCTTTTTCAAGTTCTTGGTATAATCCTCAAGGATCTGTAAAAAAATTGGCAAGCGCTCCTACAAGTTAATTGTGTTCATCTTTTCCTCTAACTCTAGCATTCTTCCCAAGGAACACATCGACATATTGTTGAACTGATATCCAAGGTAATCTGGAATCTATCTTCCATTGAAAAACCCCATCAAGTTGGCAGGATGCATAGATCTAATACCACTGTAATATCCCTTTTTAGATATGTGCCAAGAATTCAAAAAATTCTCGTTTACACATCAAACACTTTAAATGTGGTCAAGAGAAATATTTTTCCATAGGGACATTTCGTTAAACATTGTAACACCCCACCCCACTTTTACTTGCTTTTACAAGCTCTCCAGGGCAAACATGAGTTGAGTATTACTATGACATGACCTGACCTCCAAGTTCCAGTTATGGAGGTAGGGCCTACTAACTGGAACACTTATTTCCACCCCTAAGGGAGAGCATATCACACAGGAGTTAACAACCACCCCTGGTAATAAATCCCTGAGTTTGAACTTATTTTCAAAGGATTTACATCCCAACCACACCCTTGACACACTATGCATGTGGTTGGAAGGCTCCAATTGCACCCACAAGCCTTCATGCATGTGGTTATGGCTGAAATATTCCATTTCTATGCCAATGGTTGCAAGATTTGTGCCACATTTTTTCAAGGTTGGGCTACAGGCCACTGCCCAGAATTTCCTAAAACTTTATAGAATCCAGTTTAAGATGATAACAAGTCTAAACAACCAATACCAGGGCTAGATCTTGCTCAAAACATGTCAATAACGTAATAGACATTTTTTCAAACATGTGGTAAACATAATAGATACACGCCATGAATCCATATATGATCAAGGTATTGTTAACTTTGTCAAAGAATCATCAAGAAGGATCAATGCCCTCTCAAGCTAGTTGCAACAACACTTATTAGCCCTTACATTCATGAATCATTCAATAACTTATCAAATCATGAACAAGGTCTGTGGCAAGAACACATAATAGAACTATGCATATAACCAACATATAACTATAATAGAATCCATGGAAATTCAACCATAAAATCAACAAAATAATGAGTGCATGCACTCATTGATCACAATAAGAAAATAACTCATATTAACATATGCAAATGCAAACCAAGTCAAGGACTTCTATGTACCACCCAAACATAGGTTGGGCTTAACCAAATATCTCTTTCAACCAATCACCCCCATGCCATATTCCAAGCATGAATGTGTGATCATATGGGTTAAAAAAAAATAGAACCAACCAAGGCTTCCAAATTCCAAACCACCTCAACCATGAACCACAGTGATTTCACCCAAACCGGTTCAGAAATCACTAAGATCAAAACAAGCTTGGATTCCTCCGACTTCCTTAACTAGCTCCAGAGGAAATTTTCTGTCTCCACCCATCTGTCAAGAGTTACAAGATAAATCCCATCTCCACCCTTGACCCTTGGGAATCTTCCCAAGACCACCTCAATAAGGATCCAAGTCTACTGGCCATCCGAAACATAACCAGAACAAAGAACCCACTACATCATGGTTATCTAGGAAATGGTAAGGCAAGGTTGAAACCATTGTAAATCTAGTAAAACCCCATGCAAATGACAACAAAATAACCAAATACATGCATGTTCCATGCATCCAAACCTTAGCAAGAAAATAACACATGCAACTTGTTTGTACATTTATTGTCGTTGTTGATCCAACCTTCTCTTCTGTTGCCCACCAATTGCTTGCTTGTCCTTTGTTTTATTCTCTCCAAGTCCAAGAGAATGTTGGAATGCTTCAAGAATACTCTAATTGTGCAAGAGTGTAATAAAGATAGAATGAACAAGAGTTGAGCCAAAATTGTCAAAAGTTGAACTAACAAAAGTTGTGAACTATTTCTCTGATGCCTTTTTAGCACTGATGCCTAGTTTCTTCCTTTCCTTTTTCCTTTTTCTTCATTTTCTGTAACACCCCCTTCCCACATCTACCCAAGTAACCGACCAACCGAGGTAAAAATGTGATGAGAGGTTACTATAGTGAGATTCAACCTCCTATGTGACCTTAAGGAAGTGGAATCGACAGAAAACACCACCTACAAACCTTGTATAATAACCACAACACCCCCAAGAGGTAACCCAAGCATTCATGCCTCTTACCTCTAGGCCACACTGAAATTTTCACCCCCTTTGAGCCATAGTTGTAGGCATAACATTGCATTACAGGGGCTAGGAGGCTATAGCCGCATGCATAACACTGCATGCTAGCAATTAGGGCCCCAAATGCTTATTTTTGTGCTTGCGACTTGCGAATTTTAGCCACCTTTTCAGGCCCAAAGCCAAGGTCAGTGCCCAAAACATCATGAAAACTTAAGGGATGATAAATAATAATAGGAAAATGATACAGAAACAATCACATCAACAATAACTCATATGGACTCCTCCTAGCCATGACAGGCATTTTGTCAAACATGTCACAAACATTGAATCTACAGGTGTAAACAACATATTTAAACATAGGGGTCTCATACTTATCTGAGAATAGCTAAGAAAAATTTATCCCTTACATCATTAGCTGCAATACAATCTATTTTACCATAGATACATTGTATATTCATTTACAAGTAAAACATGGATAGAGCCATACATCATCATTGATAAATACATGCTTATAACCACCATAATAACAACATAAATACCATGGAACAACAACAATAGAATCCACATAATAACCAATACATTTATGCATCGAATACTAAAGGAATGAGCTTCTCATTAATGAGTTTTAAAACCAACTATATATGGGACTTCCATGTTCCACCCGACCATAGATTGGCTGAGCCAAATCTCTCTTTAATTAATCACCCTCGTGCCATATTCCAAGCATGAATGTGGGAATCGTAACCAACCAAAAAGAACCAAACAAACATGAATTCTATCGGAGTTCTCTGCCCACACCATGAGGAATTTTCATGTCTCCTAGTCTCTCAGGATTTACCACAATCCCCAATATGAATCAGGGATCACTAGACCCTAAATCGAGACATATGTTGGGTGTGGAGCCTGATTATCTTCTTTATTTTGTATCACAATATTAGACCCATGTTATTAATGGGGCAGCAATGTTGTCCGTAATTAAACACTTCTTGAGGGGTCCGGGAGGGGGGGAGTTTCAGGGGCAATGCCCCCGAAGCTAAAAACATACGTAAAATTGCCTTGTAAAAGTATTATAATTTCTAGTCAATCTGGGCCGTTAATTAGGCAGATGATATGACGGTAGAAGTTGTGTTTAATTTAGGGTTTTTTGCCCAAGAAGGCAACCCCTCGTTTTGTATGAGGGTATTGTTTTGCGACTGTGTATTGTATGTGTATTCTCAGAGCGAAAAACAGATAGGGAGACTGTGAGAGAGAACAGAGGATATTACAACAAATCTGTTGTAGGTTGTGTCTCTTCATTTTGTTGGATAATAGAAAGGAAGGACTGGATGTTTGGGGTGGACGAACCACGTATATATGTGTCTCTCTGGTTTTATGTATTTTGTGTGCTTGTGTTTTCCGCATATTTTATGTGTTGCATTGCTCTGTAATATATAATTTTTCTAACAACATACTCTCCAGGCTTTACCATACATCTCATCTTAGGACTACTAGTCCAAAACGGAGAGCACCCACCTCTTAGGATTTATCGCAATCCATCACATATCACTAGGCACTAAACCGACGCAAACTACCTCTAGGCTTTACTGTATATCCCGTCATTCAGAGGGAAGGATTACTAGGCCCGCCGAAGAAACACAATATCTCTCTTTATTGCAACCCACAGTTTGGTTCAGGGGTTACTAGGCCACGTGTTATATCAATTTGGAGATCCACCTCACTCGGCTTTGAATCTAATCTGACAATCTAGCTCGACCGAAGTATGATAACCGATCTCATCAAGGCTATTCGAAAATGGCAAGGCTAGGATGAAAACACTGTCACACTTGGAAAAACCCATGCCATGACATAAAATAACCACATGCAATACCAAGCATGTCATATCTAGCAAGGAAATCACACATAAAAATCAATACCTGCAAAGAATCCTATTGTGGTTGCTTGATCCTGCTCTTCCTTGCTTTCTTTGCCTTTTTGCTCCAATGCAAAAGTGCTCCAAGAAAACTCTAAGTGTTAAAGAGTGAGAAAGAGAGAGAGATAATATTTAGAGAGCCCAAAAAATGAATTGACAAAAGTTACCAACTCATCCTCAGAAGCCCTTTTATAGAAGAGGCCTCCATTTTCTTCATTTTCGATTATTTTCCTTGATTTTCCTACTCACATGCAACGTGTGACCTTTGATCTCCCTTTTCTCCTATTTTCCATTATTCTCATAAATAAATGTGCCAAAAATATTTTTTGCCTCTATAATGCCTTTGCCTTTGCCTTTGCCAATTTCCTTAGCCATAATAAACCAAATCAACACCCACTTAGGATGTTTTGCTCAACATTCAGCTTGGAATAAGTGTTTCATCAACTGTGTTTATTATTTTTAACTTTTATTACATGGAATTTTCACCAGGGTTGTTACTGAACCCTCCCCCTTGGGGGACACCATCCTTGGTGTTCAACCACACATATACCTCAACAAAACCGCTAGAAGACAAAATATTGCTCATGGAGCTTAAAATCAAAGCTAAATGTGTAGAAATTTTAATACAAATTATGTATTGCCTGGATTCTCATGATCTAACAATTATATGCCACTATTAAATAAATAATAGCTTCTACAACAAAAATCTTGCGGAATTTAAAACACGATCGCCAATTGCAATATCAAGAAGAAAGATCAATCACACATAACACATATGTTTTTATCGGGAAAGAATAAAGCTAAAAAACCCACTACATATATTATGTATATATCATGGATCATGAAAAAATCTCATACAAAACTCTAATCCAATAGCTCTCAATACAATATACAATCGTCTCACACTGTCATGCAAAAATTGGCAAATGCCTTAGCCAATTTACTGCCTCTAGATAGCTTGCCTCCACTGCACAATTCCTGATGGTCAAGAACCTTTGAATGATTCAATCTTGTCTGCCTTGACTGTGCAATACTCATAGGCATATCCAATGTCTATGTGGTTGCATGAGTGCACCCACTAATGTCACAACTGATAGTCAAACTGTCCCTTTCACCTACATTTCAACTAGGTCTCCATTGGATCTGACATGCATGTAGTTAACAGTACTAAATCTTTAGTTGCATGTGAGACCACTGATTGTGAATTGATTAACAATTAATTCACTTGATCTCTCACTAGTGTATCTTCAGTTACAACTAGCACAACTAAGTTTAACTCACTTAACTGAGTTAAACTACTTTACAACTCACATAACTACACATCCAACTTTGTTACAACTTTTAATCAGTCAGTTACAACTAAGTCCACTTGCCTATCCCACCAACCAACCTTTGAACTCAAATTTCCTATAGCTAATTAATTTTCCACTTCAGTTAACTATTTCCAAGTGCTCATTGACAATAGATTATTGTTTATTGTCCAACTATTATTAAGGGATAATAATAGTCGACATGCATCTATAAATAGACATGCGATCTATAAATAGAACTCACACATACATCTATAAATAGAACGTCATCTATAAACAGAATTTTCTCAACCATCTATAAATAGACCTCCACCTAAAAATACCCTGTGTGGTCCCCACCTACTGTAGGTGCTTAATTTTCACTAAGATCAAGGATGTTGTTTCCGGATGCCAATTTCATTGTTTCTTGTTGCAACCTTCAACACTCCCTCTCAACAATAAAGGAATGTCTTTACATGTGACATGCAACTCCATGCATGCGCCTTGCAACCTTTACATCCAGCATGCAAATCCATGCATGCGCCCTCAAACCTTTGTCGAAACTGAATAGCCTCCAAAAAACTGAATCAATATAATGCATCTATCATCAAATTCTTCTGACCTCTGCTGGTACCAACTACACATGTCTTCTGGATCCACTGCGATGTTGACCTTTGCATCCATGCACTCTGCACTTGCTGTCAACTCTCATCCGCGCTCCAGTTTCAGACACTGTCACTTTTATTTCATGTCCTCGTGACATCTGACTCCATCAATGCAACTGATCCTGCTACTCCTATAATGTAGGCTCCTCGTAGCCAGGTTCAATTCATGAGATCCACACCATCTCAATGAATCCTGCCCATAAATTTCTTCTTGAGATTATCCATGCATGTCGCCACACCTCTCACTTAGTGGTACAACTTCATGTAATCCCTCTGCCCATCTGGCAGGAAATTTCCCTGCATGAGTGGTTGCTCCCACTCCATGATCCTCATCTTGTGGCTGCTCCACATCCCGAGGTTCACTCTTACCTACATGAAAATCCAGCTCCCTATCACGGGTAAATTGCATGGCTTTATCACAATTCCCAACAGTAGGAAGCTCTGTAGAAATACCATCTACATCAATTCTATAGAGATTCTTAACTCGAATACCAACCTTCTTAGTTTTCCTTGTTGCTTTGTGTCGCAGGAAAAAATTTCCTTCACTAAAGACAACATCATAGCCTCTATCCTTTAACATTGCGACTAAGACTAAATTTTTCTTCAAATCTGGTACATGCATTAAATATTTTAAATGAAAGAGTTTACCTAACTCCATCTGAAAGGTAATGGTACCAATTCCAGTCGCACTGTATCATCCATCGTCGCCCAACTTAATATGCATCTAGAGATATTTCTCCTCCGAGTCATTGAAAATTATCTTATCTCCTGTCATGTGAAAGGAAGCACCACTACCCAATCACCACCCCGATGCAAATGCACTTGACACCATGCATGCAATCAATGAGAAGTCAAGCTCAAATTGGGAGGCAAGATCCTCACCAGCTGCAGCTCTAGCAGCCATCTTGTTCTTCTTATTTTGTGGACAATTTGTGGCAATATGTCCATACTCGTGACAGTGAAAACACTTCACTTTGGACATGTTGTGCTCCTTGCCATCTTCACCGGCCTCATATTTAGAATGGAATTTCTTCCCCTTCCCCTTCTTCGCCTTGGCAGCCAAAGGACAATCCTCTTCATCATCATTCTTTGATGAAGAGTCATCTCTGGTGTTCCGTCTGAACTCCTCCCGCACTAGATCCGACCACAGTCATTCCCAATCTGGCAGTTTTTCCCGTTCGTTGATAGAGTCTTCATAACTTTTCCAACTCTTAGGAAGTTCCAAGAGAGCCAATCTCACCAAATCATCATCAGCAACACTTATTCCTACACTCCTAAGTTCATCACTGCATTGGACAAACTTTGTTAGGTATACCGGAATAGTGTCGTTCTTTTCCATCTTGATCTTCCTGAGTTTATCTTTGAGCGCCAATTTCCTATGGTCACTGCTGCTTTGGAATATATTTGTCAAAGACTTCCACACAGCATATGGTGTGGCTTTCCCATGAAGGCTTGAGACAATGTGGTATCATACACCTTCCAACAGAATCCTTCTCACCTTCGCCACTTTATTTTTCCATGCATCAAGTAATTCCACATCCATCTAAGTGGGCTTAGGAACATCTTTGTCACTGAATTCCTTCAAGCCATTATCTTCAAGCACCGCCTCCATCCTGTCCTTTCAAGCAATGTAGTTCGAGCTGCCCTCAAGTGCATACTCTAGCCGCAAGCCATTGAAAGCCATTTCGATGTTTACTCAACTATAGCACCAAGAAAACCTTTCTGCAAATTTGAATTGTTTCCACCAACTCAACTCTTGCTTCAAAATTACAATCTCCTGTGCTCTAATACCATGTAGAAATTTTAATACAAATAATGTATTGTCTGGATTCTTCTGATCTAACAATTATTTTCCGATGTTAAAACACAATCGCCAATTGCACTATCAAGAAGAAAGATCAATCACACATAACGCAGGTGTTTTTACCGGAAAAGCATAAAGCTAAAACCCCCACTATCATATATTATGTATATGTCATGGATCATGAAACAATCTCATACAAAACTATAATCCAAGAGCTCTCAATACAATATACAATCGTCTCACACTGTCATACAAAAATTGGCAAATGCCTTAGCCAATTTACTGCCTCCACACAACCTACCTCCACTGCGCAATCCCTGACAGTCAAGAACCTTTGAATGATTCAATCTTGCCTGCCTTGATTGCGCAATACTCATAGGAATCTCCAATGTGTGTGTGGTTGCATTAAGGCACCCAATAATGTCACAATTTATACTCAAACTGTCCCTTTCACCTATATCTCAACTAGATCTCCATTGGATCTGACATGCATGTAGTTAACAATACTAAATCTTCAGTTGCATGTGAGACCACTGATTGTGAATTAATTAATAATTAATTCACTTGATCTCTCACTAGTGTATCTTTAGTTACAACTAACACAACTGAATTTAACTCACTTAACTGAGTTAAACTACTTTACAACTCACATAACTACACATCCAACTATGTTACAACTTCAAATCACTCAGTTACAACTAAGTCCACTTGCATGTCCCACCAACCAACCTTTGAACTCGAATTTCCTATAGCTAACTGATTTTCCACTTCAGTTAACTTTTTGCAAGTGCTCATTGAGAATAGATTATTGTTTATTGTCCAACTATTATTAAAGGATAATAATAGTCGACATACATCTATAAATAGACATGCGATCTATAAATAGAACTCGCACATACATCTATAAATAGAACATCATCTATAAATATAATTTTCTCAACCATCTATAAATATGCCTCCACCTAAAAATAGATTGTGTGGGCCCCACCTAATGTAGGTGCTTAATTTTCACTAGGATCAAGGATGTTGTTTCCAGATGCCAATTTCACTGTTTCTTGTTGCAACCTTCAACACTCCCTCTCAAAAAGAAATGAATGTCTTTGCATGCGACATGAAACTCCATGCATGTGCCTTGCAACCTTTGCATGTGCCATGCAACTCCATGCATGCGCCCTGAAACCTTTGCCAAAACTGAATAGCCTCCAAACAACTGAATCAGTATAATGCATCTGTCATCAAAGTCTTCTGACTTCTGCTGGTACCAACTGCACATGTCTTCTGGATCCACTGCGATATTGACCTCTGCATCCATGCACTCTGCACTTGTTGTCAACTCTCATCCGTGCTCCAGTATCCGAAACTGTCACTTTGATTTCATGTCCTCACGACGTCTGATTCCATCAATGCAACTGATCCTGCTATTACTATATTATGGGCTCCTCGTAGCCAGGTTCAATTCATGAGATCCACACCATCTTAATGAATCATGCCCAAAAATTTCTTCATGAGATTATCCATGCATGTCGCCAAACCTCTCACCTAGTGGTATAGCTACATGCACTCCCTTTGCCCATATGGCACGAAATTTCTCTGCATGAGTGGTTTCTCCCACTCCATGATCCTCATCTTATGGCTGCTCCACATCCCAGGGTTCATTCTTACCTGCATGCAAATCCACCTCCTTCTCAAGGGTCAATTGCATGGCTTTCTCACACTTCCCAATAGTAGGAAGCTATGTAGAAATCCCATCTACATCAGGTCTATAGTTATACTTAACTCGAATCCCAAACTTCTTGGCTTGCCCTGTTGCTTTGTGTCGCAGGAAAAAAATTCCTTCACTAAAGACAACATCATAGCCTCTATCCTTTAACATTGCGACTGAGACTAAATTTTTCTTCAAACCTGGTACATGCATTAAATCTTTTAAATGAAAGAGTTTACCTGGCACCCTATGAAAGGTAATGGTACCAATGCCAGTCGCATTGTATCGTCCATCATCGCCCAACTCAATATGCATCTGGAGATCTTTCTCTTCCAAGTCAGTGAAAAGTTTCTTATCTCTCGTCATGTGAAAGGAAGCACCACTATCCAAGTACCACCCTGATCCCAATGCACTTGAAACCATGCATGCGATTAATGAGAAGTCAAGCTCAAATTGGGAGGCAAGAGCCTCACCACTTGCAGCTCCAACAACCATTTTTTTCTTCTTATTTTTTGGATAATTTTGTGGCAATATGTCCATACTCGTGATAGTGAAAACACTTCACTTTGGACATGTTGTGCTACTTGCAATCTTCAACGGCCTCAGATTTAGAATGGAATTTCTTCTCCTTCCCCTTCTTCGCCTTAGCAGCCAAAGAACAATCCTCTTCATCATCGTGCTTTGATGAAGATTCATCTATGGTGTTCTGTTTGAACTCCTCCTGCACTAGATCCGACCACAATCATTCCCAATCTGACAGTTTTCCCGTTCGTTTACAAATTCTTCATAATTGTGCCAACTCTTAGGATTTCCCAAGAGAGCCAATCTCACCAAATCATCATCAACAACACTTATTCCTACACTCCCAAGTTCATCCCTGCATTGGAAAAACTTTGTTAAGTATACCATAATAGTGTCGTTCTTTTCCATCTTGATCTTCTTGAGTTTATCTTTGAGTGCCAATTTCCTATGGTCACTGATGCTTTGGAATAGATCCGTCAAAACCTTCCACATAGCATATGGTGTGGTTTTCCCATCAAGGCTTGAGACAATGTGGTATCGTAGACCTTCCAACAGAGTCCTTCTTGCCTTCACCACTTTCTTTTGCCATGCATCAAGTAATGCAACATCCGTCGAAGTGGGCTTAGGAACATCTTTGTCAATGAATTCCTTCAAGCCATTATCTTCGAGCACTACCTCCATCCTATCCTTCCAAGCAATGTAGTTTGATCTCCCCTCGAGTGCATACTATAGCCGCAAGCCATTGAAATCCATTTCGATGTTTACTCAATTGTAGCACCAAGAAATTCATTCTGCAAATTCGAATTGTTTCCACCAACAAACTCAACTCCTGCTTCAAAATTGCAATCTCTTGTGCTCTGAAACCATGTGGAAATTTTAATACAAATTATGTATTATTTGGATTCTCCTGATCTAACAATTATATGCCACTGTTAAATACATAATATATTCTACAAAAAAATCTTGCGGAATTTAAAACACGATCGCCAATTGCACTATCAAGAAGAAACATCAATCAAAATGTAACATAGATGTTTTTACCAAGAAGCATAAATCTAAAAACCCCACTATCATATATTATGTATATATCATGGATCATGAAACAATATCATACAAAACCCTAATCCAACAGCTCTCAGTTCAGTATACAATCATCTCACACTGTCATACAAAAATTGGCAAATGCCTTAGCCAATTTACTGCCTCCAGACAACCTGCCTCCACTGCGCAATCCCTGATGGTCAAGAACCTCTGAATGATTCAATCTTGCCTGCCTTGACTGCGAAATACTCATAGGCATCTTCAATGTGCGTGTGGTTGCGTGAGTGCACCCACTAATGTCACAACTGATAGTCAAACTGTCCCTTTCACTTACATCTCAAATAGGTCTCCACTGGATCTAACATGCATGTCATTAACAATACTAAATCTTCAGTTTCATGTGAGACCACTGATTGTGAATTAATTAATAATTAATTCACTTGATCTCTCACTAGTGTATATTTAGTTACAACTAGCACAACTGAGTTTAACTCACTTAACTAAGTTAAACTACTTTATAACCCACATAACTACACATCCAACTCTGTTACAACTTCGAATCACTCACTTGCAACTAAGTCCACTTGCATGTCCCACCAACCAACCTTTGAACTTGAATTTCCTATGCTAACTGATTTGCCACTTCAATTAACTATTTCCAAGTGCTCATTGAGAATAGATTATTGTTTATTGTCCAACTATTATTATGGGATAATAATAGTCGACATGCATCTATAAATAGACATGCGATCTATAAATAGAACTCACACATACATCTATAAATAGAACATCATCTATAAATAAAATTTGCTCAACCATCTCTAAATAGACGTCCACATAAAAATAGCCCGTGGGGGCCCCACCTAGTGTAGGTGCTTAATTTTCACTAGGATCAAGGATGTTGTTTCCAGATGCCAATTTCACTATTTCTTGTTGCAACCTTCAAAAAATGCAGTATTTACAATGATCACCCTACTGAAAAACAACTTGTAACAACCCTGGTGAAAATTTCATGTAATTAAAGTTAAAATAATAACCACGGTTGATGGGACATGTATTCCAAGCTGAATGTTGGGAAAAACATCCCAGTGGGTGTTCATCTAGTTTATTATGGCTAAGGAAATTGGCAAAGGGAAAGGAAAAGGAATTTGGAATGGAAAATGACATATTTGGCACGTTTATTTATGAAAATAATAGAAATTAGGAGAAAAGGAAGGTGAAAGGTCACATGTTGCATGTGAGGAGAAAAATAATGGAAAATGAAGAAATTAGAGGCCTCATCTATAAGAAGGCTTATGAGGATCAGTTGGTAACCGTTTTGTCAATGCATTTTCTGGATCTTTCTCATTATTCTCTCTCTCTCTCTCTCTCTAGAGAGAGAGAGAGAGAGAGATTTTTTGGAGAATTTTGGCATTGGAGCAAGAAAGGTAAGTAAGCAATAAAAAGGGGAAGCAAGCAAGGAGGAGCATGAATCAAGCAGCTACAATAGGGTCATTGGCAGGTATCGATTTGCATGTGTATTTTCCTTTATATATTTGGAATGCATGGTATTACATGTGGTTTCTTACTATCTTGGCATGGGTTTTTCTAGGTGTTATAGTGTTTTCAGCCTAGCCTTGCCATGTCCGGATAACCATGGTTTTGTGGAGTTCTCATGTTTTGGTTTAGCTAGATTACCGAATGGATTCGATGTTGAGTGGGGATGATCTCCGAATTTATATAACACATGGCCTAGTAACCCTTGAAGCAGACTATGGGTTGCGGTAAATCCAGATAGTGCGTTGCCTCAGTAGGCCTAGGAATCCTCGACTAGTGAATGGCATGATATACGGTAAAGCCTATAGGTGGTTTGATCTCCATTCAGGCCTAGGAATCCCAGGTTTGGGATTGTGGTAAATCCTGGAGAGTATGTCTCAGTTTAGGGCCTAGTGACCCATGATTCAGACTGTGGGTTGCAGTAAATCCTGAGAGACTGGAGATAGGAAAATTCCTCATAGTTTAGGCAGAAAGAATCTGGTGATATCCATGCTTGTGTTGGCCTAATGGTCAGGTGTAGATCATGGTAAAGCTTGGTTTATGGTTGATGAGGGTAAGGTGGTTTAGCCTCGGGATGCCCTAGTTTGTTTTACGGTTTGAGTCCCACATTCATGCTTGGAATATCGCATGAGGGTGATTGGGTGAAGAGAGATTTGGATCAACCAATCTATGCTAGGGTGGAACATGGAATCCCATCTCTGGTTGGTTTTTACACTTATTAATGAGAAGCTAATTCCTGTGGTATTTGGTATGCAAATGTACTAGTTATTATGTGGATTTCATTGATGTTATATCAATGGTATTTTTTTTGATATTATGTTGGTCATAAGCTTGTATTTTATCAGTGATGCTGTATGGCTCTATCTATGTTTTTGCCAATAAATGAATATACAATGTATCTATGGTCAAATAGATTGTATTGCATCTTATGATGTAAGGGAGAAATGCTTCTTAGCGATTCTCAGATAAGTATTAGACCCCCCATGTTTAATTATGTTGTTTACACTTGTAGATGCAATGTTTGTGACATGTTTGATGAAATGCATGTCATGGTTGGGTAGGGTCGGATGAGTTCCCGATGATGTGATTTATTCCATGTATTTGTTTTAATTTTATTTATCCTCTCTTGAAGTTACACGAAGTTCTGGGCAGTGACCTGGGATCGGGGGCTGAAAATGTGGCACGAATCCCGGAGATGCAGGCACAATTTTTTACCTTTTAGGGCCCTAATGCATCCTTGAAAAGGCAAGCCTATGGCTAAGGGTCCGTAATCGCTCCCTTGGCCTTACATGCCCATGGCTAAGCCTCATATGGGTTAAAAATCAGTTCCCCCTCAAGGAACAGGGCCCTGGAAGGTTGGGTTACCTCCTAGGGATGTCAATGATACAGTGTAAGGTTTGTTTGTCATGTTTCCGTTGGTTCCAATTCCTCAAAGTCATCTAGGAGGTTGAATATCATATTAGTAGCCTCTTGTCACATGTTTACCCCGGTTGGCCAATTACTTGGGTAGATGTGGGAAGAGGGTGTTATAGAGTGGTATCAGAGCATAGTTCAACTCTCATACTAGATTGGGGGTGTGTTGATCATGCATTTATGTTGGTTGCATATGTGCTTAGTATGCTTGTGGTCTATATGTTTTGTTGCATCCATGTTGTTTTGGCCATGTTGGTAGTGGTGTCACCATGGAAGGGTTGATGGTTTTGATGTCAACATGTTGTCATGAGTGTATGACTGATTATGTGTTGTTAACTCTTATTCATTGTTTGTGCATGCTTGCTTACATATTGTTACATATTGTACATGCATTGCTTGCTTATGCTATGGTTACGTATTGGTCATGCTTCGGTGTTATCTGTGCATGCTTGTTTGTGTGATGTCATATGTTGAACATGAATTGGTAATTCGTGATTGGTTAAACATGCTGAGTGGGTGCATATGGTGAAGTATGCATTGGTTTGATTGAGGTTGTTGTGCATAAGTTCATTGTATGAAATTAGGTCATTATGATGATAATTGAATGTTATCATGCTAATGTCTTGGCTAAGATAGAGTAGGAGATGTAGATCATTAAAGTGGTGTTGCAACAATGGATTTTGGGGTAAGAGAAAATCATCATACAAGTTTGCATACTTGGCATGCAGGTATGAAATTCATGGTTGTTGAAAGCATTAGGGTTACTTATATGTTTGTCATTCCATTTTTATTTTGGTTACATGTATGATAAATGCTAGTTGATCAGCATAGTCATATGCATTATGGTTATGTATATCTCTTTCATTCTATTGATCTTATGGCTATATATATTATAGATGCTATTTAATTAGTGAGGTTATATATAAATATGTGGGATAGTCGTGAACGATAGCAACCTGTGGTGGTATTCATTGTTATTTTTGCTTTATGTTAATTGTGTTATATGTTGTTGATGAGTATTATATAGGTTAACTTGTTGTGTTTGTATGATAGTTAGCTTGATGATTTAGTTAAATGTTGTTGGCAAGCATGATATATAGCTCCTTGTTGTTATATGTTGTCACTTGATGATTAGGGTTATTTCATTAAGATCTTTATGTTATATGTATCATATTACTTTGGATTGGCTTATGCATATGGTTAGGATTATTATGTTCCTATATGAGTCGATATATTTCTGATATATTGTATTGTACTAATCTAGGTTGATTGTGCATATGTGATTATTATGCATGAAGGACAATTTTTTATGAGTTTATGATGTGTACATGTTAGGTAGTTACTTTTATGGATATCCTGATCTTATTTATGTTGATTTGAGGTGTTGTGAAGTTATATTGTGCTAATCTAGATTGATTATGCAGACAAGAAAGCCTCCCCTGAGATACGTTGGGGTATGAGTTTTCTTATGCCGTATACTTGGTGCTTGACTGTTTGATTATGTCATATAGTTTATCTATTTAGCATGGTATGTTTGCAAGTTGTTTGAATGTTGATTAATTGCATGATATGAGTATATGTGTTTGTAATATTGCATGAAGTGATATTTCTTTAAGATGATTGTACTAACACATATGTGTTGAGATAGTTGATATGTACCTGAGTGCAAGTAGGTGATAATTGTAGCATTATGTAGTATGACAGATGAATGTGAGCTGATTGCTGATTATGACATGGTTGTTAGTCTTGGTAAATGTTGTTTTCAAATTGATAGATATGTTGTCTTGATTTTTTGAGCACATGGCTGACATGTGTGTTTGGTTATAAAGCAATGTAATTGGCCCAACAAGGTAAGGTAAATAGCTTGTTGTTATGTTTATTTATGCACTGACAGTTATGTGGTTATCGCAGTATGATGCATGGTATTGCATGGAAAGAGACTGCCATGAAATCTTGAAGAAGGCTCAAGATGAAAATTCATTTGGAAGTGTTGGGACCTGTTGGGATTGATTCATCGTGTTTATTGGTAGTCTTGTGCTTTTAGTTTTTTGTGATTTGTTTGTACTTGATTTGTGGTTTGGATTGCATCTAGTGCATGGCCATGCCACTTTGTTGTGGTGTCGTATTTCTTTTGGTTTTTCATGGTCTTATTCTTGCTTTATTTTGTTATTGCATTTATGTTTTGAGAGTCTTGGGGATTGGTTGGGGAAAGAGTAAGTTAATAGAGCGCGAGGAGAGTTGTGTGTAGAAATTATATAACTTATGTGTTATATATCCAAGATTCTCCTGATCGCACACTATTTTAACTTCATGCACAATACAGAACCTATTCCACTATTGATCATCACATGCGGAAATTAATTCAATTGCAATGCACACATGAAACCATAGAAATTCACACAGATTAACACAATGATTTAATGGGAAAGCCTAAAGCTAAAAACCCCAACTATCTGTATATAATATATGTCATAGATATGATGTAACAATCCTCATACAAAGCTGAACATGTCAAGCTCTCAATGCAATACAATCGCTACACACTAATCAGACCCGATCTAGCAAATCCATGCACCGATCTCTGCCACCCGCTAGCCTGCCTCTACTGCGCAATCCCTGCTGAATAATGGCTCTGAATGAACTCGAATCCACCAAGCCTGCACTGCGCAATCCTCATTGGCATATCCACTGAGTGTTGGATGCAATCATTGCATCACTATAGTCACAACTGATAGTCTATCTTGCCCTTTCACCTATCTCTCCATTGGTCTCCACTGAAACTGTCCATGCACTGTAGTTAACTAATGTATTTTTTAGTTGATTAATGAGTTAATATTTAGTGAATTAATTAACTAATTAATTCACACCACTCTCGCTAGTGTATCAATCAATTAGACTAGATACAACTATCTCAACTGTGTCTAACTGAGTTAAACTGAACACAACTCTACCAACTACTTCTATAACTCCACCAAAATCTGTCACATGAGTTCTAACTGAAGTCCTCATGCATTAGCTCCAGTGAAACCTCAGGAATAGTGTAATTCCTTCTATCAGATGCTGTGCCACATCTGTTCAGTTAACTGAAGTGCTCCAAGAGAATAAGATAATGTTTAGAGTCCAAATATTATTAAGAGCTAATAATATTCGACATATCTATTTTTAGACTGGCAACCTAAAAATAGATTCCGCCCAATATGTCTAAAAATACAAGTCCATCTCTTTTTCCAACTTGACCAACCATCCACAAATAGCATCTTGCAACTCATAGAATATGATTGACATGTCTAAAAATAGACATAGTCTAAAAATAGACTTTGTGCCAAAAATAGCCTGCAGGCTCACTTAGTGAAGGCAACTCTTTTCACTAAACTCATCATATTGTTGAATCTCAACACTCCCTCTCAACAAGATAGGGATTATTTGCCACCTCGATCAAGTCTCTATGGGATTCGAATTTGCTCCTGGTGAGCACCTTCGTCAGAATATATGCATCCTGATCCTCCATAGGAATGTAAGAAAGCAACATGATCTTCCGCTACACACTATCTCTGATATGATGATACCGGATGTCAATATGTTTAGATCTATCATGAAATACTGGATCAACCGAGAGTTTAATGCAACTCTGTTATCACAATATATCACAGTAGGATCTAAGTGTGAACCGAACAACCCAACCAGGATCTTCCTCATCCATATAGCCTCGCATGCAGCCAAACTTGCTGCCATGTACTTGGCCTCCGCTGAATTGAGTGCCACGGATCTCTGTTTCCTGCTGTACCAAGAAAATGTTGTAGACCCGATAATGAATATCCCTCCAAATGTGCTCTTTTTTTCTGTTGGGCTCCCTACCCAATCTGCATCCGTGAAGCCATGCAGCTTCAAATCATCCGACTGTCTGTACCATAATCCATATCTTGATGTTCCCCTGAGATACCTCAGGACATGCTTGCCTGCCTTCCAAAAGATCTTGGTAGGGTTAACCATAGCTTGTGAAAGCTGGTTAACAACATAGCATATGTTCGGTCGTGTATTGACCAAATACATGAGCGGACCAACCAGCTGTCGATAAATAGTGGCATCCACTACCTCTACCGATGTAGCATCCTCTTTCCTCCAACCACCAAGAAGAGGAGTGTCGATAGGCTTGTAGCCTTGCATGTTGAACTTCTCAAGTATCTCCCGGGCATACTTGCCTTGAGACACAAACAGTCCATCCTTTTGCTGCCAAATTTCCAATCCCAGGAAATAATGAAGGAGGCCCAAGTCCTTCATCTAAAAATCCTTTGCAAGATCTGCCTTGCATGAGTGTATCAATAGTTCATCACATGTTAGTATCAAATCATATACATAAATAATAATGATAAAAAAATTACCCTCCACGACAATCTGGTATAGGTTCGGATCCGCCTCACTCTTGGTGAATCCAAGTTCGGTGAAATAACTGTCTATCCGTGTGTACCAAGCACGAGGTGCTTGTTTCAGCCCATACAACGCTCTTTTGAGCCTGCACACATGCGACTCATTGCTGAAGATTTCGAATCCTTCAGGCTGCTCTATGTACAACACCTCCTCAATGACTCCGTTGAGGAACACAGTATTCACATCCATTTGATGAATGTGTCAACCCATCTATGCTGAGAGAGAAAGGATGGTCCGTATGGAATAATACCTTGTGACAGGTGCAAAGGTTTCTTCATAGTCGATCCCCTCGATCTGTGAGAAGCCCCGGGAAACAAATCTTGCCTTGTACTTCTCAACGCTCCCGTCAACAGCTTGCTTCACTTTGTAGATCCATCTCGAAGCTACCACTAATTTCCTTCCGGCCTTGGGACAATCTCCCATGCACTGTTTTTGACAATCGAATCATACTTTTCCACCATGTCATCTACCCATGCAGGGTCCTCCATAGCTTCCTCGAAAGAGGATGGTTCTGTCACAATACACTTGCTCAATGGAGCCATGTATCCAGTAAATCGGTCAGGTGACTGTCTCTATCTGCGCTGTGAAGTAGGTGCTCCTACATTTTGCGCTGCATCAAGATTCAGTCGCTCAGCTTCTGTAGTGCGCTTCTACCCTCTGATGTTTGGTGCTGCATGAGTGGTTTCTTCCACTCCATGAACCTCCTCTTGTGGCTTATCCACATCCAGAGGCTCATCTTTAGGAACTAGTATCTCCTCATCTGCATGCAAGTGTAGCTCCCTCTCAAGCGACAACTTCATGGCTTTCTCCTCATGAAATTTGATATCCCGTCGCACAACAGTCTTTCGACTGTCTGGAAAATATGCACGATATTTGTGGGGTGTTTTTGTCTACCCCACAAATATCCCAACCTCTGCGGTCGGCTCTAGCTTCTTCCTGGCATCCTTCGTCACATGAATGTAAACAACTGAGCCAAAAATATTCAAATGAGAAATATCACGCTTCTTACCAGAAAATTCCTCTTAGGGTGTACTCATGCCAAGTACTCTATGAGGACAACGATTTTTCACATAAACCGCAGTGTTGCATGCTTCAACCCACAAGTGTATGGGAAGGCCCTGATCATGCAGCATCGCCCGTGCAGCACCCAAGATCATTCTGTTCTTTCTCTCCGCGACCCCATTCTGCTGTGGGTTATGAGGCGCTATGATCTCTCTTCGAATTCCTTCTGCGCTGCAAAAGTCTTTGAATTCGCCAGAGATGAATTCACCACCATTATCACTCCTTAGAGCTTTCACCTGCTTCCCCGGCTCTTTCTCAACCAGTGCCTTGAACTCACAGAACTTTGAGTATGTCTCACTCTTCTTCTGCATGAATAAGATCCAACACTTATGAGAAAAGTCATCAACAAATATCACATAATACCTGTGATTTGCTGTCGAAGCTACTGAGAAAGGTCCACACACATCTGTGTGAATTCTCTCAAGGATCGTTGTGGCGTGACTATCCTTCTCATGAAAGGTGGCTTTCACAAATTTTCCCAAAGTACATCCCTTGCACTGATCTAAATGCGCAAGTGTACCCTTGGGAAGCCCAGTAGAAATCTGCTGCAAAATTTTCAAAGTGCCATGGTGAAGATGGCCCAATCTCCTGTGCCACAATTCGCCCTCATCCCGGCTCACCACTCCTTCTGCTTTGCCTACCATTGCTGCGCATCCATCTACCTGCAACTGATAAAGGTTCTTAACTCGAACCCCTATCCTCCGGGTTTCACTAGTTGCTTTACTGTGCAGGAAAGCCTTTCCCTCGCTAAAAACAAAATCATATCCCTTGTCTTCTAACATCGCCACAGAGATCAGATTATTCTTCAATCCTGGAACATGCATGACATCCTTAAATATGAAAGGTTCACCAGACTCCCTCTCATAGGAAATGGTCTCGATACCAGTCGCAATGTATCTACCATCATCGCCCATCTCGATGTGCACTCCAAGATCCTTCTCATCTAGATCACTGAACAAATCTTTGTCTCCGGTCATATGGAAAGACGCACCACTGTCAAGAAACCACACTGATCCCATCAAAATTGAAACCAAGCATGCGATGAACGAAAAATCCAGCTCAAACTGTGAGGCTAAGGCCTCTCCAGTTGCTGATCCAGCGACCTGCTTATTTTTCTTATTCTGTGGACAATTAGTGGCGTAATGTTCGTGTTGGTGATAGTGAAAGCACTTCACCTTGGACAAGTCCTGCTTCTTGCCTTTCGCACTGGATTGAGAAGGATTTTTCTTTCCCTTCCCTTTCCTTGCTTTGGCAGCCAAAGTGAAATTTTATTCATCTTCATTCTTCGATGAAGATCCATCCCTTGTACCCCTCCTTATCTCCTCCTGCACAAGATCCGACTAGAGTCCTCATAGCTATGCCAACTCTTTGGAAGCCCAAGGAGAGACAAGCTCACCAAGTTCTCTTCATCTACAGTAACCCCCACACTTCCTAGCTCATCCCTGCACTGGAAAAACTTCGTGAGGTACTTGGGTATACTGTCGCCTTTCTCCATTTTTATTTTTCTGAGCTCTTCTTTAAGCACCAACTTCCTCTGGTCACTTATGCTTTGGAACAAGTTTGTCAAAGCTTTCCACATCAAGAATGGAATAGATTTACCATGAAGGCTGGACACTATGTGATCCTTCCCATCTTCCAACAGAATCCTTTGATATTTTGTTGTCTTATTTTGCCATGCGTCAAGTGCGGCTGCATCGCTAGAAGCAGGTTTTGAAATTTCTGCATCTATGAACTCCTTCAACCCATTATCATCCAGCACCGCCTCCATCCTGTCCTTCCATGTAATATAATTCGAGCTGCCCTCAAGGGCATACTCCAATCGCAATCCGTTGAAAGACATTTCAATGAATGCTCAACTTCGACACCAAGAAAACACTGCAGTAAATTCGAATTCCACCGGCACAAAACTCAACCGTTCAATAATTGCAATTTGCTCTGATCAATATTGCTTTGATACCATGTAGTGATTATATAACTTATGTGTTATATATCCAAGATTCTCCTGATCGCACACTATTTTAACTTCATGCACAATACAGAACCTATTCCACTATTGATCATCACATGCAGAAATTAAATCAATTGCAATGCACACATGAAACCATAAAAATTCACACACATTAACACAATGATTTAATAGGAAAGCCTGAATCTAAAAACCCCAAATATCTGTATATAATATATGTCATAGAGATCATGTAACAATCCTCATACAAAGCTGAACATGTCAAGCTTTCAATACAATACAATCGCTACACACTAATCAAGCCCGATCTAGAAAATCCATGCACTGATCTCTGCCACCTACTAGCCTGCCTCTACTACGCAATACCTGCTAAAGAATGGCTCTGAATGAACTCGAATCCACCAAGCTTGCACTGCGCACTCCTCTTTGGCATCTCCACTGAGTGTTGGATGCAATCAATGAATCATTATAGTCACAACTGATAGTCTATCTTGCCGTTTCACCTATCTCTCCACTGGTCTCCACTGACACTATCCATGCACTGTAGTTAACTGATGTATTCTTCAGTTGATTAATGAGTTAATATTTAGTGAATTAATTAACTAATTAATTCACACCACTCTCACTAGTGTATCAATTAGTTAGACTAGATATAACTAGCTCAACTGTGTCTAACTGAGTTAAACTGAATACAACTCCACCAACTACTTCTATAACTCCACCAAACTCTGTCACATGAGTTCTAAATGAAGTCCTCATGCATTAGCTCCAGTAAACCCTCAGGAATAGTGTAATTCCTTCTATCAGCTGTTGTGCCACATCTGTGCACTTAGCTTAAGTGCTCCAAGAGAATAAGATAATGTTTAGAGTACAAATATTATTAAGAGCTAATAATATTCGACATATCTATTTTTAGACTGGCAATCTAAAAGCCGCCCAATATGTCTAAAAATAGAATTCCATCTATTTTTCCAACTTGACCAACCATCCACAAATAGCATCCTACAACTCATAGAATATGATTGACATGTCTAAAAATAGACATAGTCTAAAAATAGACTTTGTGCCAAAAATAGCCTGCGGGCCCACTTAGTGAAGGCGACTCTTTTAACTAAGCTCGTCATCTTGTTAAATCTCAGCATTGTGTGGTACCCAACAAGTAATGTAAGTCTTGGACGAAGCTATGTGCATGAGTAAATGCAGTGGAAGGTAAGAATATGACAGTCGGCTGGACTGGTTGGGTTCATTAGGGTAAATGGATGGTGGAAATACAAACACGAGAAAGGTGACAAGAAAGGTAAATTAAATGAGATTAATGTAATAGATGTCTTGGCTATGTTGGGAACTATTATTCTCAACATTGTGCATGATGTGCACGAATAAAGGAAGTTCTCTTAACCTATACCATACGATATCTAGCGATTGTGTTGTGATCATGATTATGTCGATTTTTATATATGCATATATGTATGTATGTATGTATGTATGTCATTGATTATCAAGGTCGTTAGAGATCATGATGGTTTATGTTGATGTTTATATATGTATACATGTATGTATATCGTTGGTTGACAAGGTTTTCAAGGATCATTATTGTGGAGGAATGATTGCTTATGCAAGTGAATGGCATGAAGAGGTTCTTCGCTGTGAGGAATCAAATAGTAGAGTAGACTTGACAGATCTATGAGGCCAATATCATGTGGATATGATTTAATGTTATATGCTTGTACTATTCCTATGTGTATGTTATGGACAAGCAATGTTGAGGGGCACATCAACGAAGTGAAATTAGTGTGATATGCGGCATGATAGGATAAGTATGGATATTGGAAAGACAATAGAAGCAAGGTTGCTTGTGGGGCCAATGTGTTGTATATGGATGTACAATGCTACTGTTGTGTATATGGTGTGCATGTTGTGTATTCAGTGATTGTACCTATGGTGATATGTAATGTTACATATGTAGTATTGTGTACATATAATGTTTTATACATGTTGTATATATGGTGTTGTGTGTATATTTCATATGCAATGCTAGGTATATATGGTGTTGTGCGCATGTTAGATATGCAGTGTTGTGTACGTATGATGCTATGTACATGTTGGATATGCAGTGCTATGTACATATGGTGTTGTGTGCACAATGTACATATGGTGCTATGTACATGTTGGATATGAAATGCTATGTACATATGGTGTTGTGTGCATGAGTGTATATGTGGTGCTGTGTGCATATGGTGTTGTCTATATGTTGTACATGTGGTGTTGTATGCAGGTGGTGCGGTGTACATTTGGTGTTGTGAACACGTTGTTCAGGTGGTGTCGTGTACATATGATGCTGTGTACATGTTTTGTAGGTAGTGTTGTGTATAGGTCGTATTGTCTACATTGTATGCATGTGCTGAAGGCATGTGGTACTATGTATGTGCATGGTGTATTCATGGTATCATGACATGTGTATTTGTTGTGTTGTACTCAGTGTACGTATATGTATATGTATTGTGTTGTATTGTACACCGGGTGTAGGTGTATGTGTTGCATGCTGTGTAGACGTATGTACTGTGTTGTATAATACACCGGGTGTAGGCGTATGTGTCATATGTCGGTGTGGGTGTATGTATTGTATGGAGTTGTATGTTGTATGTGTGTGTACGTGTTGTGATGTACACCGTGTGTATGTGTACGTGATTTAAGAGAAAACACTAGGTTCTTGTTGGGTGTAGCAACCGATCCAGTGTGTTTATAGAAAGAACAAAGGCAGAAGTAAGGAATGATGAAGGATAAGTATGGGTATTTTATTGCAGTTTTATTATGCACATGATTTGTGATTATGACTTATGATGGTTATATGTGATTTATGATTATGGTTTATGATGATTGCATGTGATTCATGATTTTGACCTATCATGGTTGTGTTTTGAGCTAACTAGATGTGATATGTTTATACATGATGATCTGATCAAACAACTAGTTTGACTTGTTGTGACAGAAAGTGAACAAAATTGCAAGTTTACTTTATTGACAGGCTACCAACAAGGTATGATTTGAATTTATTTCAATTTATTTTGAATCTAATGGAAATTATGTGCTTTGGGATGGTTGAAACCGACTGCAAGAACTAGCAGCGTCAGCAAAAGGAATTGGAACATGCATCAGTATGTTGGTAAAGACTTCAAGAGCAGGGCCATTGTGGGACACTGGTACCCAATAGTTTCCATTGATTTCCATGAGCATGTTATGACCGGTATGATGGTTTTGAGGCAGGTATATGCCTTGGTTATTATATCTTTTGATGTGAGGAAGCCTTGCTAAGGGGTGGATTTCCCAAGATAGGGGATGTCGTGGAACTTCGAAGGTGAGTGACTGCATGGAAGGAGATGACCAGATTTCCCGAGGGATTGTGTAGAAGGGAAGGGAATTTCGTGGTGGATTTTTTTTGGTCATTATCATTGCTGGATGGAATCTAATGCACATTGGGAGTGTTCCCTGCAAAAATTAGCTGGTAATTGTTTACTGAGTGTACAATAGCGCAAGATTGTAGCGCTGGACATTGGATGCAACTTTGACTTAATAGTGGATTATGGACTTCTTCGAAAGGAGGTGAATCCTAGTATTACTTTGAGGGTCGAGGTGTGAGCCTGTGGATTCCCTTGTTGCAGATGCAAACATCATATCCTTTTATTTGTCGGTTGGGAACATGTGCATATGTATATATGTGGTTGTTAGTGTAAATACCATAATGAGATGTGTTATAAAGCTCTAGTACACGAAATGATTGACATGATTATTTTTTGATTTTGAGCAGGTTATTCATTGTAAATATAACAACGAACTATGTTATAAAGCTTCATGGGAAGTATGTTTGCCTTTCAACGATTTTTCCGAGGTATATGTGTGGTTGAACACCGAGGACGATGTCCCGCAAGAGGGAGGGTTATGTAACAGTAGGTGAAAATTACATGTAATAAAATTTAAAATAATAACCATAGTTGATGGGACATGTATTCCAAGCTTAACGTTGGGCAAAACATCCTGGTGGGTGTTCATCTGGTTTATTATGCCTAAGGAAATTTGCAAAGGCATTTGGAAAGGAAAATGGCATATTTGGCACATTTATTTATGAAAATAATGGAAATTAGGAGAAAAGGAAGGTGAAAGACCACAAGTTTCATGTGGGGAAAATGAAGGAAAATAATGGAAAATGAAGAAATTGGAGGCCTCCTCTATAAAAAGGATTTTGGGGATTAGTTTGTAACCTTTTGTCAGTGCATTTTTTGGAGCTCTCTCATTATTCTCTCTCTCTCACTCACTCTTGGACACTTAGATTTTTTGGAGCACTTTGGCATTTGAGCAAGAAAGGCAAGAAAGCAGGAAAAGGGGAAGCAAGCAAGGAGGAGCAAGAATATAGCAACTATATCAGGATCATTAGCAGGTATCGATTTGCATGTATATTTTCCTTGCTATATTTTGCATGCATGGTATTTTATGTGGTTTCTTGTTGTCTTCGCATGGGTTTTGCAAGGCATGACAGTGTTTTTAGCCTTGCCTTGCCATTTACGGATAGCCATGGTGTTGTGGAGTTCTCATTTTTTGATTTAGCTGGATTACCAGATGGATTCGAAGTTGAGTGGGGTGGATCTCCAAATTGATATAAAAAATGGCCTTGTAACCCCTGAACTAGATTGTGGGTTGTAGTAAATCCAAATAATGTGTTGCCTTGGTAGGTCTAGGAATCCTCGATCGGTGAATGACGGGATATACGATAAAGCCTAGAGGTGGTTTTCTCTCCATTCAGGTCTAAGAATATTGGGTTTGGGATTGTGTTAAATAGTGGATAATATGTCTTGGTTTAGTGCCTAATTAACCCTTATTTAGACTGTGGGTTGCAGTAAATCCTGAGAGACTAGGAGACAGGAAAATTCCTCACGGTTTAGGTGGAGAGAATCCAATGATATACATGCTTGTGTTGGCCTAGTGATCGAGTGTAGATCATGGTAAAGTATAGTTTATGATTGATGAGGGTGAGGTGGTTTAGCCTTGGGATGCCCTGGATGGTTTTTGAGTTTGAGTCCCACATCCATGCTTGGAATATGGCACGAGGGTGATTGGCTAAAGAGAGATTTGGCTCATCTAATCTATGGTCAGGTAGAACATGGAAGTGCCATCTCTGGTTGGTTTTTACACTAATTAATGAGAAGCTCGTTCCTTTGGTATTTGATATAAAAATGTATTGGTTATTATGTGGATTTCATTGATGTTATATCCATGGTATTTATGTTGTTATTATGCTAGTCATAAGCATGTATTTTATCAATGAAGATGTATGGCTCTATCAATGTTTTTGCCAGTAAATGGGTATACAATGTATCTATGGTCAAATAGATTGTATTGCAGCTTATGATGTAAGGGGGCAATGCTTCTTAGCGATTCTCATATAGGTATTATACCCCCCATGTTTATTTATGTTGTTTACACATGTAGATGCAATGTTTGTGACATGTTTGATGAAATGCCTGCCATGGTTAGGTAGAGTCGAATGCCTTCTTGATGATGTGATTTATTCCATGTATTTTTTTTTAATATTATTTATCCTCTCCTGAAGTTACAAGAAGTTCTGGGTAGTGACCTAGTCTCAGGGGTTGAAAATGTGCACAAATATTAGAGCTGTAGGCACAATTTTTACCTTTTGGGGCCCTGACCGTGGAATTGAAAAGGCAAGCCTGTGACTAAGGGTCCATGACCTCTCCCTTCCCCTTACATGTCCACGCCTAAGCCTCAAATGGGTTAAAAATTAGTTCCCCCTCAAGGAACAGCGCCTCGAAGGTTGGGTTACCTATTGGGGACGTCAATGATGCAATGTAAGGTCTGTTTGTTGTGTTTCCATCAGTTTCACTTCCTTAAAGTCATCTAGTAGGTTGAATCTCATATTATTAGCCTCTCGTCACATGTTTACCTCGGTTGGATTGTTACTTGGGTAGATGTGGGAAGAGGGTGTTACACAACTCATCGTGAAAACATAACAACATGACATCTTAAAAACATGATAACTATACTCACATGACACACATACTGCTTATTGGAGCTTTAACATAGCTCATGGTGGTATTTACATCCATATAAATATGTACATATACCCAAACATCACATCAAAACATGTATAAAAACATCACCAAAACATACGCTAAACAAATACCAACATCACACCAAAAATATTTTGCCTCAACTAAAAAATAAGGAAGGATACATGGCCCTCTTCTGATCTGCATCTCCCATGTAGCTTCATTGTGCCCAAAGTTCTTCCATTTCACTTTAGCTTTCACTATTGCTCGATTCCAGAGCATGAGGATATATTTTTTGCAATATACACTAAGGCTCCAACTGGAATTCTCCATCTGGTTCGACATCCAACTGGAATTCTCCATCTGGAAGGAAATCCAAGTCGATAGGCCACTAGTCTGATCCTCTCCATGATCCTGAAGGGTCCAAAAACCGTGGAGCCAACTTGGCACATGATCCAATCTGGAAGGAGCTCTTCTTGGGCTTGATGTGCAAGTACACCTTATCCCCAACCCGAAACTCCTTGAACAACCTGTTCTTTTATGCATGAGTTTTCTGCCTATCATGCGCTGCTTTCAAGTTCTTCTTGATCACCTGCATTTCATGTTCCATTTTTGTCAGCGTCTCTAGTTCAATTAGTACCATGTTAACCAGATCACTCCAACTGATAGGAGTGTTACAACTCCGCCCATACATAGCCTCAAACAGACTAATTTTCAATGAATCTTGATACCCGTTTTTGTAGGCGAAGTCTACCAGTGCAAGAGACTCTTCCCACTTGTGTTGTTGATGCATCACATGCATCCTCAACATATCCTCTAATATCTTGTTGACCCTCTCATTCTATATATCTGTCTACGGATGATAAGTTGTGTTGAAGGCCAAATCGGTGCCCAAACCTCTAAACAACTCCTTCCAAAACCTGGAAGTGAAATTTGCATTCTTATCTAACATAATATTCTTTGAAACACCTTGTAATATGACTATGTCTCTGATAAACACCTGTCCTACATAATTATTTGGGTATGTAGTATTCACTGGTATGAAATGTGCAAACTTTGTTAACCTATCACAACAACCATGATGGAATAATTATGTCTAGTTGTATTAGGAAAATTTGAGATGAAGTCCATAGAAATGACCTCCCATTTCCACTATGGAATTATAATCAGTTGTAACATTCCACGTGGATGTTTACACTTTTCCTTAACCATCTGACAATCCAAACATCTAGCTACAAAATCTGCCACATCCCTCTTTAGATTCAGCCGAAAATAGAATATCTTCACTGTAGTCAACGTCTTCTAGTAGCCTGGGTGACTCGAATATGGTTTCCCGTAAAACTCCCTGAACGTCATCTTCTTGAGCTTATTTTTGTTTGGTACATATATTCTATCTTTAAATCTAACCAACGCATTTGTTGTGAGATGATAGTCCAAATCCTGTACACGTGTACCTATACTTATACCTATACTTGTACCTATACCAACACTTGTACCTTTACCTTTACATGTACCTATACTTGTACTATGCTAAAACCTATACACAATCTTCATATACCTATGATCCAACTGACCTGCCTGCAAGATCCGATCCTATAAGTCTATGGCATAGGAGCTCATAGTTGTTATGTGATTTACCTGTACCTGCCTGCTAAGAGCATCTGCGACCTTGTTCCCCCGTACCCGATCTCGAAGTCAAACTCATTAATCGTGCCCAACCATCTAGCATGCCTGGCGTTCAAATTTTGCTGGTCAAACAAGTACCTCAACCCAATTTTTTCACTCGTCAATATAAATCGCCTTCCAAGAAGATAGTTCCTCCACATCTTTAGTGCCTAAATGATCGCTACTAGCTCAAGATCATGTGTTGGGTAGTTTTTCTCACGCTCGTTTAATTTTTGTGACTCATATCATACAACCTATCCATCCTGCATAAGGACCCCACAAAGTATTCTCTTGCAAGCATATGTACACGCTACAAAATCCTTGTATGTATCTACAACATTTAACACTGGAGCATGTGTCAACAACTGCTTAAGCTGCTTAAAACTAGCGTCACACTCCTTTGTTCAATCAAACTTCCTACCTTTCCTCTACAATGATGTAATAGGATAAGAAATTTGTGAGAATTTATTTATGAACCTCCTATAACCTGTCAATCCCATGAATGATCTCACCTCATATACATTCTTAGGAGCTACCCACTCCATGATGACCCTTATCTTTTCTAGATCTCCTTCAATCCTCTCCTTGGAGACAACAAGTCCCAAGTAGTGTACCTCATTCTGGAAGAAACTGCATTTGCTGAGCTTAGCATACAATTGATGCTCTCTCAACAAACTCAACATTGTTTCCAAATGCTCGACATGCTCTCCCTCATTTTTAGAATACACAAATATGTCATTAATAAACACAATCACAAACTTGTCCAAATAAGGACACAACACAATGTTCATCAAACACATAAATGTAGCTGGGGCATTAGTCAAACCAAATGGAACTACAAAAAACTCGTAATTCTCATACTCGGTCCTGAATGTAGTCTTGTAGATGTCCTATTCTTTGATGTGTACCTAATGATAACCCAATCTCAAGTCGATCTTAGAGAACACTGTTGCTCCCTTCAGCTGATCAAACAAATAATCAATCCTCGATAATGGGTACATGTTCTTGATGGTCACTTTGTTTAGTTTCTTGTAGTCAATGCATAGTCTAAGAGTGCCATCATTCTTCTTTACGAACAACATTGGTGCACCCCATGGCGATACACTAGGTTTAATGTACCCTTGGTCCAACATTTCTTTCAGCTGAAAATTTAACTATACCAACTCAGCTATGCTCATCCAGTAAGGTGCTTTTGACGTTGGAGTTGCCCCTGCCACCAAATCAATAGAGAAGTTTACCTCCCTATGAGGTGGCAACTATGAAATCTCTGCTGGAAACACATCCTGAAACTAATTCAAAACTGGATACTTGCTCAAAACATCTACATCTTCAAGCTCCTTACCTTTGTCACTAGAGATATGAATTGAAAATAACACACACCCTTTCCTACGACTGTGCTTGGCTTGCATGGATGTCACTATACTAACTGGTGTGGCTTTCTTCTTTCCCTGTAAAAATCTTGGTTCCCCATTGTCATCCAAGCACTCAATGGATTTGTCATAGTAATCCACCTTGGCCCTATGAAGATACAACCAATCCATACCCACTAGCATACTGTATGATCCCAATGGCAATATGTTCAAGTGCGTTGTTGTAGGCATACCATTAAATCAAATGCACATGCTCTTACCTAATGATGAACTATTTTCTTCGTACTTGTGGCCAACTACACTAACCAATATTCTGCATGAATTTCCTTACACAAACCACACTTATCCACTAATTCAGGACTAACATAGCTATAATTAGATCTAGGGTCAATAAAAATAGAAATAACTTGATCACAAAGCTTACCATCCATATCGATGACAGATGTCTGGTGCTCTGCCTGCCTATTGTCCACATCTGCATAAATATGAGGAATGCTCTGCCCAACATCCCCAATAGTCGGTGCCTCATGTGCGTTATATATCTTAGGCCTACCACCCTGGTGCTGCGGGCAATCTCTCCTAAGGTGCTTCTCACTGCATGTCCAACACTTCAACTGTCTCGTACCATTACCTCCATGATGCTATTGTGATATATGTTGAAGTTGTGATCCATGTCCCTGTCGACCTGCATTAAACTTATTCTGAGGCGCAACAACTATTTCTCATCTGCATTCTGAGGTCTTGCTCTCTTAGGCTTCCATTTACCTTTACCTTTATCTTTCCCTTTCCATCCTTGATGAGACTCATTATCGCGCTTTGAGTGTTCATAGCAATGATTTAGTTTCAAAATGGCTTCCTCAAGTGTATGAGGCTCATCATACTCAATCCAATCTCTGAATTATAATGGAAAACCATTGAAAAATAATTGAACTTTTGCCTTCTCATCCTTAACATATGGTACATACCTTAATAGCTCCTAGAAATTTGTCGTGTACTTCTCATCTGTCATTGATCCCATCTTTATCTCATAAAATTCTTGGGCCTTGTTGTCGTAGTACCTCTTTAACAAGTTCTTCTTCTTGAAAAGTCTTTTGAACTTGTGCCAACTCAAGTATTATGTCTTGATGTGTCTAACCCGCTTCACATCTCGCCACTAGATGTCTGTCGTACCTCTAAGGCTAAAGATAATAATCTTAGCCTTCATGTTATCTAAGTACTCATGTAACTCAAAGAACTTATTCATCCCAATTATCCAAGCTTCTTCCTCTTATGGTTTCTTCAAGTCCCCATAAAAAGTAGGTGGCTTTGCTTTCTTAAATTCATCCGGCAATTACCCCCTGTCATTCCTCCTATAAGGATGATACCGATAGTGATCATGATGTCTATCTAAAGGGGAACTAGAATGGTGCCTATTCTCACCGCCCCCCCTATCCAGAGTGTCCAACAACCTTCCACCCCTCACTGTGTTAGCTCTATTTGAATTGTGTCTACTAGGATATCTACTGCCATATGCCCCATTAGTTTTGTCCACCTCTCCATGGCTGATCCAAAGTGACCCTTGCCACTCCAATTCTAACAATCTCTGAAGAAGTATTGCATTCACCTCTGCTTGTTTCTTTTGTTCCTATATGATCCTATCATTGTCCTCCTTACAATTACTTATTTCTTCCTTTAGGATTCTTAATGTCTGCCAAATCAGAAGAGTGCTCACCAGGCTGCTCATGCGACTCATAGGGCGATTCCTTGTAGTATACCATCTTTTTATCCATGTTGATCTTTCTCCCGCAAGGCATAATATGTTAGCCAAAGAAAATAACAATAAACCAATGTACCTTAGTGTAATTTGGGGAGGATACTTCCTACAAGATCGACCTATCAATGTAGTACATGTATATAACAACATATAAAATTGTAACACATGGTATATTAGCACATAATCATCATTTTAGTTGGATTCTATTCATATATGCATAACCATACCAAGTACACTTCATGACCTAATGCATGACAACCTCAACCATACCGATACAAACTTGACCACACACAATCTCTGTTAGGTCCCTATATTACTAGTATAGTCCCTTATTGTTGTTAGTGTAACCCCCTTTATTGTTATTATTGTACCCCTGTAACCCCCATATTTTTATTATTGTGCCCTTAAATTATTATTGTTAGTTCGGCTAGGATTACATTGTGGCCCCACTAGGATTACATTGTGGCCCCTTGGACTCCTATATATAGAAAGGAGGTTTTGTAATTTGAATCATCCATGAATTGTTCATTTATGTAATGTATTGGAGGTTTCCCCCTCGAAGTGGCTTATTTCTAAGCCATTGATATCTCTTTTCTTCTATTTCTGGAGTTGGTTTCACAACATTTGGTATCAAAGCTTTGGATTCTAGGGTTTCGCTGCTCCAAACAGGTCATCGTGGCATTTTCGCTATAAATTTTTTTCTACGAAGGTTCAGAAGCTGAAATTTTTAGGGTGCGAAGCCAAAATCTTGAGGAACATCGTCAAAAATTTTTAGAGCTTCTTTCGGAATATTTTCGGACATATGATCTGTGGAAGGGAGGGATTTTTGCAAGCTCCTGAATTTCACTTAAACAGGTCATCGCGGTATTTTCGCTATAAATTTTGTTCTACGAAGGTTCAGAAGCTGAAATTTGTAGAGCGCGAATTCGAGATCCTAAGGAACGTCATTGCAAAATTTCAGAACTTGGTTTGCAATATTTTCATAGATATGATATGTGGAAGTTAGGTCTTTTTCAGGCTCCCTAATTTCATTTCAAAGAGGTGATCGTGGGAAAATATTCATAACTCTCTCTCTGAGCATCAGATTGGAATTATGTTAAAAGAGACTGGAATTACACGGATTGTAGTTTCCTGTCTATAAATTTCATAGCCAAAGGAGGAAACAGTGGCACGTGGCAAGTCGTACAAATTCGCTCTACTGAACTAGTCCATAATTAGGTCATTGTGGGACATTGGACATAACTTTGTCTTGAAGAATCCAAATCAAGTCAGACCTGTGGCATTTGAAAGAATATTTAGAGGACTACTACAGGGCCAAATTTCAGATATTGAGGATCTACAATTATATAGATAATTCAATTTCAATATAGAGCTCTGCAAAAGCAAGTAAAAGGCGTGCATTTTTTTTTTCCCGAATTGCATAAGCCTTGTTTGAAGAATCAAGTTGAATTGATTCCAAGGGCATATTGTAGAATAAATATCAGTATTGGTTTCTAAAATGGCCCCTAAAAAGAATTCAACACCCATTAAGCCTTTATAAGGCTCTACTATGACTCATGAAGACGAAGAATGGCAACATGACATATCAAAATTACAAGAGCAAGTGCAACAAATTTCGCTCTCGCAAAGAGCAACAAAAAATGACATGAAAGTTTTGAATAAAGGTGTGGAAACTAAGATGGATGGTTTAAAGAAAGGCATGGAATCTAATATGGATGGTTTAAAGAAAGGCATGGAATCTAAGATGGATGACATGGAAGCTAATATCTATGAAAAAATGGAAAACATGAAGAATGATCTAAAAGCAGACATGGAAGGTTTGACAAAGTTGATACAAGAAATGTTTCCTAATGTTTCATGAAAAATATTCTAAAGAAAGAACAACGAGGCGTAATTGCACAATTATGCTCACTAGAAGTTCCAACATCAAAATCATATATTTTTGCAGATCTCCAAAAAGTCTTGGACAATCATTCCAAGGTGTTTGAAACTCCCAAAGGACTCCCACCTATTCATGATCATGATCATGCTATTCATTTGATTCCAGGAAGTGTTCCTCCAAACATCGGGCCTTATAGATATCCTTATGTCCAAAAGAGCGAAATTGAACGTATGATTGCAGAAATGTTAGAGGCTGGTATAATTCAACCTAGTCAAAGTTCTTTCTCTGCTCCTGTAGTATTGGTACATAAGAAGGATGGATCATGGCGCATGTGTTCGGATTATAGGGAGCTCAATAAGCTCACCATTAAAGATAAATTTCCCATTCTTATGATTGATGAATTATTGGATGAATTACATGGAGCAATTTATTTTACCAAGTTGGATCTTCGTTCAGGATATCATCAAATTAGAATGAAGACTGAAGATATTCCGAAAACAACATTTCGATCTCATGAGGGTCATTATGAATTTTTGGTCATGCCTTTTGGCCTTACCAATGCACCTTCTACATTTCAAGGGTTGATGAATTCCATTTTCAAACCCTTCCTTAGAAAATTTGTGCTAGTATTTTTTGATGATATACTAATCTATAGCAGGTCTTGGAAGGATCATGTTGAACATGTTGACAGGGTGCTCAAACTATTGCAGGAGAAACAATTATATGCAAAAACATCCAAATGTTTCTTTGGAGTACAAGAGGAGGAATAGTTGGGTCATATTGTATCACACGAGGGTGTTAAGGTAGACCCTAACAAAATTAAAGCTATTAAAGAATGGAAAGTCCCCACAACCATAAAGCAGTTGCGAGGATTTCTTGGGTTAACAGGGTATTATCGCAAGTTTGTTAAGGATTATGGGAGAATAGCGGCACCTATAACAACATTATTGAAGAAAGATGCATTTTCATGGACTCCTGAAGCAACTAAGGCCTTTGAACATCTTAAAGAGGCAATGTGCCTAGCACCGGTCTTAGCTACGCCGGACTTCACAAAAACCTTTATTGTGGAATGTGATGCCTCAGGAAATGGAATTGGTGCAGTTTTAATGCAGGAAGGAAGACCCATTGCTTTTGAAAGTCATCCAATCAAAGTAAAGTATTTACAAAAACCTATTTATGAGAAGGAAATGTTAGCAATACTGCATGCACTAAAGAAATGGCGAACTTACCTAATGGGAAGACACTTCAAGGTAAAAAATTATCATGATAGTCTTAAACACTTTTTGGAACAAAGACTATCTTCAGAAGAGCAGCAAAAATGGGTCACAAAGATGTTGGGTTATGACTTTGAAATAATCTACAAAAAAGGAAAGCTTAATGTTGTTGCAGATGCACTCTCAAGAAAGAATGAAGAGGTGGAGGCATTTCTTTGTGCCATTTCTATTATCCAACCAGATTGGATAACTGAAGCAAGAGATGAATGGAAGAAGGATAAAGATGTATGGACACTCATTCAAAAGTTGCAGCAAGATCCTAGTACATCCGATACATTTAGTTGGAAAAATGATTCCTTATGGTACAAAGATCGCTTATATCTTTGTAATAATTCCCAACTAAAACAAAAGATTCTTCTGGAATTGCACACTTCTCCTTTAGGAGGACACTCAGGATTTTTAAAAACTTACCACAGGGTAAAGAAAGATTTTTTTTGGGATGGCCTTAAATTTGATATTCAAAATTTTGTGGCGGAATGTTTGGTTTGCCGGCAAAATAAAGTGGAAACAATTAAGACCCCGGGACTTCTACAACCTTTATCCATTCCAAGTCAACGTTGGGAGGAGATTTCAATGGATTTTATCACAGGTTTACCTAAGTCCGAAGGAAAGAGTGTCATCATGGTGGTAGTTGATATAATTACCAAGTATGCACACTTTTGTGCATTATCTCATCCATTTAAAGCAAGTACAGTTGCTACTACATTTATGGACACAATTCAAAAGCTACATGGAAACCCAAGGGTTATTGTGAGCGACATAGATCCCATTTTTACTGGAAATTTTTGGACAGAGTTATTTTCTTGTTTGAGTACTCAATTAGCTCATAGCTCATCTTATCATCCTCAATCCGATGGTCAAACTGAGATAGTAAATAAATGTTTCGAAGGATATCTTCGTTGTTTTGTATCTGATAAACAAACACAATGGGTCAAGTGGTTACCTCTCGCAAAATGGTGGTATAACACTTCCTTCCATACTGCAGCAAAAATGACCCCATTTATGGCACTTTATGGATATCATCCACCATCCATCACATCATCTTTAAGAAAAAATTCGAAGGTTCAAGCAGTGGAAGATCACATCGAGCATCAGCAAGAAGTTCTCCAACTCTTAAAGGATAACCTGAATTTGGCACAAAATCGAATGAAACAACAGGCAGATCAACATCGCAGCGAGAGAAGTTTTGATGTAGGAGATTGGGTATTTTTACGGCTACAACCATACAAACAAATGTCCCTCGAGCAAGCTAAGAAGGATAATAAATTATCGCCAAAGTACTATAGTCCTTACAAGGTATTGCAAAAGATTGGTACTATGGCATACAAATTGGAGCTTCCTGCTTCTTCGCGAGTACATCCAGTTTTCCATGTTTCATGCTTAAAGAAGGTTATAGGTGAAAATCTTCCAGTTCAAACAATATTGCCAGAACTTGATGAGGAAGGAAAAATCATATTGGAACCTAAAGCGGTCACGGAAACAAGAACTCGACAGCTACGGAATCGATCAATTTCAGAGTATCTCATCAAGTGGAAGAACTTACCCACTGAATATTCTACATGGGAGGATGAGAATTTTATACAGAAGCACCAAGAGCTACTCAAGCGTTGAGGACAACACTTTTTTGAAGGAGAGGGGCATGTTAAGTCCCTATATTACTCGTATAGTCCGTTATTGTTTTTAGTGTAACCCCCTTTATTGTTATTATTGTACCCCTGTAACCCCTATATTGTTATTATTTTGCCCTTAAATTATTATTGTAGGTCGGCTAGGATTACATTG
This sequence comes from Pinus albicaulis, assembly GCA_034641835.2. Classification (NCBI taxonomy): domain Eukaryota; kingdom Viridiplantae; phylum Streptophyta; class Pinopsida; order Pinales; family Pinaceae; genus Pinus; species Pinus albicaulis. The sequence goes on from CM076577.1 coordinate 415,021,454, forward strand.
TGGCCCCACTAGGATTACATTGTGGCCCCATGGACTCCTATATATAGAAAGGAGGTTTTGTAATTTTAATCATCCAGGAATTGTTCATTTATGTAATGTATTGGAGGTTGCCCCCTCGAAGTGGCTTATTTCTAAGGCATTGATATCTCTTTTATTCTATTTCTGGAGCCGGTTTGACAAAAATCTCAAGCACATACCATACACAAGCATAACCAACATGTAACCTAGAATGAAAGACCAATGGATGTTTAGCATATAACCTCACAAAAGCAAGAATCCATGAACAACACACATGCATGACCAATATGTGACCTAGTATAAACAAGCAATGCATATTCAACATGTAACAATATGTAAGTAAGTGTGCACGAACAATACATAAGCATAAAAAACACATAATTGGTCACACACTCATGACAACATGTTAACAACAACATCATCAGTCCTCTCATGGTGACACCACTGCCACCATGGCCAACACAACACGGATGCAAAAACACATACACCATAGGTATGAGAAACACATAAGCAGTCAACAAAAGCATGACCAACACACCGTCCATTTAGTCAAAGGGTTGAACCATGCTCTGATACCACTCTGTAACACCCCCTTCCCACATCTACCCAAGTAACCAACTAACCGAGGTAAACATGGGACAAGAGGCTACTATAATGAGATTCAAACTCCTATGTGACCTTAAGAAGTGGAACCGACAAAAAGCACAACGTACAAACCTTGTATAGCAACCACAACACCCCCAGGAGGTAACCTAACAATTGAGAGCACTTACCCTGGGTCACACTGATATTTTTACCCCCTTTGAGCCATATTTGTAGGCATAACACTGCATTCCAGGGGTTAGGAGGCTATAGCCATATGCATGACACTACATTCTAGAGGCTAGGGCCCCAAATGCTCAGTTTTTTGCCTATGGCTTGGGGATTTGAGCCACCTTTTCAGTCCTAGAGCCCAGGTCATTGCCAAGAACTTCATGAAAACTTAAGGGGTGATAAATAACAATAGGAAAATGATACAGAAGCAACCACATCAACAAGAAATCATCTAGACCCCTCCTAGGCATGAAAAAAATTTGTTCAAACATGTCATAAACATTAAATCTACTGGTGTAAAAAATATATTTAAACATATGGGTCTCATACTTATCTGAGAATCACTAAGAAGATTTTCTCCCTTACATCATTAAATGCAATACAATCTATTTTACCATAGGTACATTGTGTACTCATTTATAAGTAAAAACATGAATAGAGCCATACATCATCACTAATAAAATACATGCTTATAACCAACATAATAACAACATAGTTACCATGGATACAAAAGAAATAGAATCCACATAATAACCAATACATTTATGCATCAACTACTAAAGGAATGAGCTTCTCATTAAGGATTGTAAAAAACAACTGGAGATGGGACTTCCACATTCCACCCGACCATAGATTGGCTTAGGCAAATCTCTCTTCAGCCAATCACCCTTGTGCCATATTCCAAGAATGAATGTGGGACTCATAACCAACCAAAAATAACCAAACAAGCATGAATGCTACTGAAGTTCTCTACATACACGTTGAGGAGTTTTCTTGTCTCCTAGTCTCTTAAGCTTTACCATAATCCATAGTCCCAAACAGGGATCACTAGGCCCTAAAGTAATACATACTCTTCAGGCTCTACCATACATCCCATCTCGGGACTACTAGGCCAAAACAGAGAGCACCCACCTCTCAGGATTTACCTCAATACATCCCGGATCACTAGGCCCTAAATCGAGGCAAACCACCTCTAGGATTTACTATATATCTTGCCATTCACAGGCTAGGATTCCTAGGACCACCGAGGCAACACACTATCCGGATTTACTGCAACCCATAGTCTGGTTCTGGGGTTTACTAGGCCCTGTTTATATCAATTCAGAGATCCACTTCACTCAGCTTCGAATGCAATCCAGAAATCCAACTGAACTGAAGTACGAGAACCCATCTCATCAAGGCTATCCAGAAATGGAAATGCTAGGCTTAAAACACTGTCACATTTGGAAAAACCCATGCCATGATAGTAAAGAACCATATGCAATACCATGTATGCCATATATAGCAAGGAAATCACACATTCAAATCAATACCTGTAAAGAATCTTGCTGTAGCTACTTGATCCTGCTCTTCCTTGCTTTCTTTTCCTTTTTGCTCTAATGAAAAAGTGCTCCAAGAAAACTCTAAGTGTTCAAGAGTGAGAGAGGGAGAAAGAGAATAATGAGAAAGCTCCAAAAATGAACTGACAAAAGGTACCGACTGAGCCTTATAAGCCTTTTTATAGAAAAGGTCTCCATTTTCTTCATTTTCCATTATTTTCCTTCAATTTCCTCCTCACATGCAACATGTGACCTTTCATCTCCCTTTTCTCCTATTTAACACTATTTTCATAAATAAATGTGCCAAAAATACCTTTTTCCTTTGCCAGTTTCCTTAGCCAAAATAAACCAAATCAACACCCACTGGGATGTTTTGCACAACATTTAGCTTGGAATAAGTGTCTCATTAACAATGGTTATTATTTTTACATTTATTACATGGAATTTTCACCAGGGCTGTTACATTTTCCTTCATTTTCTCTCTAATTTCCATTCCATGCATATTTGTGTCTCTCTATCTCCCTTTCCTTTTATTTTCCTTTATTTCCTTAATTAAATGCCATTTATTGCTTCTTTGCCCTTTTCAAAGCCTTTAGCAATTTCCATAGCCATTAATAAACCACAAGTGATCCCCATTATAATGTTTTCCCACCATTAAACTTGGAACACATGTCCCATGACCTTGGTATTATTTTATTTACATAGAAAATCAACACGGGGTTTTTACAAACCCCTCCCCCTTGGGGAACATCGTCCTCAATGTTAGATGTCACTTATGACCAACAAAACATACTGCTTATGGAGATTTATAACACAACTCGATGCAATATATATATATATATATATATAAAACTCATTTTCTTGTTCCAGTAAATAAAGAAGGATATAGTGTCTACATTCGATCAATCATCTCGAATGTAGCTTCATCCGGCCCAAAGTGCTTCCATTGCACTTTAACCTGATTTATTGCTCTATTATGGATAATGATTTGTTTCCGCTGCAATATGCATTGTGGCTTTGTCTCAAACTCTCCCTCTGGTTTGACCTGCAATATAAAGCAATCAATCACATGATCAACATCCCACACATATCTCTTAAGCAATGAAACATGTAAGACATCATGGACTTTCACTGTTGGCGGTAGTGCAAGTTTGTAGGCTACTGGTCCAATCCTCTCCATGATCTCAAAAGGTCCACAATACCGATGTGTCGGGTTGGCACATGACCCAATCCTCAAGGAGCTCCTATTGGACTTTATGCACATGTACACATTATCCCCAACCCGAAACTCCTTGAATTCTCTATGTTGATCTACATAAATATTCTGCCTGTTGTGCTACCTTCAAATTCCTTTTAATAACCTGCATCTCTTACTCCATCTCAGGCAACATATTTGATCCAATCAACACATTGTTCACTAGATCACTCTGACCGATAAGAGTATTACAACTCAACCCATAGAGAGCCTCAAATGGACTCATCTTCAATGATTCTTGATACCCATTATTATATGCAAACTCCACCAGTGGAAGATACTCCTCCCACATCATCTGATTATGCATGTCATACATCCTCAATATATCCTCAAGAATCTTGTTAACCCTCTTTGTCGATCCATCTGTCTATGGATGATAAGCTGTGCTGAAGGCTAATTTTGTTCCCAAGCATGCAAACAAGTCCTTCCAAAACTTGGAAGTGAACTTGGCATCTTTTTTTGATATAACATTTTTGGGAACTCAATGCAACCTCACTATCTCCCTCTGAAGATATGATCCACCTCACTAGATGAATTAGTAGAATTCATTGAAATGAAGCGAGCTACGTTGCTCAACCTATCAACCACAACCATGATGGAATCATGTTGCCTCGATGTCCTCAATAATCCTGTAATGAAGTCCATTGAAATGACCTCCCATTTCCATTATGGAATCGAAATAGGATGCAATAGACAAGTTGGATGCTTGCATTTAGATTTCACTTGCTGACAGTCCAAACACCTTGCGACAAACTCAACCACCTCTTTCTTCAAATTTGGCCAATTGTAGAACTTCTTAATAGCCTTCAAAGTATTTTGGCATCCCAGGTGGCCTGAATATAGGTTGACATGAAAGTATCTCAAAATATGATTCTTTAATTCTCTGTTATCAGACACATAAATCCTAGTCCTGAACCTGACCAAGCCATATGTTGTGAGGTCATACTCCTCATCCCCATCACCTTCACCTTATTGTTGCAAAATCAGCTTCAACTGCTAGTACTTCTCATCATGCTACCCTACATGTAAAATAAGCTCTTGGAAATTTGTCCCACAAGAGCTCACAACTGAAATATGATTCGTTTGCGCTCTCCTACTGAGAGCATATATAGCCTTATTCTCCTTGCCCTTAATTTACCTGATATCAAAGTCAAACTCACTAAGGGTAGCCAACCATATAACGTTCCTGGCATTTAGATTGGGTTGGTCAAACAAATACCTTAGTCCACTATGATCACTCATCTAGACGAACCTTCTGCTAAGGAGATAATGTCTCCACATCTTTAATGCATGAATGATAGTTGTCAATTCAAGATATGAGTCACATAGTTTTTCTCATGTTCATTCATCTTCCTTCATTCATAGCAAGCCACCTACCCTTCCTGCATCAAGACCCCACATAGTCCTTCCTTACAAGCATATGTACACACCACAAACTCCTTATCAGGATCTACAACCTTCAAAATCAGAGCATTAGTAAGCAAATGCTTCAACTACTCAAAACTAGTTGCACACTCCTCAATCCATTCAAACTTACTCCCTTTTATTTTTAAATATGTAATAGGATAGCCAATATTAGAGAAGTTCCTGATGAACCACCTATAATAACCTGCTAGTCCCATAAAAAATCTTACCTCATCCACATTCCTAGTATTTGGTCACTCCATGATAGCTTTAATATTTTCTGGATCCACTACTATCCCTTCATTAGAAACAACATAACCCAAGTAATAAATCCAAGTTTGAAATAAAATACAGTTGTTGATCTTGGCATACAATCGATGTTCTCTCAACAACCTCAACACTGCTGCCAAGTGCTTTGCATGCTCTTACTCATTCTTTGAAATACGAATATGTCATCAACAAAGGCTATCACAAACTTATCTAGATAAGGGTGAAACACACTGTTCATGAAACACATGAAGGTGGACGAAGCATTGTTAAGAACAAAAGGAACCGCCATAAACTCATAGTGCCCATACCTTGTGCAAAATGCAATTTTGTAGATGTCTTCTGATTTGATGCTTACTTGATGATATCCTAATCTCAAATCATTTTTTGAGAATATTGTTGCTCCCTTCAATTGATCAAACAAGTCATCAATCCACGACAATGGATACTTGTTCCCTATAGTCACTTTATTTAGCTATCTGTAATCAATGAGAAATTAGAGAGTGTCATCCTTATTCCTTACCAACAACATTGGTGCACCCTAAGGGGATACACTTCGCTTAATGTACCCCTTCTCAAGCATTTCTTTGAGCTGCAACTTTAGTGCCACCAATTCTGGAGTCCTCATCCTGTATGGTGCCTTAGAGGCTAGTGTTTCTCCCAACTTCAACTCAATATAAAAGTACACATGTTTATGAGGAGGCAACTCTGGAATCTCTGAAGGAAACACATCCTGAAACTAATACAAGACAAGACACCTCTTCAGGAATTCATCATTCTCATCCTCTTTACCTTTGTCACTAGAAATATGAACTGCAAAAAATACACATCCATTCTTGTAACTGTGCTTAGCTTGAATAGTTGTAACCATTCTTACTGAGGTAGGTTCTTATTTCATTATAATATTCTCCTTTCCCATCATTATCCAAGCACTGAATGGCCTTGTCATAATAGTCTACCTTGGTCCTGTGAATGAACAACCGGTCCATGCCCAAAAGCACACTATGTGATACTAAAGGAAGCAAATTTTAGATGTGTTGATGTAGGTATACCATTAAGCTAAAATGCACAATATCTCACCCAATGATGAGCTCTTCTCTTGGTTCCTGTAGCCAACTTCACCAATCAATATTATGCATGCACTTCGTTACACAACCAACATTGGTCCACCAGGTTAGGACTAATATAGCCATAATTAGATCCAAGATCAATTAAAATTTGAACAACTTGATCACAAAGCTTACCTTCCATCTTGATAATAGATCTCTGATGACCTGCTTGCCTATTACTCAACACTGCATAAATCTGGGGAATACTCTGGCCTACAACTCCAATTGTGTGCGCCTGTTGAGCATTGTAAATCTTAGGTCTATTGCCTTGATGTGATGGAAAATCCCTCCTGCGATGATCAAAGTTTTCCTGCCATCGTATTTATTTTGCTGCTCCTCATGCTAAGACCCATTTCCTCTCTTAGCTACATTAAAATTATTATGAGGTCCCACATTTTCCTTGTCACCTGCATCTTGAGATCTCCCTTGCTTCTTAGGTCATTTTCCTTTTGTATTCTCATTACCTTTCCAGTCATTCTTGAACTCAGGTTTGCGCTTGGATTGCTCATAACAATACTTTCTGATGAATTCCTCCAATGACTGAGGTTCATCATACTCAATACGATCTTTGAATGATAAAGGAAATCCACTTATGAACCTTGGGAAATTTTTTTTCTCATCCTTTAGGTAGGGTAGATACCTCAAGAATTCCAGAAACTTGGTTTTGTACTCTTCATCTGTCATGGAACCCATCTTGAGATCATATAATTCCTTATCTTCCCATCATAATATGTCCCAGACAAGTACTTATTCCCAAAGAGTCTTTTAAATTCATGCAAACTCAACCTCTCTTCTGTATGCCTCTGACACACTTAACATCTTCCCACCAAACATTTTGTTTTTCCGTTGAGACTGAAGATAACTATCTTAGCTCTCATGTTCTTTGAATAGTCTTGCAATTTGAAGAAATTCTTCATCCCAGGTAACCATGCTTTTGTATATTCTAATTTTTTCACTTCCTCATCAAAATTAGAAGGCTTGGCTTTCATGAACTCATTTGGAATATACCCCCTCTCACTCCTCCTATAAGGATGTTGTCGATAATGATGATGATGTTTCTCAGAATTGGAGCTAGAATAAAATCCATGAGTGCTAGCCCATTTGTTAGGTGTATCCAAAGATATACCACATATCATTATATCATCTTTGTCCATGATGTCTCTCCTCTGATACCTGCTACCATATTCCCCATTTGTATTTTCTTCCTACCTATCTCCATGATTTTTCCCCAACTATCCCTACTTCTGCAAATCTGAAAGGATATGAAGAATCACTGCATTAACCTCGACTTACTTTTCTTGAGATTTAGAAAGTCTTTCTTGTGCCTCAATCAACCTTTCATTATCTTCCTTGCAACTTCGAATCTTTGCCCTCAAAATATTCTGTGTATCTGCTAAATTAGGAGAATAATTTTCTCCTTGTTGCTCAACCAACCTTTCCCATTCCACTGATTTCACATTAGGCCTGTAAGGAGACTCATGTGAACTATATTCCACCACTCTACTTTTCATATATGATCTTCTATTTCTTGCAAACACACCATGTTAGATAAACCAAATATAAGACATAATCAAAATCACACCTTAGTGTATCTTAGGGGAGGCTATCAAATCTTAAAACTCAATCCAGATTAGCATGATATATATAATAATAGCAACACATATCAACATCATGATGCATGCATGATAATAACACAAAGTTATAACAATAGCTGCACACATAATAACCACAACCATCTACATGCACCCCAAGGTCTATTTCTTCAACCTCGCTCTAATAACATCCTATAACACCCCACCCCACATTTACCCACTTTACAAGCTCTCTAGCGTAAACATGAGCTGAATATTACTATGACATGACCCAACCTCCAAGTTCCAGTTATGGAAGTGGGGTGTACTAATCGGAACACTTACTACCACCCATTAGGAAAATCATATCACTGAGGAGTCTTACAACCACCCCTTAGGAACATCATATCACTGAGGAGTATTATAACCACCCGTGGTGATCAATCCTTGAGTTGGAACTTCTTTTCACAAGATTTACATCTTAATATCACCCTCGACACACTGTGCATGCAATTGGAAGGCTCCAACTGCACCCACACGCCTTCCTGCATGCTATTATGACTGAAATATTCTAGTTCCGTGCCAATAGTTGCGAGATTTGTGCCACTTTTTTAGGGTTGGGGTATACGCCACTGTCTAGAATTGCCCAAAACTTTCCAGAATCAGGTCTAAGATGATAACAAGTCTAAACAATCAATACTAGGGCTAGATCTTTCTCAAAACATGCTAGTCACATAAAATACATTTTGTCAAACATGTGGTAAACGTAGTAGTTATAGGTCATGAATGCATATTTGATAAAGGTCTCTTTAACTTCATCAAAGAATCATCAATAAGGCTCAATTCCCTCTCAAGCTAATTGCGACAACAATTTTTAGCCCTTACATTCATCAATCATTCGATAACTTATCAAATCATGAACAAGAACCGTCGCAGGAACACATCATATAACCAACATATAGCCATGATAGAATCCATGAAAATTTAGCCATAAAATCAACATAATAACTAGTACATTTTCTCATTCATCACAATAAGGAAATAACTCATATTGACATATGCAAATGTCAACCAAATTAGGGAATTCCATGTACCACACGACCATAGATTGGATTGAACCAAATCTCTCTTTCAGTCAATCACCCCTAGTCCATATTCCAAGCATGAATGTGGGATCATATGGGTTAAACCAAAATACAACCAACCAGAGATTCCAAAGGCCAAACCACCTCAACCCTCAACCACGATGATTTCACCTAAATCAGTTTAGAAATCACTAACATCAAAACAAGCTTGGATGCCTCTGACTTCCTTCACTAGCTCCAGAGGGATTTTCCTGTCTCCACCCATTTGTAAAGTGTTCCAAGAGATATCCCATCTCCACCCTTGACCATTGGGAAATTTTCCCAAGAGCACCTCAACTAGGATCGGAGTCTACCAACCATCTAAAGCTTAACCAGAATAGATAGCCCACTACATCATGGTTATACAAGAAATGGCAAGGCAAGGCCAAAACCACTGTCGATCTAGGAAAATCCCATGCCAATGTCAACAAAATGACCAAAGAACCACATGCATGTACCATGCATCCAAATATTATCAAGGAAATCACACATGCAACCTTTTACCTGCAATTTCCACCTAATGTAATTGTTGATCCAACCTTATTTTGCACTACCCACCAATTCCTTGCTTGTCCTTTGCTTGCTTCTCTCCAAGTCCAAGAGAACATTGTAATGCTCCAAGAATACTCTAAGTGTGTAAGAGTCTAAGAGAGCTAGAATGATCAAGAGTTGAGCCAAAATTGTTAAAATTTGAACTAAAAAAAGTTGTGAATTGTTTCTCTAATGCATTTTTATCATTGATTTCTAGTCTCTTCCTTTCCCTTTTCCTTTTTCTTCATATTCCTTCATTTTATCTCTAATTTCCCTTGCATGCATATTAATGTCTCTTTATCTCCCCTCTCTCCTTTTTTTTTTCCAAGGAAAAAATCGTAATTTTTCATTAGTATATAAAAAATTACATGTTTCATTTTACATTTATCATCTTAGAAAATCACTGTTCCTCAAAAGAAAATACGGAGTATCTGTAATCTATGCAAGTATGCAGCTAAAAAAGCTATCTACCCTATACATATGCATACTGAAATAAATATAAAAGCTGGTATCATGCGTATAGCATGACTGTCTCAAAAAGTAATAATAGTCTAACAAAATGCAGTCATGGAGTGACTGCTCCCATATCCCGGAACACCTCTATGAAAGGTCTGTGATAATATATGTAGATATATGGACTTGTATGTTCCGTGATGTGCCAGCAACCCCAATCTAGCTTCGCAGCTTCTTTGGAAAGTTGGTCTGCCACTTGCTTCCTCTGCTTGTATATATGAGTAATAGTAATAGAATCAAATGTTGATTTTAGATAATGAAATTCCCACAAAAGTGTTGTGAGCGTGTGTGAGAGACACTGTGAAAGAGAATTAAAACAATTGATAACAATATTAGAGTCACCAAAAATCTGCAATCTGTTGCATCCTTTTTCTCGGGCAAAAACAAGGAGTAATCGGAGGCTAAGAAGCTTGGCAAAGTTATTTGTACCTGGCCCTAGTCCCATCTTGAGATGCAAATAGTGAGTATCATATAGATGAAGGACCGCCCACCACCACACCCGTTAGTATTTGATGCCCTGTCAAAATATGCCCAAGGGTAAGAGTTGTCAATAAATTCAGGTACAATGACACGGATAGGGGAAGGTTTTCAACCTTCCGGTAAGAGATGATAAGTAGCTAGGATAGAACTGCAGATAAGCTCCCATATGACCTGTTTGCCATAAAAAATGCATCTGTTCCTCCCAGTCCAAATGCCCCAAGCCAACAACAGTGGAAGATTTCGAAGTTAGTACTGGAAGTCACATTCCACCAGTTGGACCAGGCATCAGTCAAAGATACACCATGCCAAGTAAGATCGCATCCAAAAGAATATGTAACTAGATTCCAGAGATCCTGGAGAGATGGAGAATCTAGGAAAATATGCTTAGTTTCTTCCTCTTGGGCTAAGCAAAAACAACATTTGGAGGGGCCACGAGTAGCCTATTTTTTGATGTTTTCCATAATTGGGATGCAGTTTTGAAGAATGCACCACATCAACAGTCGGGTCTTATGTGGCGCTTTAAGTTTCCAAAGCGAGTGCCACCACCAAGATTTATCAGGGGGTTCCTTATGCGCATTAAGAGTGATGTATCCAATCTTAGGGGAGTATCTGCCACTGGGTGAATGTGCCCATAATAATTCATCATCATGTTTAGTGAGACAGATATGAGTAGCCCGAAGGGTTCGGATATATCTGTGCCAATCGAGATGTCCTTCAAGTGGTATGCCAAGTGCATCTTCTGATAAGCAACCCTGCTCCAGCCAGTCAGTTCTTACATTATCAACCACCTCTGATAGATACTTATTCCCAGCTTGTTCCAAATGATTGATAACGTACTACAGCAGTTTGAAGTTTCTACCACTGCCCGACCATGAGTCCATTCCCACACGAACCAAAGTGCCCACACCAATTTTCCAAGAGAGACCTTGCTGAATAAGGTGCGCCGACTTGGTAATAGCCTTCCAAATAATGGAAGAGCCTGACTTGTACTGTATGTTGCCACGGATCCAATCCAGGGAATGCATCAGGTCAATATATTTTGCAACAGTCACCTCCCTCCATAGACTCTGATCATTGATAAGGTACCAAACCTATTTTGCAGCTAGTGCAGATGTGAATGTGGACAAATATTTTATACCCCATCCACATCAATCCTTTGGACGACTAATTTGATCCCATGCAACCCATGAAAATATGCGCTCATGACGAGAGTTACGCTAGAGGTACTGACGAAAGATTTGTTAAATGCGGTTGATCACCTCTTTGGGCAACCAAGCCAAAGATGTCCAGTAGATAGGTATGGCCTCCAATACCGATTTGATAAGCGTCAATCTCCCGGCACGAGAGAGCCACCTATGGTACCAAATGTTAATTATGTGCTCAATTTTTACAATCAGCCAATTCCAGTCCTTATTCCAATAATCATTTGGCTTGAGGTGAAACCCGAGGTATTTAATCCCTTCACCAATATGTCTGTGCTCAAATGGAAAATGCGAGAGGGCATGTCTCAGTTACTGTGCAGAGAACCTTGTTTGAATAATTGTGGATTTGGTGTGATTAGGAGCCATTCCAGTTGCTCTGTAGAAAATCTATAGTATATTGTCAAATTGAGTGACAACCTGACAAGAGCCATTCAAAAATATTATCACATCCTCCACAAATAATAAATGAGTCAGCCTCACAAAATCATGTAATGTAATTCCATGCAAATCTCCAGATTCGTTTGCCTTTTGGATGAGAGGCAAGAGTCCCTCCATGACCAATACAAAAACCAGAGGTGATAATGAGCAGCCCTTCCTAAGTCCCCTGCTAGCATGAAAAAAATCTGTGGCAGCCCCATTAAGAAGGATGCTGAAGGTAGCATTTCTGATACATCCTATAATCTAGTTAGTCAAAGAGGGAGGAAACCTTATATGTAGAAGCATAATATGGATGTAGTGCCAGTTTACATGGTCAAAATCTTTGGCAAGATCAATTTTAAGGATAGTGCTTTTAAATTTTCTGGTCTTGATGGAGTGGAGCACTTCCTAAGTGGTGCTAATGGCTTCATGAATCTGTCTGTGGTGTAGAAAAGAAAATTGTTCCTTGGCAATGTGAGTGGAGAGAATAGGCTTGATACGGTTGGCAATGATTTTAGCAGTTATTTTATAGGTACAATTGCAAAGGGATATGGGCCTGTAGTCATGGAAGGAGGTGGGGTGGTTGGATTTGGGAATAAGAGCAATGAAAGTGGTGTTAAATCCATCAAATATCCTACCCGATGATCTGCTGTCTTCAATGACCAAGAGAAGGTCTCCACCAATAAGTTCAAAAAAGTGAAGGAAAAATTCAATGGGCCAACCATCCGGATTGAGGTTCTCGTCCTTTTTGAACCATTTTAGTACTCCTTCAATCTCCCCGATGGTGACAGGTCTACAGAGTTCCTCTGCTTGCTCCTCATCAACAAATCAATGAAAATATTGAGCAATGTTCATGATATATGGCAGATTGATGTTGAGGTGTGCACGGTATTGGTTGGTGAAATGATGGATACCCATGTCAGCCAACTGTGAATGAAATTTGGAAGTATAACCGAATTGCTCAGTTAATTCCCAAATGGTATTGATGGTGCGTTTTCTATTTTCACATTGCTAAAAAAATTTGGTGTTTTCATCCCTCGCTTTTAGCCAGATTGCTCTGATTTTTAATTGCCAATCCTCCTCCTACTGTTTGAGAATTTTATCCCTGTTGTTTTTTAGAGTAATCAGCCACTCCTTGGATGATTCCGAACGGAATCCCGCATAATTTGAATCAGATAGTAGTGAGATCTCCAGGTCAATCCTGCTTAATTCCTCCTTCTCAAGACATATTTTATTCTGCACCCATTGGATAGTATGCGTCTTTATACGTTTTAGATTATTGTAAAAAACTTTGGCTGGCTCCATATCCGGGAAGAGATTCCAATGCTTCCAGTGCATGCTGACAAGATCATGATATTCAGGGTCCTGAAGCCATCTGGGGTTGAATTTAAAGGGGGACTTAGGTTTGGTATCCTTAGTTAGGAGTTCAAAATAAACAGGTGAGTGATCCGAAGCCCCCCCAGTACCCACCCACTGTCTGGTCCGAGCCAAATGTTGATGAAATCTCTGTTTAATAAGGAACATGTCTAGGCACCGGGCCAATGCATCCTCCAGAGTACGTATATCCCGCCATGTGGGTTGTTTCTTCGACATATTTATATCAATGAAGTCTGCCTGTTCCAGGAGCGAGGCGAAGAAATCAAAGAGTGGAATAGGGACCGCATGAGGCCCCCAAGATTCAAATATTCCAATCGAAAAATTTAAATCACCTCCCAAGATAATATGATCATTTTGAAGGTGCGGGCAATTTAACAGAGTTTGCTAAAAAACCTCTCTATGAGCACATGGTCCATAAACATTAATCAGTGAGAAGGGTTGTGCAATTTCACCAGTAACAACCTGCATGCCAATGACCCCTTCCTGCCCCCAAAAATTTAGCAATCAGCTAGTTCTATTGTTAATGCCCAATGCGCTTCCCCCAAATCTGCCACGCGCATCATTTGCCACAAAATTCCAGTCAGGTAGTAGGGGAAAAAGAATCTGGGATATAGCAGCGCCACCCCCCAGAGTCTCTTGGAGGAAAAGTACATCAATGGGGACCGAATGTATAAGTTTTCTAAGAGCCAATTTCTTATTGGGGTTGGATAAGCCCCTACAATTGAAAGAGCGACAAATCATTAATGAGACCCCTCTTTGGGTTTCCTTGCTCTAAGAACCCAAAATAGTGACGATTGTGTACCCGCTTCAACCTCCAAAGTTGCTCTTCTGATAGCCTTGGATAGAGCAGAGGGTCTGCCCCAAGATTTAGATGAAGTGAGCCCAAGACCTGCACCAATCCCAAATTCAGTCACCTTGGGAAGCGACGAGGATCGGAGGAAATAGGGGTGGTCAGAGGAAGAGGATGCATAGGACAGTTGGGAGGAGAGGCTCAAAATCTTTGCAGAAGTATAGGGGATAGAGGGAGGAATGGGCAGAAAGGCCGATGCAACAGAACAACAGATGGATGGTAATGGACCATTAACTTGATGCGGAATATCAGGTAAAGAAGGAGAAATAGACAAAATAGGTAAAGATAAAGAAAGACAAGAAATGGAATAGGTTAGAAAGTTACCCGGAATAGAAGCTGAGCTTCCAAGGGATGAGCTAGGTGGCATGGGATGGGTGCGTGCATGAGTCGTCTGCCAGTGTGGAAGCACGACATCAGGTTGAGAATCGGCCTCCTGTTGACCCTCGGATTATGATAATATGGTGATAGGGTCAGTTTGCGTAGCCATGTGTGTCACCAAATTATGGGTATTGCATGCAGCCCCCAAGAGAGGGAATTCCTTATACATGTTCCCAACAACGTGACATCTCCTGCAACAGAATGGGATTCCCTCGTAATCTACCATCTGCTACCAGAACATCCCTTCAAAAAACATGTTGTAGTTGTCATGTAATCCATCTCGGGTGTCCAAGAAAACTAGAATACGAGCCACAGAGTAGATGCCCGTCTCAAGGAAGGATTTTTCATGTCAAGGTAGAGACCGAAGTCTTCTCAAATATTGCGAAGGGCAACATCATTGTAGAACTGCATAGGAAGACCAGGGAGGCGATTCCAAATCAGATGTGCACCGGAGTTCTCCTTGTTGGGGTAAAAGAGGGGAGACCATGTTTTAAGTAATACCGGATGCATCTCAATATGACAGTATTTAGTAAGGACCCAGTCAACCAGAGTAGGTTGGGAAAAAGAGAGAGCAAACCATCCCCTGTTGATCAAATAAACCTCTGGAAGCTGCTCCAGAATTCCTCCCCAAATCTCAGCCATCTAGATCCAAGCCGCATTGTAGTATAATTTATACCTCTGACCTTACCAACAAGCATCGTAGCAGCCGTTTGATTTAAATCCGCCATGCCCCTATCCTTGCCAAAGTTTGAGCTGCGACACTGTCTATTTTTGGCCATATTCGATTTCTTTACTCTTGCTCCAAGTTCATGGTATACATCAGATGCCTTGTCAAGAAGCCCAAGTCCATAGGAGTCGGTTTCGGGCCGAGAGTCATCCAGCGGAGCATGGAATGGAATGTTCATGAAGCAACATTCACAACCCTTGAGGAAGAAGGCAGAAGAGCAGTCGGCTTGCCTGAAATGCAAAGGCTTGAAAATGTGAGAACGTCCACCTCATTGAGTGCAGATAGCTCCAGTGTACATGGGACTTGCTCGGTTGGTTGAATAGGCGGATATTTTGGAGTGATCTGGGCCTGAATTCCCAAAGCCTAATGACTGAAGGCAACGGAATAGTGAAACCCGGTGAGCCCACCTCACGCAGCAATGGTTCCGAGCAACCTGCATTACTGACTATCAACGAAGGTTTGAGTCTGTGGGTATCCGCAACTGGATCCATGTCCACCATGTCATCCACCTCAATAGATGACCTCTGGTCCCACATATCCACGCCTTCCAGGGGGTCGTCAGAGTAGTCCAGCTCCTCATCATATTTGTCCATGACCTAATATAATAATATCGCCTCAGTAAAATGAATCCTATAGCTTAGATAGCGCTAGAGACTGCCACTAAAACCTACAGGGTAGCAGAGTCCTCACGGAAAAGGCGCAAATGGTGGCCTCAGAGAATGTGACGAAGTCATGCAAGACAAATGGATATGCCACGACAATGCTGTCGGGGTGAGTCACTGCGGGACCAAGTCACTGTGAGAGGTAGTGACTATCAACAGAAGCCTTGAAAGCTGCAGGCAGGAGGAGTAACCTTCCAATGAATCTACCCAGACACAATGCAACACACAAAAATCGAGCCTCTAGCACACAGATTGCCACAAAAAACAAAGTAGTGTTGCCAAACGATACTGCAAAGAACCAATGGTGGAAGGGTATGTCCAGGAGAGCCATTGATAGAGTATCAACGTGTGTCAATCCACACAGAGTCGACAATCATGGAACCAAAGGCCCATAGCCCCTGCACGAAAAATCTGTGTTGCCATTGCTAGGGTTTCTGAACCCAGAAGAGCTCACCTTCATCTCCCTTTTCTCCTATTTTCCTTTATTTCCATAATTAAATGTCATTTATTACCTCTTTTCCTTTGCCACTTTCCATAGAAATTAATAAACCACAAGTGATTCCCACTATAATTTTTACCCACCATCCAACTTAGAATATGTGCCTCGTGAACTTGGTCTTATTTTATTTACATAGAAAATCAACCTAGGGTTGTTACATTAAATGCAATAAGGAGAAATATTTTTCCACAGGGACAATTCATTAAACATGTTGTATGCAAATTAATAATAAACCTTGATATAATAAAATGCACAATGAGAATCCAAATGAGCAACAACTATTAACTTGACCAATTTTTTATTTCGATTAGTTATGAAATTACCAGCCAATGCTTCAAATTTAGAATCTACAATTACCCTTGCAAAATGTAACACTTGGATGAATAATAATCTCCAATGTTGAGCACTAATGAGAAATTTGGATGGCACCTCCTTTGTTTTTCTTTTTACGAAGCACAATCGAGAGATCTGAAGTGATCACTTTTGGTCATCTGGTTAGGGTGTATTGTCGCAACATTGAAACTAATCAAGTCTTATCAGCAAGAGTATATTTTTCACCACTAAAACTACCCTCTTCACATGGGCTCTCAACCTTCCTTCAAGCTCAAAGAGCTCTCTTACAAACTATAAAAACAATATCCAATT
Source organism: Pinus albicaulis (assembly GCA_034641835.2). NCBI lineage: Eukaryota > Viridiplantae > Streptophyta > Pinopsida > Pinales > Pinaceae > Pinus > Pinus albicaulis. Next base: position 415,038,615 of record CM076577.1, read on the forward strand.
CATCATGTCCAAGAGTGGGCTCCCATCATCCTTTTTTTTTCATGAGATATGAGGATACCATGGGTCAATTGAATAACACGAGGTGACACCATGAGTCATCCAAATACCATAGGTGATTACCATGGGTCATCTGAATACCATGAGTCATCTGAAATACAATGGGCGGATACCATGGGTCATCTTAATACCATGAGTCATCTGAAATACAATGGGCGGATACCATGGGTCATCCAAGTACTGTGGGTCCACCATTTTCTCCTTTGATGATCACTTGGAAAGGGACATGACAATTTCAGAGGTTCAATATGTAGGAATGTAAACCATTAAAGGTCCTTATTTTTATAGGTGTAAATTTATTTGTAAAATAGTGTCCCAAGCCACAGGAAGAGGAAGATGACATGTATTGTTTTCCACATGCTAGCGTAGTTGGAAGTTTTATGTATGTAATGATTTGTACTAGATCGGATATTGCACATGCAGTGGAAGTATTGAGCATATATATGCCAAAAGTAGGGAAGGAACATTGAACATTAGCGATGAGGGTTTTTGAGTATTTGTGTAGTGATGTAAAAGAAGAATTATTTTTTTAGAAGAAGGAACAAGATATACATATATGTGTGTGTGTGTATACATGAAAATTGTACATAACATATTTTATTAAAAATATGTTGAAATGTTTTAATGTAAAGTGCTGAAAATTAATTTATGCCGCGAAATGACCAACTACGCATTAAAGAAGCAAATGTAAATTGAATTCTAATCAAAGGACACAACTTTATTTTCAGTGTTGTCGTTAATCAACGAGGCACATAATCAAACAAATAAAATATGATTGCAGGACCCCCTGGTTGTTTGAGGTTTAATGGGAGTGGAGGGCCACAAAAGTGGTATGATGAATCTCATTGATCGAAGTTCAATAGATGAGATTAATTGCAAGGGAACTTTCCCTAAAACCTGAAACCAACAAAGGGGGAGGGGAAGAAAACCGTTTAAAGCAATAAAGTGGTTTTTGGTTAAGGATTTGGTCGCATGAAAGAAAGAGGAATAAATGGCCATGATGTATTGTGTGATAGTTTGACACAGTTGGATCACACATATGGCACTTTATGTGGAAGAAAAACGTGGCAATGCCAATCAGTAGTACGACAACGTGACATCATTGTTAATATCATAAAAAATTTCAAAAATTAAATGTATTGACAAATGGAGGAAAATAGGTTTTTCACCCTTGAGAAAGAATACAAGCAACAACTTCCAAGAAATTTACTAATTCTACCAGCCATAACATCTCCCTATAGACTACCATCTGTCTCAAAGCAACAACGTCATGAACAGTTCCATGTAGCTTCTTTCTTATTTCTTTGTTTTAAAGGAAAGAATAGAAAAATGACTAAAGGCAAGAACTTGAATTTTGCAGCTTATGAGAATGTGAATTTTGATAGTCTACCTATGGTTGATAGAGAAGCAGATGTTTTTGATACTCAATGTAAATTCGACCTATACCAAGTCCAAGAGAAAACACTTGTGAAACTTTTTCATTCTGTAGATGCTTTTTAAATTTTGGAATTTGGTTTAAGTTTTGTCATCGTCCCTCAAACCTACCATTTACCTGAGTATATCTCTTGGTGCAAGATGTATTTTATGTCTAGTAGTAGGGAAATTAATTCAAAGGAGGGCCATGTCGTAGCTCACATTTTTATTGATTTAATATGTAATATGTTATGTCTACCATCTGTTAAAAACCCTCAAGTTATAATCGAAGAGAGTGTGAGTAAATTGTATAAATAATTACGTGAAGCATAAAATAAAATATTATTTGAGTTAATGTTAAACCCTAGCAATATTTTTCTTGAATTTACATTAAATTTTACATTAAGTCTATTCTCACAACCTACTCAAGAAGTCTTAGCTACTATATTTTCTTATATTTTAGGCATTGATGAGTCAAATATTGTTAGTGAAATTATGTTGGGGCTATTCAATATAATTTCTCTTACAAGAAAAATCATAGTTTGTTCTGACCTAGCTACTTATATTTATGATGAAATTAGCTTTCAGTTAGCTAATTACAAAGAAACTAGATACTTTAGATATCGATATTTTCTAGTCTACCTTATTTTATTCTCACAAGTCAAAAGGTTTTCTGATCTAGAGCTGCAAGTACGAAGCCCTTATGGCCTATCGCAATCAATAATACATTGAAATTCCATAGTGATAAAGAATAATAACAACCAGGGATTTGCAGACTATCTGAACTAGTTCATTTTTGTAACCTTCTCAATTCTCTTTGATGACCTCATACCAAGAATATTTCCAAAAATAAAGTAAATCTTACAGCTCAGCCTAGATACCAGAGTGGGAGACTGGTTTGTGTTTAAGGATTATATATAAATTATAATTTACTGAGAATAAGTGCCACCTTACCAATTGCCTATATTTTTTCCAATCATAATTTTTTCCCTGGAGTATATAAAATAATGATCAATTCATACATGGTGCATTTTTCTTCAAGAGAGCAAGAAGTGGCCTTTAGATTAAAACATGAAGTAGGCCCTTTTAAAGTAAATACCAAGCCTTCAAAACTGTGGACGATATTTAGCTTCAATGGACTTCTCAAAGGGAAATGTTTGGGCCTATGACCCTCACCTGGTAATTTATGACATAAGAGTAAAATTTAATGGAGCACCCTATCAACATCACAAGCATAAAAAAGTTGATAATTTGGCTAACAAGGATACATAGGAAGAAGAATAGGAAATCCTAGAAAAAACATATTTTGGAGATGCAGTTGAAAAAAAAGACGTAGTCCTTAATACTCCTTTGCATGAGGAAAAGGACAACAAAAGAACCAAGTAAAAAGTGAAACAAAGATTAATATTGTTAAAAGACCCATGTTTGAAGAAACAAATGTAGCAATAGAGTTAGTTAAAGCTTCTAGTCAACTAGTAGGAGATGTTATTCCCAAAGAGGTTGGATTTCAATTGGAATTTTTGAATCCTTAAGTTATTTCTTCTTCAGTGGAAAACTTGGGAAAGGAAACCTATTAATCCCATAGCTTAATTAGCAGACAAAATTCATTCTACATTCTTAGATACAAAGGAAATACATATGGATGTAAAAGGAAGTCTATCAAATAAGATTTGAACACAAACACCTTTTTAATCTCAAACTAGATTTCTTTCCATGATGGATGTTGAGAAAAATCATCTCACGTTAACTCTTATACAACCAAAGTCCCAAATTATGTACACAACTCCATATTGTTAAGGAATTAATGTTTTCATGAATTTTAAAGATATTGATATTCTAGATAAAATAAAGGGTCATAAGAGTGGGAGAGGTTTTCCTATGCCCCAATGAACAAATAGAGACTCAATATGCTTGTGGTTTGGGAATGGCATCCAATAACCAAGCTCATTCCCTTGCACTTTGGAAGGGAGTGGAAATCACATCGAAAGATAAAATAATCAAAATAAAAGTGTTTGGAGACTCAATGATTGTAATACACTAGATGTGGAAAGCCGAAGGATTGCAAAGCATAGCTTCTCCTCCCATCCTGCAGAGGATCGTTTTGCAAACTATGCAATTCGAAAAAATCGAATCATTCCTTGTGTGTAGAAAAATTAACACAATGGCATATACATTGGCTAATAAGGGAGTTACATTGGAGCAGAGGAAATTATAATTGTCTCGTGTGAGGTTTTACAACTAACTTATTCCACGATCAATGAAATCACTCATTATGGATTACATAAAGAATATAAAGGCCGTCACAAGCGAGTAAATGAGAAAATATTCATGTAGGATTCCATATTCAAACCTATCTCATCAAACATTAATAACTTTAAAGTTGGTGTATATTTGGAAGGATTAGGTGCACTCATTAAATTTTCAGCCATGAAAATTGAAAGGAATGAATCCCTGCCTAAATTGCATTAACATGTAGTGAATTGAGGTAGTGAATTGGGAGAACAAATGGCATAATTTTTCAATGTAGAAAGGTTGGAAAATGTTAACACGAGTGTAGGGAGGCTCGAACCCATTTAAGCATTCACTTCATTTCAAGTTGACGTCAATATTTCTATCCCTTTATATCACATGATTGACATTCCATGGAGATGATCGAGATCCAAGCATGGATTTAGAAATTACTCATTTCAATGATCTAGGGAGGCGTCTTAGGAGAAGGCATGGTTATACATGGCTTTGTGTTGTGCTCCAGGCCCACACAACACTACTGTTGAGCGCCCACAATTGTGAATAGAGGTGGCCTTCTCCCTTTGAATCCTAATATACAAAGTATCACAATCCTATAATGGCGAATTTGGGAGGTAAGTTACCTGAAGACGAGTAGGTTAAAACCAATAGGTTGTTGGAAATTTTTCTAGAATCAGTTGAAGGGATTTTGAATACCCTCGACAATAAGAACACTACGAAGGAGAAAGAGTGAAAATCATATCAACTGCTTATGAACACCAAGTATGAATTATTGTGAGGAAAGTTGGGAGTTGTTTAAGGCTGAAATCCAAACTAAGCTAAGAGCATTGGACATAAGGGTGGCCAAGATTGAAGAAAATGACAACAATGTGTTGTTTTGTGTAGCTTTGGAGGTACTCCAACAACCCCTGGGGTACTAGGTTTGTGAGGAGTTGATCCACAAAATAGATTTGTGGGCAGTGTACCCTAGCCTTGGGTTTTGTTCCCATAGTTGTGGGCACAAAACCAAGCGGAGAAATTGATTGTTTATTCATGGATAACATGTATGGCACCCTTGAAATGACAAGGGGCACCTAAGGCTTTGATGATGTGGCAAAATAACTAACAAAATAATTTTATCTCTAATGTTAGTTGGGTTTCGACAAGATAACTCAAGTCAACTTGGGCTAAAGGTCACAACCCTTGGAGAGAAGTGACACCACTGTAGAAACCTATAATAACAGAAGAATGAGGAGTTAGTTGGAGCACCCAAGAAGTGTGTACCTCATGTGATACCTACCCTAAAGAGAAGTGTGAGTGCCTAAAAAAGTTGCATGCCTAAAGGAGGTATGAATCTTGAGCATGGTATGGTTTATTTGATGGATAAAGTTTTCCCAGGAGGAGGAAGATATCCCCAACATGTGTTATTCCCTTTCATAGGAATGTTGGGAGGCCATGTTTCTATGTGGTTTATGCCCTATATTAGGGTTGCTTATGTGCATAAAGAGCCAACTGAAGTTTTTCCTAAATACTATTGAAATTCACTCTATTTCTAGTGCTTGTTGAGAGGGTCGAGACCCTTAAGAGGTGTGACAATGGTTGGGATAACTGTGTGATAAGGGGTTGCAATATTGAGAACTCTTGTGCATGGTTTTTTTGCATTGGATCATCCTAAAAAGTGTGATGAAACCATTTTGAAGTGAGAATAGAGGTGTGTATTAATTTACAAGAGTCAAGGTTGTCATGGCATGAAGGATTAAGGGCATATTTGTGGAGGAAAAGTGATAAAGTGGAGCAGTAAAGGTATGTTCAATAGGTTGATTGGGCACGAGTCTTAGAAAACCTAAGTTATATGTAATTTGAGGTGAAAATTTACAGATGTGTGGGATACCTAGTAAGCCCTAGTTCTTTCATCTTTGGTGGAGAAAAGAAATAATATGGGGGCTTGTTAATATGCCCCAGATTAGTTATCTTGGTGAAGAAAGAAGGGCTGCATGTGGGCTGATTTGGAAGCCCTAAGCACGGTGATAAAGTAACTATCTTATCAATGTTGTGTGGGAAAATTTGTGATTCCCTAGTTCACTATGTGAAAGTGGGCATATCATTGATAAGAGGGAAAAATTTGAAGACCCTAAAAGCACACATATTGGAGGAGAAAGAGGATTGTTAGAGGGCAGATTCTAAGATTAGTCATTCTAGAAGCAACTATAAGGTTGATAGAGGAATTTTAAGCAGCTAAAGATGCATGCATTCTGAAATTGCACAAGTATTATGAGAAAAAAAAGAGGTGGGAAAGGAACTTCCATAAGTGTTCAAGGTATGTGTACCGAAAGGGTTGAGTTGAGCGCTCCTTCAACAAGTAAGTCAACTGTAATTTGTTCAGGATAGATTTGTAATCATAAATTGTTGTATCCAAAGCCCTAGTTGTTCTTGTATCAAGGATCATTTTAAGGGACATTATCCCCGATATGGGATCCCTATGTTTGTTGTATTAAAGTTTGTAATATAACAAGTTTTAGGTTAAAAATTGTCTTGTGTACTACGTTGATTCATTGTTGTGCTATTCCTATTGTGAAAAGTGCTTATGTTGTGGAATTTTGATGTGTTTGTGATCGTGGTAGTAGATATAAATTTGATTCTTAAGTTCCAACGAAAAATCAACATGGTACCAGAACTACTCTAAAGGGACAATTGAATAATACTGTGCACAATGGAGCAACTCAAGAGGGAGCTGAGAAAATTCTTAGAACATGGAGCAAAATGCTAACCTAAAAACATGGAAATGTGGTCTTGAATAGCTAGGTGATGAGATAGTCTAGGAGTTCTGGTGGAGAACCTAGTGAAACACAATTTTTTATGAGACTTGTTGTGGATCATGGAGTTCCACTAACTTGTAAATGATTGTTGGGACTGCTCAAGTGGTGCTTTGGCATGAATGAGTTGGCTCTGTGTGAAGGATGATATGATGGTAGGCTAATATATTCATTGGGTCATGAAGTTGCACATATGAGATTAGAGTCATGTGCATGTGAGGTATTTGACCCAATATGATGATATCACTTGTTGAATTGATTTGCGGTGGTCTAGATGAGGCCTAGTGTTCTACCAAAACTCAGACTAACCTTGGAAGGACACAATTTATGTAGTAGTGTGAGCCAATGGAGGTTCTGTAGAATTAGAGGGAGTATATCCTCACAGGGAGTATTCCCTATGGAAGTTTGAATCATCAAGTTCTGACAAGATTGAGGAAAAGACACTACTGAGAAGAGTGTGGTTCATTCTATAGGGTATGTTGCAATGGCGAACGCTAGAGATTGGGCTAGTGTCACTGATGATGATGAGACACTTCCAAGTGGTGGAACTACCTACTTGCTGAGAGGGACTATTTATTTGTGTATCTTGGGAGGTACTCCCACAACCCTTGGGGTACAGGGTTTATTAGGAGTTGACTCACAAATAGATTTTTTGGAAGCGTACTTAAGTCGCAGGTTTTGTACCCAAAGTTGTGGGTGTGAAACCAAGTGGATAAATTGATTGTTTATTCATTGAGAGCATGTGGGGCACCCTTAAAGGGTTAAGGAACACTGAAGTATTTGATGATGTCACAAAAGAACCAAAAAAATAATTTTATTTATTATTTTAGTTGGGTTTTGACAAGATAATTCAAGTCAACTTGGGTAAAGGTCATAACCCTTGGTGAGAAATGACACCACCATAGAAACCTATACGAGGAGATGAAGAGGAGTTCGTCGGAGCACCAAAGAAGTGTCTCCCTCATGCAATCTCTTCCTTAAAGAGAAGGGTGAGTACCTCAAGAAGCTACATACCTAAATGAGGGTTGAATATTAAGGATGATATTGTTTATCCTTTGATTGTTGATGCTCGAGTTTTCCCAAGATGAGGATGTTATTCTCAACATATGTTCCTTCCCTTGCATAGGTCTATTGGGAGGCCATATTATGTGTGATTTATGCCCTATATAAGGGTTTCTCCTATGCATGAAGAGCCAACCAAACTTTGTCCTAGAAATTGTTGAAATTCACTATATTTTTTGTGTTTGTTGAAAGGGACGAGACTCAAAGGAGGTGTGACAATGGTTGGGCTAATTGTGTGATAAGGGGCTACAATATTAAGCATTCATACACATGGTTTTTATTCATTGGATCAACCTCAAAAGTGGGTTGAAACCCTTTTGAAGTGATAAAAAAGGTGTGTATGAATGGAAAAGAGTCATGGTTGTCATGGCATGAAGGTGAAAGGGTAGATTCATGTAGGAAAAGTGTTGAAGTGGAGCAGTAAAGTTTTGTTTAATAGGATGATTGGACAAAAATATTAGTATACCCAAGTTATGTGTAATTTGAGGTGAAAATTCATAGATGTGTGGGATACCTAGTAAGCTATATATTTGTCATATTTTTTAGAGAAAAGAGATAGTGTTAGGGTATATTCCCTAGATTAGTTATCTTGATGAAGCGAGAAGCACTATGAAGGGACATTTGAATCAGACTATGCATAGTGAACCAAATCAAGAGGGAACTGGTAAATTTCCTATAACATGGAGCAGAAGTTTCAACTAAGAACATGGAAAAGTTTTCTTGACTGGCTAGGTGTGGAGATAGGTTGGGAGTTCTGGTGGATTGGCAGAGAACCCGGTGAACAACAATTTGTTATGAGATAGGTTGCAAATCATGGAATTTTAATGACTTGTAAAATATTATTGAGACTACTCAAGGGGTGCTTTGGCATGAATGAGTTGGATTTGTGTGAAATGCAGGATGATGGCATGCTAGTATCTTCATTGGGTTGTGAAGTTGCACATCCGACCTTGGAGTCATGTGTGCGTGAGGTATTTGATGCAGGAGGATGAGATCACTTTCCGAGTTGAGTTGCAGAGGTCTAAATGAGGCCTAGTGTTCAAACACAGCTTGGAAGGACACAACTTTAGTAGGAGTGCGAGGCAGTGCAAGTTGTGTAGAATTAGAGGGAGTCTAACACCAGAGGGAGTATAATCTATGGAAAGTTGAATGAGATTGAGGCAGAGACATTACCGAGAAGTGTGTGGTTTATTTACATGGCATGTTATAGTGGTGAATTCCATATATTGGGCTAGTGTCGCCGATGATGAAGAGATAATTCTAAGTGGTGGAAGTACCTCCCTCTTTAAGAGAGAGTGTTGATTTGTGTAGCGTGGGAGGTACTCCCACAACCCATACGATATTTGTTTTGTGAGGAGTTTACCCACAAAAGAGGTGGGTGGTGTACCCAATCCGTGGGTTTTGTATGCAAAGTTGTGGGTGTGAAACCAAGAGGAGAAATTGATTTTTTATTCATTGAGAGAATGTGGGGCACCCTTGAAGATCTAAGGGGAACCTAAGCCTTCGATGATGTGGCAAAAAACCAATGAAATAATTCTATCTCTTATGTTAGTTAGGTTTGGGAAAGATAACTCAAGTCGACTTGGGCTAAAGGTCACAACCCTTGGTGAGAAATTACCCCACCATAGAAAAATATAAGAAGAGATTAATCAAGAGTTTGTTGGAGCACCCAAGAAATGTATCCCTCATCTGATATCTTCCCTAAAGACAATTTATAGTATGTCACGAAGTTGTATGCCTAAAGTAGGGTTGTATTCTAGGCATGGTATGGCTTATCTTATAATTGTTGATGGTCGAGTTTTTCCAAGAGGAAGACTCTATCCTTGACATGTATTCTTACCTTGCATAAGTTTGTTGGAAGGTCATATTTTGTTTGATTTATGACCTATATTAGGGGTGATTATGTGCATGAAGAGCTAGTCAAAGTATTTCCTAGATAGTATTGAAATTCACTGTGTTTTTTGTGCTTGTTGAGAGGGACGAGACCCTAAGGAGGTGTGACAATGGTTGGGATAACTTCGTGATAAGGGGCTGCATTCTTGAGCACTCCTGCACATGGTTTATGTGCATTGGATCATCCTCAAAAGTGGGCCAAAATCATTTTGAAGTGAGAATATATGTGCATATGAATGGATAGTAGTCAGGGTAGTCATGGCATGAAGGATTAAGGACAATCATGGCATGAAAGAGTAAGGGTAGATTCATGGAGGAAAAGTGTTGAAGTGGAGTAGTAAAGATCTATTCAATAGGATGATTGGATAATAGTCTTAGTATCCCTTAGTTATGTATAATTTGAGGTGAAAAATGTGTGGGTTTCCTAGTAAGCCCTAGTTATTTATCTTTGGTGGAGAAAAAAGATAGTGTGAGGGTTGGTTAATATGCCCTAGATAAATTATCTTGGTGAATCAAGAAGGACTATGTGTGGGATGATTTGGAAGCCCTAAGTAAAATGATTAAGGAGCTATATTATTACTGTTGTGTGGGAATATTTTTGATGCCCTATCTCAATATGTGAAAGTGAGAATATCATTGATATGAGGGAATAAGTTGAAGACCCTAAGAGCAGGAATTTTGGAGGAGCAAGAGGATTACTAGAGGGAATATCTGCGAGCCTAAGGTCAACCATTCTAGAAGTATCTAGAAGGTTTATAAATGTAGTTTAAGTGGCTAAAGATGTAAGAATTATGAAGTTTCACTAGTCATGTGAGCAACAAGAGAGGTGGCAAAGGACCTGCCATAAGTGTTCAAGGTATGTGGACCGAAAGGGCTGATTTGAGCACTCCTTCAACAAGTAAGTCAAGTGTACTTTGTTCAGGGTATATTGGTTCTCATAAGTTTTTGACTTGATGCCCTAGTTGTTCTTGTATTAAGGTTAATTATAAGGGCCACGATCCCTAGTATGGGATCCCTATATTTGTTGTATTAAAGTTTGTAATATAAAATTTTTTGGGCTAGAAATTGTCTTGTGTACTACATTGATTCAATGATGTACTATTTCTATTGTGAAAAGTGATTTTGTTGTGGAATTTTGGTGTGTTTGTGCCTATGATCTTAGATATAAACTTGATTATGATATGTCAAGGAAAAATCAACACAATGTGCTCTATTCAACGTGGACGCGAGACCATATGCACTCGGGAGACCGAAACAACTTGAAAGGATGGGAACTCAGCTACATGACGATACCTGCATACTAGGAGTCTACTATGAAAAATAATCATGAAATTTTTTTTTGATTTTTTTTGATGTTATGTAGATACATAATGTTTTTTTTAAAGAAACAATTATATCTTTGCACTAAAATTGTTTGGTTTGAAGGCCAAAACTTGAACATCTAGAAACAAAATTTATTTTGCAGATGTCTAAAATCTCTAAATGGGATTGACATAGTTAACACCCCTATCTACATACACCTATTTTGAACTTAATTTCTTCATACAACCTCCAAAAAACACCTAAAATCGTTATATATTTGCATAACATAACAAAACTAACTAAGAGATAATTGTCCTACTTCATTTCCCCACAACCAGATTTATCTGCATTTCATTTGCTTATGGATCATTCTAAGAAGGAGGGGATGCATGGCTTATGTTCGTTCTGATTCCATTCTCCTCCTGCAAAGATGAATTCACCTGTTGTTGCGTCAAGGAATCCTTGGGCTCATCACTACGTGCCTATAATGCATGTTTCACTATTGCCGAAATAAAATTGCCCACACAAAAAACTCAACATTTTTGTTTCCTACTGAAATCTGTCCATTTTTTCTTCCATTATGCTCAATTTATGATTCCAAAGCTAAAAATGAGCTTGTGACTCAGACAATATGATCTCCACGTCCTTTGAAATAAGAGAAATGAAAAACTCCATAACACCCACCATTTTCACAAAGTAAATATTAATTTCTTCCTCTCCTCCATTGAAGCTTCGTTATATTAAATTAACCCAACTCCACAACTTCTTTTTTCCTTGGCAGATTATGCAGCTAACTATCAAATCTGAGGTAACAAGGTCGCTCCAATACTCTATATAATGCTTTGAGCCAATTATCCTTTATTTGAAGCTCCTTACTCTGCCACTAATACCACATTGAAATGAAAGGGCTAATTGAACAAGGAAATCCAATACCATTATGGAAATGTTTCTCTTTAGATTAAAATCCATTGAATCCAAGGATCTCATGCATGTATTCCCCTTCTTGGATAAAGAAACACTAGATTCACAATTTCTATCAGATTTATTAACCTCTAATGATACCCTCCCGTTTTCCATTGGTTGACGATGCATTACAAGCACAATCCGAGTGGTCACACAGATTCATATATATATGTAAGGAGACTACCACCACAACACAGAAGGAACTATATCATTTAACAAAATTTCAAGATAATCACTAACAAGGAAAAGTGATGATTCCCATTGCATTTTCCTGATATTAATTTCAGTTGATAAATTAATCAATTTCATTCGAATTATACTCCTCATGGAATTGATTTATTAATATGTTCCCCATTATCAACCTTCAAAACTCCTTGTTTTAATGTGACTCCTTTGTTGGCTAAAGAGTCTGCCACCATGTTAAGATTTCTCTTGACTTGGAAGAATTCAATCATTTCAAATTTTATCAGAAGAAACTCGATTCAACGTAGAATAGGGGCTAAGATCTGCTTAGATTTACCTTTGACTTTACTCACATTGAATAACAATCATTGAGTTGCCAAAAACCATCAAATGACGAATTACCTTAGAGAGTGCTAGTTCCAAACCTTGCCACAAAGCTATATATATTGCGTGGTTATTAGAGAAACCCCTAGTCCCTAGGAAAATTAGATCTCCCTTTCTTCATCGAGGTGAAAGATAGACCTGCCACTCATGCCTCCCTTATTTTTTAGATACCGAGTGTTATTAGGAGTTTTTTGCCGAGTTTATAATTTTCATATATTTAGAATAGTAGGAAAATACTGTCATAAGAATAGATTCTCCATATATTGGACCTTTGAAAGTATTCCTTTTTGGAACATGAAGAAAAGTGTAAGTGTCCTGGCCTAGACTCCAATTTTTACTTCTAATATAAATCAATATCTGTTTCTTTGGGGAATTTTTTTTATAGATAGAATCAATTTGAATATAAAGCCCCCTCAGGGATAAATCAATTAGCGATGACCATGAAGATGAAGTATAATCTTCAAAGAGGTTCCAGGCTCAAATCCCACAATTTTACTCCTGGTTTGTGCGCTGGTGGGTGGCACGGTTCACCTATAGGTTATAGTCGTAGTGGTTGGAATCAACCTTGTGTCATGCAAGTACGAAAATAACCCAGTTTTTTCCCTCTAAAAAAAAATTTGCATGGGAAAATTATTGATACTGTATATAATGATTCTGTTACCACAATTCTGGATATAAATAAAGCTAAATTGATAGTAACATAGAGTCTCTTCCAGGGGAAAATAGATAAAACTAGAGGAATCAAAAGGATGGATAATAAAATTAGGGGCAGATCCTAGGGATGTAGAGCCTATCAAAAGTATTTTAGATTCAAAAGAAGTGGAAGTATACGCTTTGAGGAAAATATTAAAAATGAAAAATATTGGGCATGTCCAAAGATCTGAGTTGGTCCAAGTTGAGAAAGAGAGAATTTCTTTTATCGATTATAAAATATAAAAACAAATAAATTCAACAACTTTAGGAGAAACTTCAAAAATTGACACAGGTGATTCCAAGACATATGTTCTTATCTATACCACCATATTCTTCCACTAAGAAACCTAAAATACTTGGAGATGATTTTGATGTGTTGGGAAAATAATTATCTAGCCTAAACCCAACAAAGTAGAATTGGACAAACTTAGAAAGCTTTTTCAAGATAAAATTGTTGAATTAATGCCCGTGAGACAAGAGCTCCAACAAAGGGAAAATTTATGTAAAACAATTGAAGAAGGGAAAATAAAATTACAAGTTCAAATAAGTAACTTGAAGGCTCACTCAACAAGAATATTCCCACCTATTAAAGAGAAACAATTTATATGGGATAAGAAAATATCTGAGATTAATGAAATGTGGGATTCAATCAGAATAATTGGAGATGATAAATCCATGGTTCGTAAGAACGACCATGTTATTCAACAAATCAAAGAGGACTTGGGTGATATGCCTCAAGTGGCTATAAAAAATGTAAAGTTTGCGAATAAAAGAAATCGATAATAGTTAAAAAGCGATTGGTGTGGAAGATCGAACACAACTTGTCATGGATGAAAACAAAGTATTAACCAAGAGGTCCCTAACAAATCAAGCTAAAGAGCACTGTAAATCTATACAAAATGATATCAATATGTTTTCAATTAAGTTTCAGAAGTTGTTGCAATTAGGTTTACCTTCATTTTGGGATCAATATGATAATTAATGTCTAACTTAATCTTGTTTAGAATTTTTGTACAGGAAAAAAAACAAAGTTGATAAGATGACAGGTTCTGGTGAAGGATTAAGAGGCAAGATAATTTTCGAGATATTGCACAAAGAGTTCTAGTTGTGGTGGAAATTGAATAATTTATTTTTAATGGAACCAATTTATCAAAAAATCATAGAACTTGATGTATCCTTCAGAAGGATGGCTGAAAGTCATTATCAAATAGGAGATTAGTGGAAGTAACTAATGAAATTTGTGGTCTAATTATGAAGATGTATTCTAGAAAACTCTGAAAGGACTTTGTTGGTATTTCATGTTCAAACACCAAGGGTCAATTGTATAACCATGCTTGATTTAAGAGTTTACAAATAATGCTTTATGTTTCATTGTTTTAGGTTGATAGTTACATGAAGTAAGTGTAACAATTATATTTTCATTTTGTATAAAAAGAGAAGACCCATCCAAAAAAGGGGTTCGAAAGTGAGAAATATTTTTGGCATATTGCATTGGATATATGAATACTACTTTGAAGAAATCAATATGATTTTTATTCCTCATCATTTGTAGTTTGTTGTGTATCTATGTTGTTGGAAAGAATGAGAGGGGGGTGAATTAATATTTCAGACTTAAGTTCTTTTACAACTCTGATAATCTCATTTTGAAATGTGATTTCATCCATTTGATCTTCTTCACCTTATTCTTCTTCTTCAAGAGCTGATTTCCTATTGTCCTTAGCCATGAATAACACTCTTCTTGTGTTATTTTCTTCATCACTATCACTTCCTTCTTTAGATGAGGACCCGTCTTCTTTAGAGAAAAATATTTTTTTCTTAAAGCCTTTATTCTTACCTTTCTTGTTGAATCTTCTTTGATCCTTCTTTCCTTTATGAGGACATTTAGCTACAAAGTGACCAATCTCAACACAATCAAAACACATAAATGGAAGTTTATCTTTAAACTTAGTTGTTCCTCTTTTCATCTTTCTCACAAAGTTATCTATTTCTTCATATAAGTATTCTTCTTCTTCTTCGCAACAACTAGAGCTCAGTCTTGATTCCTTTTTGTTTCGGTCTTCTTGGATGCTGTAAATGTTGCTTCTCGATTAGAAGGACTTTTTGGTTCTTTCCTCATCTCATATACCTTAAGTATTCCATGTAATTGGACCATGCTAAGTTTTTCCAAATCATCTATTTCTCCTAACACAAATAATTTAACATCAAATCCATTTGGAAGAGACCTTGGAACCTCTCAGACAACAACCTTGTTCGACATTGGTTGTCCTAATGCTTCTATCACATTCACTATTTCATCAACATAGAGGAAGAAGGCTGGAATGTTCTCTTCTTCATTCATTCTTAGCTTCTTAAATTGTCCTCAATGGGTCTGGAGCTTGGCCTTCTTTACCTTCTTGTCTCCTTCATATGTATTTCGAAGCTTATCCCAAATTTCTTTCACTGATTTGCAGTGAATTATTTTCAAATATATGGGATCCGTCACATGAGTTAGGAGAGAATTTTTTTCTTTAGCATTGCTTTCGTACAACCTTTGTCCATCAATATTTGAGGTATGAGTTGATGGCTCCTTGTATTCAGTCAACACAACATTCCAGACATCAAACCCCTGTGCTTGAAGATATGATTTCATCTTTCCAACCCAAAATGCATAGTTGTTTCCATTAAGTATAAGAATTCCTAGCTTATTACACTCCGTGATATCCTTTGAGTTGTTAAACTGTTATTGAAGGAACCAACTCTGATGCCAATTATTGGAAATAATAAGAGGGGGCGAATCAATATTTATTAGCAATTAGTAACTTACTAATCTTTTAATATCATTATTTTCATTTTCGTGCTCAGAAATTTGGTGTTCTCTACACTCTGGCTACCTGTGCTCCTAGAATATCTGATGATAACCACTTGGAATTAGAGAAATCCCATCTTCTTGACGTGTTTGAGACTAATGGGTATAACAGATCTCAAGGTCTTAAGGCCTTTCAAAAAGCCTTTAAAAGCTTAAGAGACAAGTCTACTCAGATGGATCCTATATCCATGGTTAATCTTCCGTTTATCCAAGGGACCACAGACAAAATTGCCCATGTCCTTGGGAGAAATAATGTCTCCTCTTCATTCAAACCTCTTTGTACTATCAAGAATTCTCTCGGATTTTTCAAGGACATTATAGACCCAAAGGACATGAAAGGTGTTTATATGGTTCCTTCTTCCTGTGGTACTCCCAATATTGGGAAAACTGGTCGTTCCATTAGACAGAGAATCCATGGGCATGTTTCAGACATTAGGCAGATTCGATCCTACACTTTTTCTCTTGCTGAGCATGCTGGGAAATCGTGTCACCATGTATGCATTGAAGAATCCAAAGTCGTTGCCAATGCGGATCACTTCCATCATCGTAAGCTGAATGAGGCTATTGAAATTGAGAGACATCATAAGAATCTCAACATAGATGATGGGTGGAAATTAAGTAAGAGATGGACTTCGGCTCTCTCCACGTGATTTCTCCCCCGTGCGTT
Source organism: Pinus albicaulis (assembly GCA_034641835.2). Lineage (NCBI taxonomy): Eukaryota > Viridiplantae > Streptophyta > Pinopsida > Pinales > Pinaceae > Pinus > Pinus albicaulis. The sequence continues at coordinate 415,055,116 of CM076577.1, forward strand.
TGATTCCTTTCTCCTTTTATCTTTATTTCTCTCTCCTCTCTTTGATTTTACTCTTGTCCCTTTGTCTTTATTTCTCTCTCCTGTCTTTGGTTTTATTCCCGTCCCTTTGATTTATTTTCCTCCTTTATTTTTATCCTTTAGTTTTGTTTTTCTCTGGTTAGTGTTTTTAATCAATTTCATTATGGTATATATTACCCCTTGAATTATATTATAATAATGATTCTTAACTTTCTTTATATATATATATATATATATAGCCCCTCCTCGCTTATTATAATAATTAAAATTTAATCTTTCCATTTTTGAATTAATTTATATTATTCATTTACCTTTTTTATTAATATGCCCTAAATTTTTTAAATATTTCAATATTATTCCCTTTACTATTATTTACCCCTACTCCCTTATTATATTAATTTTATAATTTAATAATTTTACTAAATCATTCTATTACTCATTAACCCTTTTGAATAATATTGCTTAAAAACTTAAAAAAACTTTTAATATTCTAACTAATTAACTAACCTAGTCAAATAACGACTAGTTTTAACAGCTATCACCGGGGCAATGACACATCCTTACTATTTATTCTATGAGATTGATTTCCTTCTTCACCTTGTCGTGAGGATGAACCACATTATATGGTTCGAAACGTCATCCTAATGATGTGATTAATCCGAAAGACATTTATCTAAAATAAAGAATAATTTAAATAGTAAAATTATAAAAATAAATTAATTTATTTTTTAAAATAAGATTTTAAATTAAATTTATTTTATTAAAATTAAAAAAACACAAATAAAATACTTTAAAAAAAAAAAAAAATTGAAACGGATAGTATTTTTTTTTAATTTATAGATGAGATCAGGTTGGGCCGGAGCCAAAGCAACCTTCATTACATTTCTTCTTACTGTTTCTATTACATTTTGTAGCTCTTGTCATGGGATACACGTTTGAACTAGAGCTTCATTGTTTATGCTGAGTTCTCCCTGAGCTAGTAAGCAGCCTTGATTGGCATAATTGTCGGCGCCTTTGTTCGATTCTCTAAGAATATGGTAGCAATTGAAGATGGTAAACTCTTGAATTGTATTCCGAAGCCTTTGGAGGCTCTTATTTAGGACAACGTCATTGAAATTATTTTTCATATGGATTTTTTTGATCAACATTTCAGAGTCTCCGAATGCTTGGATCTCTGTGATTCTTCTTTCTTTGGCGATTTGACAGGCTTTTAACAAACTCAGGATTTCAGCTTGATTGTTGGTTCGCTGTCCTAAGCCCCAGCTATAGGTCTCTTTGGAAAGTCCATCCTGGGAGAAGATGAGACCTCCAGCACCTGCAGTACCGGGGTTTCCTTTAGATGCTCCGTTGAAGAAGATCGTCGTTGTTCCTTGCTTTCGCCACCAACTCTGAATTATTTCATCCTTTTCTCTTAGTCTCCATTCTGGATTTTGAAGAGGTCTTACAGCACTTTGATTTCTGTTTCGAAAAACAAAAGTCCCAAACCATTTCTTTTCCACTGGCAGTAGCATAGATTCATCTTTGAGAGGTTGGTTGCTCAAGGTTTCAAGGAGTAGACCTTTAGCTTTGGCTGCCACTGCGGTCATAGTCCAAGATAAATTATTAAATATCTATTCATTCCTAGCTAACCAAAATTTCCAACACACATACTTTGGAATGGTGATCCATACCCTGGCCCATAGAGACTTGCTGTTGATGTTCGAAGGATAACGTTCTTTCCATGTCGAGAAGAGATCAGCTACAGTAAAATTTGATGGAGTCGCACTACTCAGTCCATGGAGAGTGAGATCCCAGACGTTGAATGCAAAAGGGCATTCTACAAATAGGTGATCAATTGTTTCGGCATGCTGTTTGCATAGAGCACATCTGTGCGGCCTTGCGAAGTTTCTCTTCATGAGGTTGTCTCCTATCAATTTTTTTTTTCTGCATAACTGTCCAAAAACATAAATTGATTTTTGGGAGAGCCATCTCATCCCACACCTGTGTCTAGAAATCAGAAGATTGTGCACACTCACGCGGAGGTTGCTGGGCTGCGAATCCCTTGGCGGAGGTGTAAATGCCTGAAGACCCCCATCCCCATGTATCCTCGGCATTCTGATGCATAGGAGCTGCGTCTTTCAATTCGTCTTTGAGGCTGACTGTCTGTTGAATTAGACAGTTCGAAATATCAATGAGGCTCCAAGCCTGCCAGTTACCTCGCTCGTCCCATTCATAAATATCTGAGAGTCTCTTTATACCTCTTTCTTTTAGCAGGTTGCGCAATTCAGATAACTTTGTGTTGTTTTCAAGTGGATCTTTCCCCATAATCCTGTCCGTCCAGAGCTTTACCCTTTTAACGCTCCCAAGAATTCGATAAAGGTGTTTCATGAAGAATGTAATGCTTCTTTTGCACAAATCCCACAACTGAGTTCCTCGTTTGCTGATTGCGTTTTTCAGATGTCTTAACAACGCACCATGTAGATACTTGAATCTTAGCGTTCTGCAGGCTGGATGGTTAGGATTTTTGAACACGTGATAGAGGATCTTGCAGCCAAAAGGTGTGTTCATGTGCTCAGGGTCTCTGATTTGCAACCCTCCATCTCTGAGTGATCATTTTACTGTATCCCACTTATCAAAGTGAAGTTTTTTCCGATTTCCCCTGCCTCCATGCCACAAGAAGTCTCTCAGGGGTTTGTTTAACTGTCCAGTGATTGATTTTGGGGCCAACAAGAAGGAGGCCTGGTAAATTGGGAGCGAGGAGAGCACTGTTTTTATCAATATGAGTTTGCCTCCCTGTGTGAGCCACTTCCCACCCCAGAACTCGATTTTTGACTTAATTTTTCTTAGAACTCCCTCCCATAGTACACACCTGTTTATGTCCAGGGTAAGTGGAAGCCTAAGATAATTAATTTTATCCCATTTTGAGTATCCTTTGAACCCCAGTATGCAGGCAACTTTCTGAATTTCTGTTTCTTCAAAATTCCAGCTGTAGACTGCGCTTTTTCTTTCATTTATCAAGGCCCCTGAGACTTTGCAATATTCTTGTAGGGAGGACTTATAAGCAGAGGCTATTTTTCAAGAAGCCCCCCCATCATGAGTGAATCATCGGTGAAAAGAGCGTGATTGATAGGCTCTAGCTCTTTCATTATTAGAAATCGAGGAGCATTCCCATTTTCTTTTTCCAGCTCAAGCTTTCTGCTTAATGTATCTGCCAGGAGAATATACAGAAAGGGAGAGAGGGGGAATCCTTGTTTTAGACCTCTCAGGGCTTGAGAAAAGCTGGATGGCCTCCCATTTACCAATTGGGCTATCCAAGGCCTACTGGTGCATGCTTTTTTCAATTCTACAAACTCTTGCAAGAAACCAAAAGTCCGAAGAACTTTATAAAGGAATGACAAGTTGACTCTATTGAATGCATTGGCCATATCCAGCTTGACCAAAATTCCCTTATCTTTTCTTAAGTTTCTAGAGTGCATAATTTCCTAAACTTGGATGATGTTGTCCAATATGTGTCTTCCTTTGACAAAACCCCCTTGAGAGGGGGAGATGAGATTGCCTAGAAGGGGCTTCATTTTTTTTGGTGAGAATATTTGCTATTATCTTGTATGAAGCATTACATAAAGAGATAGGCCTAAACCTTTTGAAAGTTCCAGGGTTGGTTTCTTTCGGTATTAATGCTAGGAAGGTTGAGTTTGTGCTGCCTCCCATCTTTTCTTTCTGCAAAAATCCTTTGATCATTCTGAATAAATCTGATTTTATTATATCCCAACATATCCTATAAAAGTGGATTGAGAATCCATCTGGACCGAGAGCTTTGTCGGGTTCCATGGCCCAGATTACTTTGCTGATATCTTCCTCGGTGACCTGCTTCAGAAGAGCTGTATTTTCCTCCTTAGTTACCAAGGATGGGATGTTGTTGAGGAACTCTTCATTTTCTTCTTCATTGCCTTCATTCTGTTTGCTATATAGGTTTTGGAAGTGAGAGACCGCATCCGCTTTAATTTGATCTATACCCTTGCAGAGCGTCCCATCAGAGGTTGAAATCTTAGAGATGTGATTTTGGGAAAGGCGGGCTCTATATTGCCGATGGAAATAAGAGGTGTTCCTATCCCCAGATTCCAACCATAGGCTGCGGGACTTTAGTCTCCAGTAGTCTTCTTCTATCCTAAAAGAGCAGAAGGTGTTGCATTGGACAACCTTCTCTTTGTCCAGTTCTACCGTTGTTATGTCTATAGAGTCCATTTATCTTTGCATATTTCCCAAATGCTGCATTACTTCCTTTCTTTGACTGCTGGGAGTGCATGTGGGGATATTGCTCCATTCTTTCAAAGCCTTCTTGGTTTTCTTTAACCTTTGTTCCCATACATAGCTAGGGGAGCCTACGACTGGGGATGACCAAGCTTTCCGGAATGTCTCTAGGAATCCACTTCCTTCTCTCCAAAGCGAGCTGAATCTGAATGGGATTGGGCCCAAATTTTCTTCCTCCTCCAACGAGAGAAGGATGGGTTTATGATCAGACGTAAGTTTTGGGAGGATATATGAGGATATGATCCTTCTTTCCAGTAGTAAGGTGCTTTGTACTAGCAATCTGTCAAGTCTTGCTGAAATGTGGTTTGCACCTGTCCTGTTATTTGTCTAAGTATATAACCCTTTCTTTGGTTTGATATCCATCAACTCCCATTGAAGTATTATGTCTTCTACCACATGTAAACATTTGGACTTCAAGCACTTTTCCACCTCTTCAATGTTCTATCTTTTCTTCATTTTGTTGGTTTGTTCCTATTTCTTCTTTTCTAGTTCTTCATTTTCTTCAGGAAGTTTAGTACTTGAGTTGGATTTATTTCTTCTAACATTTAGTTTTCCATTTTATCTGTTTATATTTTTCCAGATACTGAGAAAGAGCAATGTCATCTTCAAGTGGGTCTTCTAATGCCTCTGTTTCATTCTGCCCCAAATTTTCCTTTTCATTTTCTTCTTAAGGGTTAGGGTTTGGAAGTGACTTGCGTCGACTTCTTTTACCCCTTTTACTAGTTTTTTCCTCCTAAACTTCTACAAAGTGGTTGCAGAGTAGAAAATATTGCCAATTATCTTCGTTAGCTTCTAAGTGTTCTTCTATGAGGATTTTAATAAGTCCATGATGATAGAGGTAATTATCAAGGGATTTCAATTCTCTTGGCACACTAGAGGGCATCTTTCTAAGACTACAAAGAAAGAAATATGGAAAATTGATTTCATTTCCATCAATAAAATGCATCAGAAGTAGAGCATGATAGAAGAACATGGTTTCAAACCTTCCTTCACAAGTTAAAAATTTATGAATAACCAACAATAAATTCCTCCATTTTCCTTTCAATGCTGTGACCAAAATACCCTTTTTAAAGATAGAAATGTCCATACCTAGATCTTTGAGGAACTTTACCCATTCTCTCTTTTTGATTTTTCTATTCTTAAACCAACTCTCTCCATTTCTGGGTAATTTCATAGCCTCTACCATGATGAAGTCTATAAGTATGACTTTAATGTTGCAAATTTATGCCTCGACCCCATCAAAAGTGCGAGCAAAAGCTTTGGTCACCTCTCTCTCATGTCCATCAATTTTTTCAAAGAACCTGAGCCAACCTACTTGCTGCAACTATTCTATGACTCATGCATATGCCTAAAGGAACTTGAAACCATTAGGTTATGATCAAACAATGATACCCCTAGTGGAGATAAGCCTTTTTCCTAAAATGTTTCTTTTTGACCATGACAATGGAGGGTTGACAATAAGGAGGTAAGTAAACTGAACAATGAGGGATATGGAATGGAGTGAAATGGAGTGGGATGATAATGGAATGGGGTGCTTGCGAGGTATTTGAGTTATGAAAGGAAGAAACCTTTTTGCATGATTTCCCATGAATTATAGATCCGCTTTCATAGGATCAATAAGATTTATGCGATTTCAAATAGATTTGATGTGATAGGTTAAGTCATGATGATGGAATGAGGTTTGTAATGGTTATGGTAGTGGGACATAATTTTTAGGCAATATATAAGGTCTTTTAATAAGCTAATATTTTTAATGAAATCATCTGATGAATTAAAATCTAATGCTAATGTATGAAAATAATTTAACACTCTACATACCTGTTTATGATATTCATTTGCTATAGATTCTCTTAATGTGAAGTGTTTATCTCGTTATAACTGTAGAAATTGGACTCAACTGCGGAATTAAATATTATCTACAGAATGGCATTAATTATTTTGCTTCTTATTCCTTGAGATTTGTTGCTTAATCAGAGGAAGATTCCTTATTGCTGCTGCTTCTTTGATGATCATTGAAGAAAGCTAGTCTTAAGAAGTGTTGCCTTTTACCTGTAAATTTATTAGAAAATAGGGACAACAAAAATAGGGGAAAATATAAGGGAATTATGAAAATATAAACTGCCAAGAAATCTTGGTTTTCAGTTAATATTTCCTGTATAAGCATGCCAACATTGTTTGTTTTCATGCTTATATATATATATATATATATATATATATATATATATATATATATATTTAAATGACAAAAAGAATTACAATAAAGTTGGATAATGGGGAGAAGAGTCTCCTTTCTTAACCAACTTGAATTCAAAATTTTCTTGTAGATATTTGACAAACTCTACCTTTATTAGTGGTTTATGATAAAATATTAACCTGTGAACATTAACAAGGAAGGTAACTTGTTCATCATCAATAATTTTTATCTTGGCTGATCCATTTTAGTAAACAATATCTATATCATAATGAAAAAGCCAATGAGTTTGAAACTTTCCTAAACCTTTGAATTTAGAATTCAAAAGAAGATCCCAGTCACTTGGCTTGAACTTTTTAATTTTAATAAATTTGTCATTCCATCTTGATATTTACTCCTGAACTATGTTGGTTCTTTGGATAACATCTTGATGGATCTCATCTAGCTCATTCCATTTTGCTAGCCTTTTTTTCTGAGCTTCTGATAGATCAAGGCCCAATTTAGAAGCTGTTCTAAAGGTCTCCACTTGGAATTCAATTGGAAGAAAAAAATTATTTCCATAAACAAGCTCATAAGGAGTATGTCCAGTTGTATTTCTCCATGTGGTTTTATATGCCAATAATGCTTTTGGAAAATTTCTAGCCTAATCTCTCCAATGCAAATGCATAGTCTTGGTTATAATTGCTTCAAGTACATTGTTTGTGGATTCCACTTGTCCATTAGCTTGTGTATGATATGGAGTAGACTTACGATGCTTGATTTTATATTGCTTCATGATATTTTGCACCAAATTTGATGTAAATTGAGTTCCTTTATCTGTTACAATTTCTCTCGGAACACCAAAACGAGTAAATATATCCTCAAAAATAAATGTAACTACAAAATTTTTAGTTGCAAATAAAAGAGGTTTAGCTTCTACCCATTTTGTAACATAATATGTTCAAATAAGTATATACATTTTCTGTTTAGATGGAGGATTTATTGGCCCAAAAAAATTTAGATCCCATTTTTCAAAAGGTTCTACAAGTACCTGTGGTTGTAGAGGAATTTCATCTGATGGAATAGGATATTGCAAGTAGTTCTTTTGTCATCAAAGTGTCCTCCACATGGCTCATCATGGCAAGCTTTCAAGTTTTCTGGTACTTCATCTTCTCGAACACACCTTCAGATGATCGAATCAGGTCCAATTTTGTATAATTATCCATCTATCCAAGAATAAGGTGCATTGGTTTTGATAAATTTTTGCTTTTCCCTGGCTGATAGTTGTGGAGGTAATTTTCATGTAGCTAAATAATTGGAAATATCTACAAACCAAGGTATTTTAGTAGATACCTCAAAAATATATTCATCAGGAAAATTATCTTTTACATGAACATCATCATTATTATTCTGCATTCTAGAAATAAAATCAACAACTGTATTTTATTTTCTCGGTCTATCAATAATAGTAATGTTGAATTCTTGTAATAATAATAAGCATAATGTAATTCTACCACTAGTAATTGGTTTGTTCTGTTAGAGTTTTATAGTCACAGTGATCAAAATTACTCTTTTCATTATTGGTTATAGTCTTAGGTCAAATTATAATATTTTTAGATTAAATTTGACATGTCTCTTGGTTGTAAAATAGTCCTAAGTCATTTTCTAGGTGTAATACTACTCTCATAATACATCATATGTTATGGGAAGGTTTCTTTGAGGCCGCTACTCTTACCTGTCTCAAGCCATTTCAAAAATTAAAAGAACTCCATCATTTTATAGAACACAAGGAGTTGAAACATCAAGCATGCCATCAATGAAAAAAAGTGAGCCTAGAGCAGAGATTTCGAAGACAAAAAAGAAAGGTAAGAAGTTGGTTTTTGTTAATGAAGAAGAAGTTCATGTTGATTCTATGAGAGAGGAATCACTTAGGAGCATACATGATTCACCTTCGCAAAGTGAGGAACAAATACCTCTTGAATTTGAGATGGATGACCTATGAGAATAACATGGAAATAAGGTAACAGATGACATAATCAAGGAGAAATATGCTCATATTAGAGAGCTCAAGGATGACCTAGCCAAAGCCAATTTCATTGTGGCTCTCTTGCAGCAAGATAATAGACAATTGAACTAAGCCTAATGCAACAAAGAAAGTCACAAGGAAACCCTCCATCATCAAGCCAAGTCGGTGTTTTGATAGCAAAGGATAAAGGTAAAGCAATCATTGATGCAGAGCAGGTGGAAGAGAAGAACATTAAGGTACAACCTAGGAGACCTAAAACTAGAGCAATGGCTAGAAAGAAAAAGCATGTAGAAAATCCATCTCCTCCTCAAGCCCAAAATGCCACAGATGACTCCATAGTTTATGAGCTTGAAAATGATAAATAATATTGGATTGAGAGAGTGAATGAACACTTGGAGAAGCTATTGAAAAAGGAAAACATGGATACCACCATGTAAAGAAATATGGCAGGACACTACTATGCTAGGAACATGGCTTGCAAAGTTAGGGTGAAAAATATGAAGAAGAAACTCAAAAGAAACCTAAGGAAACTCAAAATAAGGACAAAATTGATCTATTAGCTGATGCATCATTGGTGATATAAATGCATGACAGAGATCATAGAAGAAGGAGACATATTTTGAATTTTTGAATTTTTGTGCATGCAGTCAAAAGCATCCTACAGAAACACAACAACTAGTTGCTGCACTTTTTCTCAGAGGGCTAGAATCAAGATTTTCAAACATGCAAGGATAGCCTATGGCATAATGATACTAGAAAATTACCCGAGGATACTTGTAGAGTCATGATTTTGAAGAAAACGATCAAAAAATGCCATTTTTACACCTTGTTGCCACCTTTTCAGGACTCTTGCTGCGTTTCTAGCCTAAGTCTGTGTTTTTCCCTTTTCACCCCTCCTTTATCACTCATTTCAAGAAATTACACCTCCATTGTATTCCTAAAATATATCCCTACCCCCCATAATTTTCTCAGGAATTTTCCTACCCCCCTTCCCTCTCATTTCCCTCCTTTGAAATTCGCTGTGCTTTTGAATATGCTTTTGGTCATATTTTAAAAATAATTTTTTGACCAAATTAAGATGAATTTTGGAAAACCAAAAGCGACTTTTGTTAAGGATATACCCAATCACAATAACCTCCTTCGGTTTCTATACAGGTATCATATATTGGGATATATTCAACTTTCTTGGAGACTTATTTCAGAAAATCAAATTCTCCAATTTTTCTTGTCTGTTTTAGTCATTATGTTGTGTCACAGATTTCGAGAAAATGGAAATGAATTTCCAAAAAATGAGAGAGGTTTTCCTCCAAAAAAACCTTATATACAAAAACCTCCCATTTTTGTAAAAATTTTTATGGTTAAAAATATATATGTTCATCTTTGACCCCTATTTTTTAGCTGCGCATTTGGAGAATTCGTTGCGTTTCTAGACAATCTGTTTTGAGATCAAGTTTCAAGAGGTCAAATTCATGTTTTTCGATGGTTCAAATGCTCTAGGGTGTAGTGAACATCCCAAAATTTATTCATAGGTCTCTATTAGAGCTTATAACCTCTTCTAATTCATCAAAAGATCAAGCCGACTATTCGTTGCGCTTCTACTAAGGAGTTGTGTTTTTGGGTTATCTGCTGAGTTTCTGTGCTTGAAGGTTTTTACTACAAGTAAAAGGGTTAAATTTCAGTTGGGTTGATGTAAATATTTGTCTAATTATTTTATCTGTTATAAATGGGTTTGTTACTGATTAATACTGTAAGGAATCTTGTAATTAATTCTTGGAGAGATAAGCTCAATCAATTAGCTAAAAAAGGGGAAAGTTAGTTTTAACTCACCTAGGATTTGGCAATGGATAGGATAGGTTCATGAATCATTTCCTATGGATCAAGATTCGAATCCTTAGAGGGGAAATATTTTTATTCATCTATATGTACTTAGAGACAAGTCAAAGGAAAAGGTTGGAAGCTTGAAGTTAATACATTTTGGAACTAGTGGACCTCATTTTACAAAGAAATAATACAAGTAGTTGCAACTATTTTTATGGGATTCATTTGTTGTGGAAAGTGACATTGTTTTCTTCATTTTTTCTTAAGCATATGATTGTTATATGTTTCTAGCATCCATATACACTTCTTCTTATGTTAATCTCTTAAGTTTTAAACACAAATCGTTGTCAGAAATGTTCTACTCTATTTGAGATTATCATTTAAGTGTTTTCTTCCAAACAAGTGAATTCATTCATGCATGCTCACTTAGTTTCTTTATCTGATTTACTCATCACCATACTACTATGAAAAATCTATTTTGTGTCTCTGATTACATCTATCTTGCCTCAATTAATGTCTGCAACTGATCTTTTGACCTTGGCCCATTTCCTCAACTATTGCTTCACATCCAGTAAAACTTAAATCAAAATCCTACTGTGCAAAATACCTAGCCTAAAATCCTGATAATTCCAACCATATTTTGGTTGATTTTAGATAGATCCTTGTCCGATTTGGCAGGGCTAGATGCCAAGTCAAAATTTTGGTCTGTGGTTACCTCAATAGTTTCCTTTCTCAGTCTTGGGAAACTAAGGAGTGCTAACATGCTCATTAAATATATAATAAAATAATGATCTGTATGAATGAAAGTTTCATAACCAGTGATATAATGAAAATAATTATTAATGGCATGTACAACAAATAAAAAATCCTTTTATGTTACAGTGTTATTTAACTATGCTAGAGTCAAATTTGTGATTGTATAATAAATAGAATAAGGAGTTAAATATTTTTGTCCCAACATAGCTCTTAAAGCTGTATCTGAAGCATCAATAGAAACGTGGAAAGGAAGAGACCAATTAGCCCCCCTTAAAATTGGTGCTTCAATAATCTTCTATTTCAATGTCTCAAATGATTTTTGACAATCAAAATTCCAAACAAATTCACAATCTTTTGTAAGAATTTTGAAAAGTGGAGAGGCTATATTTGTGAAATTTTCTACGAATATTCTATAATAACCAGTAAATCCGTTAAAACTTCTAACATCTCTTTGAAAAAAAGGAATTGAAATTTTAGAAATTACTTCTACTTATATGTATCCACTTTAATTCCATCACTTGAAATATGGTGGCCTAAAACAATCCCATCATTGAACATCATAAAACACTTCTCATGGATTAATGAAAGGTTTGATTCTTTACATATAATAAATTTTTTTCCAAAATTTCTAGAGCTTCAACAGAAGTGTCTCCATATACTATAAATTCATCCATGTAAACTTCCACACAATCATGAATTAGATTATAAAATATACCCAAAACTGCTCTATGAAATGTTGTAGGTGCATTACATAATCCAAAGGGAAGTACCCTATAGGAATATGTTCCCCATGGGAATGTGAAAGTAGTTTTATCTTGATCTTTTGGTGCTAGTTGGATTTTGTTATATCCACTAAAACCATCAAGAAATGAAAAAAAATTCTTCCTTGCCAAGGTATCTAATACTTGATCTATAAAAGGTAGTGGAAAATGATCTTTCAAAATAGCTTTGTTTAATTCCATGTACTCAATACATACTCTCCATTTCCCATTTTTCTTTGGAACAATAACCAAAGGTGACATCCATTGACTATATGATATCGGATAAATGAACTTCACATTAAGTAAATTTTGTAATTCCTCCTTAACAATTTCCCTCAGATTAGGATTCCTCCTTCTCTGAGGTTGTCTAAGGCATTTACTTGAATATAAGTATGATGCATACAAGTTTTAGGATCAATCCATTTCATATCAATATACTCCCATGCATAAGCAGAGGAATGTTTTTGCAACATGTTTATCAATTTATTATTTTGAAATTCTTCCAAGTTATTATTAATTTTCAATTTTTTACCTAGAAAAATTTGTACTTGAGAATTGCCAAAATTTTCCATAGAATGTAAATCCATTTGGTGAGATGATAAATATTCAATATTTCATTATTACTGAAACTTTGATATTGCCTAGAGTATGAAGAAGAATCATTATTATTCATTAAATTTATCAATTGATATTCCTCATCTAATTGTGAAAGAGTAAATATTGGTTGCATATCATCAAAGTCTTCATTATCATCATCTATCCAAATTTCACTTTCTATTTCAGTTATTTTTTTGGCAGGTGGATACGATGTGAATTTCTTAGTGTAGTTTCCATAAAAAATATACATGTCACCATATATACAACTTCTAAATGCATCAACTGTAACTATCTAAGGTCTACCGAGGATCAATGGATGGCCTCCTAAATTATTCTCGGGAGTTAAAATCATGACATCTATTGGATACTCCCAAGAATCTATAGAAACAAACACATCTTCTAATATACCATCTAGTTTGATAACAAGTCTATCTACTAATTGTAATAATGTAGGAGTATATTGAAGATTAAGAAGCTTTAACTGCTCCATTGTCTGTTTACTCATAATGTTGATGAATTCTCCTAGATCAATCAAAGTGTTTGGGATCTCAATACCATTGATATGATTTTTTACAATAGGGCTACCTAGATCTAGATATTTTTGAACAATTAGTTTCCCCATCATAATATCAACAATTTTCCCTACCAATTGAATCTTTTTAACATCTTTTATTTTTCTCCCTGGTTTTCTAATGCATAGCTCAAAAATTATTTCAAATATTGGTATTTCCTTCATAGCTTGAAGCAAGGGAATTTTAATGCAAATATTCTTAAGTTCATCTAGAATATCGTAGTATGGTAAAACAATTTTCCTTTCTATTCCGTTATCAATTTTAAGCCTTTCAGTAAAAGGTGGATCCCGTAAGGAAATATAAGGTTTTTCTACTAGAGGGACTATAGGAGCTTGTTTTATTTTCTCATGATTTAATTGTACATGAGAATATTCTTTTAGAGGAGTATTTTCTTGATCAAGATTTGCATCTTTTTCATGAACTTCATCCTCTTTAGATTTTTGGATGGCAACTATTGGTGACTTCTTTTGCAAAACCCTATCAGAGATAAGTTGAACATCATTTAGAGATAATGGGGTTATCATACAAGCTTGAAAATTTTGACCTTCAACATTATAAACAACTTGATGGTTTTTATTATTTGGATTTGGAAGTGGTTGGGCAGGTAGTTGATTGGATTTTTGAGGAAATGGTAATTAAAGTTGTTGATTTGGATTTTGGAATTGAGGGGGTTGGTTTGGTTGAGGAGGATAACACTATGGTGGAAAATTTGAATAAAGTTTTTGGAATAGGGGATATTGGGGATATTGAGGATTTTTTCCATAAGGATTTTACCAACCCTGTGCCCAAGATGGATTTTGAGGTTGTGGGGGACAAGGTTGCCCAGGCATGGATGTAGTCCAATTATTATGTGGTTATGCATATGATTGAGTATTGAAACCTTGCATCATATTTGTTTTTTGAATTTACCATGGCCTTTTAGCAATAAAACAAGGTGATTCAACTTGGCTTGTTCCATCCTCATCTTGAAGACCAGATATTGAGGGGCACTCCTTTCTCTCAAGGCATATTTTTTCCTACATATGGGACATAAAGTAGATAATGCAACATTCTCATATTTTTTCTTGTTTTATATCTTAAGATTATCTAGTTGCTCACTAAGACTCCCAAGGATATATGTTTTGAAATTATCAAGAAAATTGCCTATTTCGACTCTACTTACTATTCGAGTTGCAAATTTATTAATTCTGGACATAACAAGGTCTCTTGGATTTTTACAAGTTCTAGCCTTTATCCTTGAAATATGTTTACACACATAATATATTTCACCAAATGAAAGTTGAGAAACATCTCCTTTTCCCATTAAGTCGATAATATCAATCCATTCATCTCTGATGGATTTCAATGAAATAGATTTTAATGTTTCATCATCTGATTCATGCATCCTAGCCCTTTTAACATTATTGGAAAATATTTCAACTAGGTCTTCAAGGATTTCATCCTCTTTTTGCATCATCTTAAAGATTTCATCCTTAAGGTTACGGGGCATGCAATAATCTTTATATTTTTCTAAGAGCACATTTTTCGTTTATTCCCATGTTCTAATAGTATGTGTTCCTAGTCCCATGAACCATTTAAGTGCTCCATCCTTAAGAGTGGCTGGAAATAATTTCAATTTATGAGTATCAAGTAAATAGTCATAAGATAGAGGGTGGAATTTTTTTCATTGTGGCTGTGGTGTATTCATCAAAAATAGGAAATCCATAAATATTTGGTTCTCATCTACCACCTCTACCACCTATACCACCTAATCCTCCACCTCCTCCTATATTTCCTCATCTACCTCTTCCACCTCCAATCCTAAGTTCACTATTTATATTGTGTACTTCTCCTTCTCCTTCCCATGACATTGTAGATTCCTTAGATCTAATATAAGGTTCTATAATAGGATTATATAGCTCTTATTCTGGTTCCTATACTAATGGTATATTAGAATAAATTTCCTCTTCTTCTTCGCTAGGTACCTCTAATTCTTGTCCTAAGATTTCTTCTCCTGTCGAAGAAAGAAATATTACTCCTTCTGTTGGGGATGTAGGCTCTTCAACTAAAACTTGAGTAGAAGAATTTGGTGAATCTCTTGGTTGAATTTCAAACCTATGCACCTCAGGGAGTCTATGTCTACCTTGAAAGGATGGAATGTGAGTGTCAGTGGATGGTGTGGCACTATGAGGTCTAGCAGGAGTGAGTGCTAATGCTGGAATTGAACTTCTTCCTCTACTTACAAATCTTCCCCTAGAATCCCTTTCTCTATGCATAAATGTTTTTTATCACAATTTAATTATGCATCTACAAAGTAAAAATTGAATACAACTAAAATGATATGAAAACCAAGAATGAAATACTATATACACTTCCATGACAACAACGCCAAAATGTTGGGTAATTTAATTGATGTTAGATTATTTCATTAATTGTCAACCAAGGTTCATGTACTTATGACATGTAAGTGCACCATATATGATAGGAATTATATCTTTGGATGAAATTTATGTAAGTATGGATAAATGTTAGACAATATTAAAGTGTTTCCACACACATGTTCTTTTCATTAAAGCTACATCAAAACCAAATTCCAAATTGTACTGAAAATTAATCTATAACTTGAATTCTCAATTTATTCTAATTGCAGAATTGAAAGTCTATTTTTAATTACATGAAGGAAATATTAATGCTAATTGCAGAAAATAGATCCTAATATTAAATGCATAATTTAAATCTTAACGCTACTTTGCAAAAGGAAATCTTAACACTAATTGCACAAAATAAAGCTTAATTCTAATTGTGGAAAAGAAATTCTAACACTACTTTGCAAAAGGAAATACTAATGCTAATTACTTGCAAAAGGAAAGTAAATTGAATGAAATTGTAGCTTCAAGTGATTACAAATGTGCGCTAATAAACTCTGAAAACCATCTATTCATTATCCCTGAAATTTAAATGAGTTATGAAACTAAATTACTTGAATGATATGCATTATGGAAATAAATATTTTTGATATATTTTTTTTTTATGTGCGCTCAAGAAATGAAACAACATGTAATTAGAAAACAACTGAAATGTAACTATTCGTGTTGATAGAAAGAAAACTATATGAAATTGCGATTCAAATGAAAACTATCTATGAGAAATTGCAACATAAATGAAAAACTATATACTCTTACAACTCTCCAGGGGGCCCTCCCGAGAGTGTAAGTTCATCACTAATCAATCGATTGCTCAACCACATATTGGAAAAGAGGAACAAAGTATTATATTAATCCGTAGAAATTTCTTGAACACAACTTGAAATGCTGAAAAAAACAACAACTAACTGTCTTTCTTGTCTTGCCTTATGAATTTTATACAATTATTTATCGAACTGATCTAAGAGTACTATGTTGATAGGGAATTTAACTAGTCTGCCATCTAAGAAGTAAATTTAAATTGAAAGCATATGTCCTCATGATTTGGTATTAGAAGAGAAAATCACGAGGGATTCCTCTCGAACATGTATTCTCATGATAAAACAAATCATCTACATGCTCGCTTGATCTCACGATGATATCTTTCCGAAAATTGCTTGAATGTTGAAACACCATAGCCAGAGTTTAACTAATAGATCTTTCAATATTGTATCTTTCCAAATCATGACGATAGGTGGACATTAATGTGTTGAACAGTTTTCATATACATGTAGCTTTCATTCCTTCTTTGGTGCATTGGAACCCATCTAACCTTGAATATGGCTACAAAATTCTATATTAGCTATGGAATGAGCAATATTCTGTAGTTGTAAAGATGTTTCAATTAGATTTCACAAAGAAACAATAGAATCTAAAACATGGACGATTAATACCTTTTATATGCTTGAATAAGTCTGTGATGACCTTGATTAGGCTGAAACTACAACAAGATGGTGACAAAAAGATAAAGGAGAGGAAAAAGCGTAGTAAAAAGAAAACAATTTCGAACTTCAATAGTGTTGTAAAGTTACGACCCCAAGAAGTTGATGTTCCAAATAACCCCATTGTGACCCACAAGATTTTGAATCTTCATCTCCTAGGGTTAGTTTTTTGGATGTTTAGGATTTCCCATTGTTTCATCTTGATAAAAATACCTTGGATCCTCACTGTAACACAATTCAAAAGGCATATAGCGGTCACATTTCTTCTCAGAGATAAGCTACTACCGCCATAGCTAGTTTGCTTTCATTCTACATGTAAAAAATTTTCAACATTTGATATTTATTAGTTGAATTTCAATTTCACTGTACCTCTTTTTTGTTTTGTTTAAATCATATTTCATTTCATTCCTTCATAAATTCAGATCACTCTAACTTGTGTGAGAATTCTTAATGAATGCTTAGTCTAAGGTGTTCATGATTCAAGTAGTTGTGCTTTACATTTTAAGCAAGTGTGATTAGAATATATATTTTTTCATGCTTTCTTATTCTCTTCATTAAATCAGGAACCTGATCTTAAATTTATCACTTAATCTTAAAAGACGAAAACCTATCTAGCTTATCTCTCTACATATTGTAACGTGCTTCTAAGTTTATGAACACCAATATTGATGTAAATATTATGTCCTAATTAAGCATCTAAACTAGCTTTATACTGATCATTCTAGGCCTTATATTTTTCTTATGAATTTTGCAGTGTCTCTTGTACTTGTATATGAATTTGCCTAATCTTCTCAAATTTTTTTTTTCCCTGAATGCACCCCATGTAAGATCATCCATTATTCCTCCTTGCTGCCCATATGCAATATCCAAAAGTGAAGGTGGAAAATATCCAAAACAAGTTTGAAATGGAGAATTACCAGTGGAAGTGCAAAATTCCCTTTATAATAGTGTTATATATACCATATTTTCATCCAAATTATTCAAATGCTTATGGTTGTACTCCCTCAAAAGTTGCATCAAAATAATGTTAACTACTTATATTTTCTCATATATCTTTGGATGGAATGTTGTAGACCTCTTCAACTCATTGTCCATCTTCTCACACATTATAGTCCAAAATAAACTAATAAATCTTGTGTCCCTATTTGAAACAATGCTCCTTGATATCCCAAAGTGCACCCAAACCTATTGAAAGAAAAATTTTGCTGTTTCTTTCCCACTAATGGTATTTTTACAAGGCATTAGAGAAAAAATCTTGCTGAACCTATCGACTACCACTAATAGGTAGTCACGTTCCTTCCTTTTTGTTGGTAAACCTCCCAAAAATTCCATGGAAATGCTTTCCCAAGGATGAGTGGGTATAGGGAAGGGATGATACAGACCCTATTTCCTATTACTAGGGTTGTTCGTAAGACAAATAATGCATCCTATTATGAACCTAACTACTCATTCTTGCAGCTTGGGACAATACACATACCTCTACAAGTTTACCATTATCTTCCCTACACCAATGTGACATGCAACCTTAGTGGTGTGAGCACGGTGTGAGCCTATATAATAAAACAAAGTCTCTCACCTTTAGGAACACATAACTTATCAAACTTATGGAGTAACCCGTCTTGGAGATGGTAATCGATTGTGCTGTGACCGTCATGCACATGAATCTGGTTCTGCAACTACTAAAACACCTCCTTGAAGTCCCGATCCTCTAAATATGCCTCTCTATATGCATCATGGATGAATGAATTCATATGCATAAGAGTTCTCAATGTTGGGATATTTTATGTGGGTAATCTTGAAATCATGTTAGCCAACTCATTTGTGTTTTCATTCTTATATTTCATCACTAAAGAATCTATTATAAAATCCACATCCACTTGGAATGCCTAGTTTTATAGGTATTTTAATGTTTGGTGATTTGTGTGGATTACTATCTCTTTTCCCATTAGATAGTGTTTCCACTTCTTCAAAACTTTCTCCAGAGCATGGAGTTCATCGTTTTAGGTAGGGTAGTTAAGAACTTACCCCATGAAATACTTTAGAATGGTAGTATACAAGTCTTCCTCCCTGCATCAAGACTGCTCCGATGGCATACCTGCTCGTATATGTCCCCAATTCAAAAGGTTTCTATAAGTTTGGCAATGATAGAACTAGTGCTTGAATGATATTCTTCTTTAACCCCTCAAAGGTCCACTACTGACTCTCTCCCCACTAGAAACTCCTTCCACTTATTATAGCATGTAGTGGTACTGATATTGTTGAAAACGAGGCTATGAATTTCCTTAAGTATTATGCTATCCCAACGAAACTACTAACCTTAGAAACATTAGTAGGCACTGACCAATTTATGATGGACTCCATCTTGGAAAGATCTATCCTTAGCTCTCGTCCACCTCTAACATACCCCAGATACACCAAAAAATTCTATGCAAACTCACATTTTTGAGATTTTCCAGGAGATTGTGCATCTTTATTGTCTCTAACACCTACATGAGAAGTGATATGTGGTTATTCCAAGTAAAAATGTATACCAGTATGCCATAGAAATAGAAAATAACAAATGAATCTATAAAAGGGCATAATATATCATTCATTAACCTCATAAGCATAGTTGATGCATTGCATAGGAAAAATGATATGATTAACCAATCATACAACCATTGCCTGGTTTTGAAGGCGGTCTTCCAGATATCTTTTACTTTGAACTAAACCTGGTGATATCTAGAATTTTAGTCTAAATTAGTGAAGTATTTGGCTTTCTGTTGATATTAAACAGGAAAATTTCAGCACCCACGCCTAGTTGCATTAAGAACCTAGACTAGGGTGGGGCCCACAATGCTATTTTTGGGTGCATGCCTATTTTGGTTATCCCTTAATTAAGATGGACATTAAACTGTGATATATTCTAGTAGTTGGTGAGGCATGTAAAGTAATTATAGCTGTAACAGAGTTCGAAGTGCAGTGGTGCATGAGTTAATGCAAGTTGTAAACAATTTAACTCAGTTAAGTGACTTAAAATTAGTTGTGCTAGTTGTAACTGAAGATACACTAATGAGAGATCAAGTGAATTAAATATTAATTAATTCACAATCAGTGATCTCACATGCAATTGAGGATTTACTATTATTAGCTGCATGCATGTCAGATCTAGTGGAGACCCAATTGAGTTCTAGGTGAAAGGGAAGTTGACTATCAGTTGTAGGATTATTAGGTTGAACACATGCAACTAAACACCCACTGGAGTGCCCATGATACTTGCACAATAAAGGAAGGCCAAAATTCCTATCTTTTAGGGATCTATACCATCAGGGATTGCACAAGCAAGACAGACTATCTAAAGGCTGAGAATTGGCTATGTGTTGGTCAGTTTTTCATATGACAACATGAGACAACTAGCCAAGTACTGGAGCGCTCTTGTGAGAAGAGTTTTATATCTAATTTTTTCATGATCCATGCTTAATATACAATAGAATATAGTGGGGTTTTTAGCTGTAAGATTTCCCTGGGAAATTATTTGTGTTGTGTGTGATTGATCTTTCTTCATTTTCATGTGATTAGCGATTGTGTTTTTAATTCCGCAAAATATTTGTAGAAGCGATTCAGTATTTAACTTTAGTACATTGTTAGATCAGGTGAATCCAATATATACATGCATGTTTTATAATTTATACATGGTATCAGAGCACAGGAAATTGCAGAAGTGAAGTAGGAGATGAGTTTGTGACTGGTTATAATTCGAATTTGCAGAAATACTTTCTTGGTGCTACAGCTGATTCAATATCAAAATGGATTTCAATGGCTTGAGGTTGGAGTATTTACTCTAGGGCAGCTTAAACTATATTTCTTGGATGGACATGATGGAGGCAGTACTCGAAGACAATGGATTAAAGGAATTCATTGAAAATGATGTTCCTAAACCTATTGTGACAGATGCTGCAAATCTTGATGCATGG
This sequence comes from Pinus albicaulis, assembly GCA_034641835.2. NCBI lineage: Eukaryota > Viridiplantae > Streptophyta > Pinopsida > Pinales > Pinaceae > Pinus > Pinus albicaulis. The sequence continues at coordinate 415,075,957 of CM076577.1, forward strand.
AAAAAGAAAGTGGCAAAGGCGAGGAGGATCCTGTTGGAGGGAGTATGAGACCACAATGTCTCAAGCCTCCATGGGAAAGAAACACCATATTCAATGTGAAAGGCTTTGAAGGATCTATTCCAAATAAAAAATGACCATAGGAAATTGGCTCTCAAAGATAAACTCAGGAATATCAAGATGGAAAAGGGCGACGCCATTCCAAAATATCTAACAAAGTTTGTCCAATGTCGGGATGAACTGGGGAGCGTTGGAATAACAATCGCTGATGATGATTTTGTGAGCTTGGCTCTCCTAGGACTTCCCAAGAGTTGGCACAGTTATCAAGACTCTGTCAATGGAAGGGAAAAATTTCTAGATTGGGAACGACTGTGGTCGGATTTGGTGCAGGAGGAGTTCAGTTGGAACACCAGAGATGGTTCTTCATATAAGAATGAGGATGAAGAGGATTGTGATTTGGCTGCCAAGGCGAGGAAGGGGAAGGGGAAGAAATTCCATTCTAAATCTGATTCCAAGAATGCAAAGAAGCAGGACATGTCCAAGGTGAAGTGTTTTCACTATCACTAGCATGGGAATTTTGCTACTAACTGTCCACAAAAGAAGAAGAACAAGAAGGCTAGAGGATCTACAGCTGGTGAGGCCCTTGCCTCACAATTTGAGCTTGAATTCTCATTGATTGCATGCATGGTGTCCAACACATTGGGATCTATGTGGTATTTGGAAAGTGGTGCTTCCTTTCACATGACGGGAGAGAAGGAAATTTTCAGTGACTTGGAGGAGAAGGATATTTAGATGCATATTGAAATGGGCGATGACGGGCGTTACAATGCTACCAGGATTGGTACCATTACCTTTCAGAGGCAGTTAGGTAAACCCTTTCAATTAAAATATGTGATGCATGTAACAGGTTTAAAGAAAAATTTGGTCTCAGTTGCAATGTTGGAGGATAGAAGCTATGATTTTGTTTTTAGTGAAGGAAAATCTTTCCTGCGACATAAAACAACAGGACAAGCCAAGAGGATATGGATTTGAGTTAAGAATCTCTACAAGCTATAGGTAGATGGATGCGCAACAATGATGGGCAAGACAAATCAAGTGGTTAGCCCGGATGAGGGCGAATTATGGCACAAGAGATTGGACCATCTTCACCATGGAGCCTTGAAAGTCATACAACAGATTTATACTAGTCTTCCCAAGGGTACAATTGCGTAGTCAGACACATGCAAGGGATTTACAATGGGAAAATATGTAAAGGACACCTTTCATGAGAAGGAGAACCGAGCTTCGGGGATCCTTGAGAGAGTTCACATAGACGTGTGTGGTCCTTTATCTGTTGCTTCAACAAAAAAACATAAGTAATATGTAATATTTGTTGATGAATTTTATCGTAAGCATTGGATCTTCTTCATGCAGAAGAAATATCAGACATTATATAAGTTCTTTAAGTTTAAAGCACTGGTGGAGAAAGAGTCGGGGAAGCAAGTGAAGGCTCATAGGAGCGATAATGGTGGAGAATACATCTCTAACGAATTCAAGAACTTCTGTAACAAAGAAGGAATTCGAAGAGAACTCATAGCACCTTATAACCCACAAAAAAATGGGGTTGCAGAGAGGAAGAACATAACTATTGTGGGTGCATCACGAGAAATGTTGCATGATCAAGGCCTACCGATGCATCTGTGGGAGGAAGCATGCAATACAAAGGTACATGTGCAAAACCGTTGTCCTCATAGAGTACTTGGCATGAGTACACCTAAAGAGGCTTTCACTAGTAAGAAACCTAATGTTTCACACTTTAAGATTTTTGGCTCATCATTTTATGTGCATGTGACCAAGGACGCTAGGAAGAAGCTGGAACCAACAACTGAGGTAGGGATTTTTGTGGGGTACACTGAAACACCCCATAATTATCGTGTGTATTTTCCAAACAACAGAATGATTGTTGTGTGATGGGATATAAAATTTGATGAGGAGAAAGCCATGCGGTTGTCCCTTGAGAGGGAGCTGGACTTGCATGTAGAGGAGGATTTGTTGGTTCCCAAGGATGAGTCTCAAGATGTGGATTAGCCACATGAGGAGGTTCATGGAGTGGAGGAAAACACTCATGTAGATCCATCCATCAGAAATGGCAGAAGGCACACCGTGGAAGCTGATAGATTGAGATTTGATGCTGCGGAGAATGTAGGAGCCCCTACTTCACAGTGCATATAGAGACAGTCTTCTGACCGATTTACTCGATACATGGATCTTATGAGCAAATTTATTGTGACTGAACCATATTCCTTTCAGGAATCAGTGTAGCAACCAACATGGGTTGATGCAATGGTGGAGGAGTATGACTCCATTTTCAAGAACAGTGCGTGGGAGATAGTCCCAAGACTGGTAGACAAATCAGTGGTTGGATAGAGATGGATCTACAAGGTAAATTAAGCTACTGATGGGAGTGTGGAGAAATACAAGGCTAGATTTGTGGATCAAATATTCTCACAGATTGGGGGGATAGATTATGATGATACTTTTGCACCTGTTGCAAGGTACTCTTCCATAAGATCCATCCTTGCACTCTCAACGCAGATGGGTTGGTGCATTCAATAGATGGATGTGAAAACTATGGTTCTCAATGGGATAATTGAGGAAGAGTTGTACATAAAGCATCCTGAAGGTTTCGAGATATTCAACAGTGAGTTGCATGTGTGCAGACTCAAAAGAGCATTGTATGGGCTGAAGCAAGCACCCCGTGCTTGGTACATTTGGATAGACAACTATTTCACTAGACTGGGCTTCACCAAAAGTGAAGCAGATGCAAGCCTGTACTAGATTGTGGTTTGGGGTAAGATATTGATTATTTTTCTTTATGTTTATGATCTAATTTTGACTGGTGACGAGCATCTGATACACTCATGCAAGGAGGATCTTGCAAAGGAGTTAGAAATGAAGGACATGGGACTCATTCATTATTTCCTTGGATTGGAAATATGGCAGTTGGATGGTGAATTTTTTGTGTCTCAAGGCAAGTATGCAAAGGAGAGACTGGGTAAGTTTAACATGGAGAGATGAAAACCCATGGATACTCCTCTTCCAGGAAATTGGAGGAAATAGGATGCTACTTTTGGAGAGGTAGTGGATGCTACTGTCTACAAGCAGTTAGTGGGTTCGCTAATGTATTTGGTGAACACGAGACCAGACATTTACTACGCAGTTAACCAACTGAGTCAAGCTATGGTTAAGCCTACCAAGCTCTTTTGGAAGGCATGGAAGCATGTCCTGAGATAACTGAGGGGCGCATCAGAGTAAGGTCTATGGAATGGACGTACAGAGGGAGTGAAGCTTCAAGGCTTCACGGATGCAGATTGGGCAGGCAATGCATCAGACAAAAATATCACATTAGGAGGGATATTTAGCATAGGATCGACAACAATTTCTTGGTACAACAGGAAACAATGATCTATGGAACTTAGTTCAGCGGAAGAAAAATATATGGCAGCAAGTCAAGTTGCATGTGAGGCTATCTGGATGAGAAAGATATTGGTTGGTTTGTTTGGTTCTCAGATGGATCTGAAAATGATTCTTTGTGATAATCATAGTTGCATTAAACTCTCGATTAATTCTGTGTTTCATGATAGGTCCAAGCATATAGATATCTAGTACCATCATCTCAGAGACTGTGTGCAGAGAAGGATAATGTTGATTTAATACATTCCCACGGAAGATCAAGATGCAGATATTCTGACGAAGGCACTCACCAGGAGCAAATTAAAATACCATAGAGACAGGGTCGTGGTGAAGGATAATCCCTTTCTTGTTGAGAGGGAGTGTTGAGATTCAACAAGAAAATTTTAGCACCCATGCCTAGTTGCATTAAGCACCCAGACAAGGGTGGGGCCCACAATGTTGTTTTTGGGTGCATGTCTATTTTGCTTATCCCTTAATTAAAATGGACATTAAACTGTAATCCATTCTCAATGTAGACTTGAAACAATTAACTGAAAGTGATAAATTCATTTAGCTAGTGGATTTCGAGTTAGAGGTAGTTGGTGAGGCATGCCGAGTAATTCTAGTTGTAACATAGTTCGAAGTGTTGTGGTGCATGAGTTAATGCAATTTGTAAACAATTTAACTCAGTTAAATGAGTCAAACTCAGTTGTGCTAGTTGTAACTGAAGATAAACTAGTGAGAGATCAAGTGAATTAAATATTAATTAATTCACAATCAGTGATCTCACATGCAACTGAGGATTTACTATTATTAGCTGCATGCATGTAAGATCCAGTGGAGACCTAGTCGAGTTCTAGGTGAAAGATAAGTTGACTATCATTTGTAGGATTATTGGGTTGAAAACATGCAACAAGACACCCATTGGAGTGCCCATGATACTTGCACAGTCAAGGAAGGCCAAATTTCTATATTTTAGGGATCTATTCCATCAGGGATTACGCAAGCAAGGCAAGATGTCTGGAGGCTAAGAATTGACTATGTGTTGGTCAGTTTTGCATATGATAGTGTGAGATAATTAGCTGTGTACTGAAAGGATCTTTTGAGAAGAGTTTTGTATGTAATTGTTTCATGATCCATGCTTAATATACAATAGAAGATAGTGGGGTTTTTAGCTGTAATGTTTCCCTAGGAAATTATCTGTGTTGTGTGTGATTGATCTTTCTTCATGTTCATGTGATTAGTGATTGTGTTTTTAATTCTGCCAAAGATTTGTAGAAGTGATTCAATATTTAACTTTAGTACATTATTAGATTGGGTGAATCCATGATATACATGCATGTTGTATAATTTATACACTTTCTACAGTGAATTGAGAAGATCATATATCTTAAGAAGGGGGAACATGTTCTTTTGTAATTTTGTGTAATTCTATGTAATCAATATACATTTTCTAAGGCCCATCCTTCTTTTTCATAATGATTATGGAGGACCCACATGGTGAGGTACTTGGTCGAATGATACCATGTTCTAGTAGATATTGTAATTTATTCTTCACCTCACTTCCTTCTATAACATACTATGTATACAACCCAATGTTTGGGAGTCTGAAAATATTTGATCTCATGTTCCAATTCTCCCTTGGGTGGTAACCCTTTCGAATAATCATTTGTATGTGCCTATAGAAAAAATTCCAGTTGTTGTTTCTGTTTCTTAGTACACCTCTCCAGGGATTACTTTGTTCTCAATGAGTCACCTACAGAATAATTTTCTCTTAAAAATAGTAAAACATACTTCTTGCTATAACCTATCAAATTCTTTACTTGGTTGGAACCAACTAGTGAAACTTTGGACTTTCCCTTGTGTTCATTGATGGTGAATGATTTTCCATCGTTGATGTGGAAGTATTGGTTGGCTCTCCCCATTAATATTGCATCCCGCATGTACATATAAGGACTCCCAAGCACCACTACACATACATCAATGAGAAGTACATATAGTTATACTTCATCAATTAAATTAGCACTAATAGAAAACATGATTTTTCACTGCTATGTTACCTTTTTCTTCGCATCCTTATCTACACATACCAATGGAGATCCACTTGGATGATCATGAACTTCCAATCCCAAATTTTCAAATAGTTCTACTAGAATGAGATTTTCATATGATATTGAGTCAACAGAGCATTACTATTTTTCTTATTCACATGTATCTTTATATGGAAGAGTCTAGTGTTTTTATTCTCTTATTTTTGTTGAAGGCTACTCAGATTCACCTCCTCCTGTACTGATGTAAAACTGATATTCTCATCCACATTCGAGATTATTTCAACATAGTTGCTTGAATCAGTGGCATGAGTTTCTTCTTCTTTGAATATTTCTTTATGTTCTTCAGGTTAAGCTTTATATGCAGCTTGCAACACTTATCCTTTGTATGACCACCAATGTTATAGTGGTTGTAGTGGTTGTTTGGAGCTTTGCTTTGGTTTTTGTGGTTGATGTATTTTTATATATTTCTCCTTAATTTTTATATATTCCTCCTTTCCAATTCTCCTTACCCTTCTCAGAAGATTTCTACTGCTCCTTATGCTTTCACCCAGTGGATTGTCATTTCTCATGGTCTATGTTCTCCAAGTACTATTTCTATACACAAGCCTTGTCCACTAATTTGGGCTTGAACAACATCATTTTCTTCAAAAATGTCTGTGTATACCCCCTAGATATATAAGGAGTACATATGGGTTATTTCGGGAGATACCCAACATTATGGATATCTTCTAAATTATGTCGTGTACTCTTATACACTCTGCCCTTGCTTCTTCCTAAAGTAATGCTACAAGATCCACTGGTCCTATAAATACCTAATAATGTAAAATTATGAATTTATGAGGGTTTTTAAATCCTCCCACTTATTTTCTAGAAGATCTCCCTCAAACATCAAGGTCTTAGTGTGGCTTTCCCACTATGTCAGGGCATGTTCCTATAATTTTGGTTAAGCAAACACAATCTTTTGTTCTTTTTGTATATGATGAAGACTATAATAAACTTTTAATTGATGCAATTAGTGATTTAGATTTAGAGCATTAATCTCACCTTGATATGCATTGATTTCAACCTTCAATTCCATTTTTAATAGTGGTTGTGAATGGTTCATGAAACTTGAACTGGGTTGTTCCTTTTTGGATTATTTCTTATATTTCCTCTCTAGTTCTTCTCAACCTGCCAATTTCCCCTCCGATCTGACCTCCGGATTATAACCTCCATATCCTTTGAATAACCCAAGATTATTGTTAAGGGACACAATGATGATGCTCAAATTATAGTCTATAACCATGACTTGTGCTTTGAACCACACAAATATCTCCTCTATGGGACCATGAGGGTTATTTAACAATTCATCGACCATGGCTGGGGTTTTGTGACTTCCAAATTGTAGAAATTACACAACATGCATGTATATCTTGGATTCACCCGGTCTAATAATTTAATAAATTTAAATACTGAATCACTTTTAAAAATATTTTGCAAAATTAAAAACACAATCGCTAATCACATGAACATGAAGAAAGATCAATCACACACAACACATATAATTTCTCGGGGAAAAATTACAGCTCAAAACCCCACTATCTTCTATTGTATATTAAGCATGGATCATGAAACAATTAATACAAAAATATTCTCACAAGAGCCCTCCAGTACTCAGCTATTTGTCTCACACTGTCATATGCAAAACTGACCAACACATAGCCAATTCTTAGCCTCCAGATAGCCTGCCTTACTTGCACAATCCTTGATGGTAAAGATCCCTAAAATATAGGAATTATTTCCTACTTTGACTGCACAAGTATCATGGGCACTCCAATGGGTGTTTGGTTACAAGTGTGAAAGAAAATAATCCTACAATTGATAATCAAATTCCCTTTCACCTAGAACTCATCTGTGTCTGCACTGGATCTGACATGCATGCAGCTAATAATAGTAAATCCTTAGTTGCATGTGAGATCATTGATTGTGAATTAATTAATATTTAATTCACTAGATCTCTCACTAGTGTATCTTCAGTTACAACTAGAACAACTGAGTTTAACTCACTTAACTGAGTTAAACTATTTATAACTTTCACCAACTCATGAACCACTGCACTTCGAACTCTATTACAGCTAGAATTACTTTGCATGCCTCACCAGTAACCTATAACTCAAAATCCACTAGCTAACTTAATTTATCACTTTCAGTTAACTGATTCAAGTCCACATTGAGAATAGATTACAATTTAATGTCCATCTTAATTAAGGGATAACCAAAATAGACATGAACCCAAAAATAACACTGTGGGCCCCACCCTATTCTGGGTGCTTAATTCAACCAGGTGATTATGTACTAGGCGTGGGTGTTGGATCTTCTTGTTGAATCTCAAAACTCCCTCTAAACAAGAAAGGGATTATCCTTCACCCCAATCTTGTCTCTATGGTATTCGAATTTTCTCCTGGTGAGCGCCTTCGTCAGAATATCTGCATCCTGATCTTCCGTGGGAATGTACTGAAACAAGATGATCCTTTTCTATACACAATCTATAAGATGATGGTATCGAATATATATATGCTTGGACCTATCATGAAACATAGGATTAATTTAGAGTTTAATGCAACTCTGATTATAAAAATGAATCACCGTCGGATCTAGCTTAGAACCAAACAATCCAACCAAGATATTTCTCATATAGATAGCCTCACATGAAGCTTGAATTTCTGCCATGTATTCCACTTCCGATGAACTGAGTGCCACAGATCATTGCTTCCTGCTGTACTAGGAAACATCTGTTGATCCAACGCTAAAGATCCTCCCTGACGTGCTCTTTCTGTTCGATGGAATTCCAACCCAATTTGCATCTGTGAAGCCATGCAACTTTAATCCCTCTGTTCGTCTGTACCATAGACCATACTCTAATGTGCTCCTCAGGTATCTCAGGACATGCTTCTACACCTTCAAAAAGAGCTTGGTAGACTTAACTATAGCTTGACTCAGTTGGTTAACTACGTAGCAAATGTCCGGTCTTGTTTTCACCAAATACATTAGCGAACCCACTAATTGCCTATTGACAGTAGCATCCACTACCTCTCCATAAGTAGCATCCTCTTTCCTCCAATTTTCTGGAAGAGGAGTATCCATGGGTTTGCAACTATCTATGTTAAACTTATCCAGTATCTCCTTTTCATACTTTCCTGAGACACAAAAATTTCACCATCCCGCTGTCATATTTACAATCCAAGGAAATAATGAAGGAGTCCCATTTCCTTCATTTCAAACTCCCTTGCAAGATCCTCCTTTCATGGGTGTATCAGCTGCTCATCATCAGTCAAAATTAGATCATCAACATAAAGAAAAATGATCAATATCTTACCCTAAACTACAATCTGGTACAGGTTTGCATTTGCTTCACTTTTGGTGAAGCCCAGTCCAGTGAAATAGCTGTTTATCCGAGTCTACCAAGCATAGGGTGCTTGCTTCAACCCATACAATGCTATTTTGATTATGCACACATGTGACTCACTGTTGAAGATCTCGAAACCTTCAGGCTGCTCTATGTACACCTCTTCCCTCAATAATCCCATCGAGAAACACAATTTTCACATCCATTTGATGAATGCGCCAGCGCATATTCTCTAAGAGTGCAAGAATGGATCTTATGGAAGAGTACCTTGCAACATTTGCAAAATTATTATCATAATATATCCCCTCGATATGTGAGAATCCCTGGGACACAAATCTAGCCTTGTATTTCTCCACACTCCCATCAACAGTTCGCTTTACCTTGTAGATCCATCTCGATCCAACCACTGATTTGTCGACTGGCCTTGGGACTATCTCTCATGCACTGTTCTCGACAACAGAGTCATACTCCTCCACCATTACATCAATCCAAGTTTGATACTGCACTTTTTCCTGAAAGGAAGATGGTTTAGTCACAATACATTTTCTTATAAGAGCCATGTATTGAGTAAATTGGTAAGGAGACTATCTTTGTCTGCACTGTGAAGTAGGGGCTCCCACATTCTCCGTAGCTTGAAGTCTCAATCTATCAGCTTCTGTGGTGCACCTTCTGCCATTTCTGATGGATGGCTCTGCATGAGTGTTTTCCTCCACTCCATGAACCTCCTGATGTGGCTGATCCACATATTGAGACTCATCCTTGGGAACCAACAATTCCTCCTCTGCATTCAAGTCCAACTCCCTATCAAGGGAAAAACACATGGATTTCTCCTCATCAAATTTGATATCCCGTCGCACAAAAATCATTCTGCTGTTTGGAAAATACACACGATAAAAATGGGGTGTTTCAGTGTACCCCACAAAAATCCCAACCTCTACTGTTAGTTCCAAATTCTTCCTGGTGTCCTTGGTCACATGCACATAAAAAAATGAGCCAAAAATGTTAAAGTGTGAAACATCAGGTTTCTTACCAGTGAAGGCCTCTTCAGGTGTACTCATGCCAAGTACTCTATGAGGACAACAATTTTGAACATGTATCGATGTTTTGCATGCTTTTACCCACAAATGAATCGGTATTCCTTGGTCTTGAAACATCACTCCTATTGCACCCACAATAGTTTTGTTCTTCCTCTTCACGACCCCATTCTGCTGTGGGTTATGAGGCGCTATGAGTTCTCTTCAAATTCCTTCTTTGCTGTAGAAGTTCTTGAATTCGTTAGAGATGTGTTATCCACCATTATTAATCTTAAGAGCCTTCACTTTCTTCCCCGAATCTTACTCCACCAGTGCCTTAAACTCACATAACTTAGAGAATGTTCGATCTTTCTTCTGCATCAAGAGGATCCAACACTTACGAGAAAATTCATCAACAAAGATTACATATTACTTATGTTTTGCTGTTGAAGTAACCAAGAAAGGACCACACATGTTTGTGTGAAATATCTCAAGGATCCCCGAAGCTCAGTTTTCCTTCTCATTAAAGGTCGAATTTACATATTTTCCCATAGTACATCCCTTGCATGTGTCTGACTACGCAAGTGTACCCATGGGAAGGCCAGTAGAAATATGTTGCATGACTATCAAGGTTCCATGGTGAAGATGGCCCAATCGCCTATGCCATAATTCACCCTCATCGTGGCTCACCACTTGATCTGCCTTGCCCATCATTGCTACGTAGCCATCTACCTCCAGCTTGTAGAGATTCTTAACTCGAATCCCTATCCTCTTGGCTTGTCCGGTTGTTTTATGTCGCAGGAAAGCTTTTCCATCACTAAAAACAACATCACAGCCTCTATCCTCGAACATTGCGACTGAGACCAAATTTTTCTTTAGACCCGGTACATGCATTACATATTTTAATTGAACTGGTTTACCTAACTCCCTCTGAAAGGTGATGGTACAAATCCTAGTAGAACTGTACCGTCCATCGTCGTCGATTTCAATATGCATATGGAGACCTTTCTCCTCCAAGTCACTGAAAAGTTTCTTATCTCCCGTCATGTGAAAGGAAGCACCACTATCCAAATACCACACAGATCCCAATGCAATGGAAACCATGCATGCGATCAATGAGAAGTTAAGGTCAAATTGAGAGGCAAGGGCCTCACCAGATGTAGATCCTACAACCTTCTTGTTCATCTTCTTTTGTGGACAGTTAGTAGAAAAATGCCCATGTTCGTTGTTAGAGTCAGAATATGCATTCTGCCATCAGTGATCAATATCATTCCTTAATTTATGATTTTAGTTGTTGTTGTTTGGTCAGCCCTCACACGAAGCTAAAAGAGAGAATCCGAAATAAAGAAAGAGAAGGTCCATGAAGATAGCAGGATGAGTGACATTAAAGGTAGTATGGCACAAAAGTCCTTTATGGCGCGAGCGCGGATAGGAGATTGAAGGTGCTAAACAGTCAAGCAAGAAGCCACGTTCCATATGGCAGGAAAACACAAAGGAGAAGGACACATGCAAGGTATTCCGGGGGGACTAAGGAGAAGCAGAAGGAGATGGAAACCTACCCCCCTGAGCATGTAACATCACAACACGGCGGAACAAATCATAAACATTCAGTGGGGTGGTGGAGTGTAACGGAAAGCCCTCACAGGCCCCCACTGGAACCTTAAGTGGACCCACCGAGGAGTATATTTGGCGCTATGTAAACGAAAGGTAAGGTAAGTTTAGGGACCCCCTGTTATAGCATCATTTTTCACCCTCATGTGATTCATGATTGTCTCTTTGGCCTTGGGCACCCATTCCCACAAAATTGAATAAAAGTTCATAAAAAACAGTGTTTAAAATCCCATACGCAGATATGCCCAGAATTTTCTGCGTGTATACGTGAGTCCAGAGATACGTTTCCACGTATGCCATTAAAATCATTAAAAAATATATAAAAATCCCTATTTTCGAGGCTGGGTTGATGGTTATTCCCGTAATTCAACCACCCCAGCCCATGGCCAACTGTTTCCAACATATTGAAACTACTTTGAGGGAGTATAAAATCCCTTCATATGCATGGCCTAAGGGAGAGAGAAAATTATAGACATTATACTCTGTTGGAGCCCAATTCAAGTCTGATTTCTCGTGCCTCCTGCACTTCCCAGATTTTTACAGGAAACCCTTGTTTCCTGGAGATGTTCATCAGCTTATATGTCATCTCGTGTGCACAAGTCTTGAAAGAATCCTAGTGAGGAAAGGGCGGGACGGATCCGGATGACGGTCTGTTCGAAGATCGTGGGAGGATTCAGGTGATCTCTCCACCTTTCTATTATTGTACATGTTGTTTGTAATGAAGAAGAACCATCTTGTTCCCGAATTCACGTGTTAATATCTGCTTGCATATGTGAAAATATTGTTAATTAAGCATTTATTATTGTTTATATGATGTTTCACATGGATTACACTGACATTTAGGAAAGATATATGCTGTACAACTAGATTTCCGTGCATGTCTCTTCTTGATTTCCAGGTTGAAGAGGAAGAAGGGTTGCTGTGGGTTTGGACCCCGCGGGATCTACATCAAATGTAGGATCTATGGGTGAGTACTACAATCTATAATATCTAGCTTTTAGCATACAAGTTTGGTTGTGTGAGTCCTTATTGAATAGCATGCCCTGATCTGTGGAGGTTTTTGACCCAACGACCTCTAGGGAGTTATTTCACGAAACACCCCCGTTCAAGACCAGTACAGGTATTAACCCGACGCGTGGCTTGCAACTACCCAAACCATGATAGCCAAAAACCTAACGCCACACGTCCCATTGTCAATGTCCTTATGACATCAGCCCTACACTTGTCATCCTAGCCTCGTTTCCCACAAAGTTCGGTCTGTTTAACCTTGTTTTACACCCAGACTTAGTAAAATACTTGTTTTTTTTTATGAATTCGTCATGCAGCAAAGCTCCAACTCTAGTACCAGGTCTTTTTCAACCCCCACGTTGCTTTCCCCCTCGGTCTTTCTCACTGTTCGCAGGTATTTAGTCATTCCTCCGCCTCACTGTTTTCCTTTTGTTTTTCTTTTCAAAATGGTCATGGGGAAAGAAAAGTCAAGAAAGTCAGAACTTGAAACCCCTCAAGCCCATGAGGTCAGGGTTGTCCCTGGACCTGAACCGCAAATTCATGACCCGTCCTACCCTTTCAGTGTATCCCGTGTTAGACCCGAGTTTTTTGAATGTCATTTGAAGGGCCAAGACAAGTTCAGAGTCATTCAGTCAGGCATGTATTACCAGATTTCTCCAACCACATTTCTAGTTACCGAGTTCATAAGTTGGCTCAGTGAAGCCTATGACGAGCACAGGGATTTATTCTTGTCGGCTCAGGGTAATAAGATATTCCGCATATCCCCCGAGCTCATAAAGGAGGCCCTCCGTTTCCCTCACAGTCAAAGTTATGTCGATTTCACTAAGTTTTCCCTCTCCTGTCAGTTCTCAAAGTTACCCTGGAAGCAAAAAAGTCAATTCCTCAGTTTTATTTCAGATTCTCATCTTACGGCCATCCCACCTTCAGATTTTGTTCCCTTGTCTACTTTCAGAGACAATGCCTAGCCAATCCTTGCTTTCATTTCAGGGTTATTAGGTTTCAAAGAGGTTGAACTGGTGTCGAAAGAATGTATAGCTCTCCTCTGGATCATGTCTCAAAAGGGAATTCTTTTGGATATCCCTACCTTCTTGGCTTCGACTATCCAAACTCAATTCCAAGAGTTACCCTCCTCTGGGTCTTTCTGGTTTTGTTCGTTAGTATTTTATCTTTTCTTGTTCAAGCATGCAGATATGTTTAAGAGTCTAGGCCTCGAGAATATTTCGAGGACGAATTCCCAGCCAAGAACTATCTTTGAGTGGAAAATATCTGTTCTTCAACAACCTAACGGGAGGGGGTACATAAAGTTTTTAAATGAATTCATGTCCATAGCTTATACCATAATACATGACAACCCTCCGCCCAAAATTTTTCCTGAGCAGAAGGAATGACTACAGTTAGATGAGGATGATAGCACAGGGGACTGGTACATGTATGATGATTACATCGAAATCAGGGCTTATGGTGCGGAAGTACCCCCTTATCACTTGCCGGTGTTTCCATCTATGTGAATATTTTCCTTTGAGTTCATCTGTCAAACCCTGAAGGCTGACCAGATCCACTTCGTGCCTGTGAAGAAAGGATATATTATCAATCTCCCCACCTTTGTTGACCCCGTTGCCATGAATTCGAGACACTCCCTCTCCATAGTGGAAACACTGCTTCAAGGGATGGACATGATACAAGGAAAATTTTGGCCTTATGACCCAAAAGGGATACTTTCCAATAGGAAAAGGAAAATAAAGTCGACTGCTTATGTACATGAGACTAGGCCCTTCATTGAGTGGAGAGCTAACATTGATACATGGCCTTTGGATTCACAGATGGAGCCCGAGTCTTCAACTGTAGAAGGAAGGGGCGACATTGCCTTCGCAGAAACAGAAAAGAAAGGACAAGAAAATGAGGCAGGCATTTCAGGAGTTCAAGTAGGCATGGGCATGGGCGAGGGATCCCATCCCTCTAAGAAACAGAGAATTGAAGAACCAGAGACTGTATAGGAAGAGCCACCATAGGAGGAGTTTATCCGATATGGGCAGCCTGACAGAAGCAAGGTTGGTTTCAAAATTACTTACGATGGTGCCTCTTCATTGAAACTTTCTGGGCTGTCGCAGGCCATTTCAGTTAACAGAGCTGAGGTAAGGGAAGAAATAGGCACCAAAAATAGAACTACACGGGATAATATGAGGGCTGAATTGGTTGGATTCGTGGACAAGTACCATACCCGACTTACCACTGAGTTAGATATGGACAAAGAAGAACTTATAATTTCTATTACAGAGGTAGTGCTGGAGCCTACAACCGAGGGGACTAGTTACCGAGCCTTGGAGTTTTCTTTAAATCTGGCTAATATCCCTATAACAGACAAGCTTGGTTTGCACCAGTGTGTTGGAGATATGTTGAGAGATGAGGTGGTAAAGCTTGCACTCTCTCTGAGGAAACTTGAATACAAGTACAAATCAGTATTGGAAAACCAGAAGAGAGAAAGAGCTAGTGCTAGAGCTATAAATAACAACCTAAAAAATCTCAGGAGAAGCAAAGGTGGCAATGGAAGATAGGTACATCAAGTACTTGAATGGGTTGGATCCTAAGGAGTTACTCACTTAAGGGATCACAGACTGTTTCAGAGGAGTGATGGAAGTCAGGAGAGTGATCGAAAAGGAGACTTCACGCACAAATGCGCTGAGTTTCCTAGAGCAGGTCGCAAAGGGAGTTGAGCAGTTTGATCATGAATGGGATAAACTGGTGGAGGCAGGCCTCCTGTCATGCCGGAATCATGAAACGACTACATTTTCAGGGCTAACGACCTATGAACAGTAATTAACAGAAATTATGAACCAGGGTGATTTACCTTTGGAAAAAACTGCCTGCCTAAAAGCTGAAACCATAATCGCCGCCCCGAGTAAGGAATTCTCTCTCCTCTTCTATATTAGGCACTGTTTAGCCATCCGAGTGGATTACACGAAGATTATAGATATTTAGGCTCTAGTCGAGAATTTTGTCACCATGCCACCACTAGGGGAGAATGCATGGCAAAAATGCAGTGATTATGCCAAAAATCCACCATCAACACCTTCTCGCCAGTCGCTACCTCCCCTCAGTCGAAAAATTGGTTCATCCACATCATCAGCACTTCTGAGTCAGCAGTTATCAGGCACTCCTCTTAGTTCCAAAAAATAAATGTTTTGGCCCAGGTGGCCAATTTACTTTTTATTTCTTATGTATTGTAAAATCGTGTGAAATCTTTATTTCACCCTTCGCACTTTTATTTTTCATTTTACTGTTGTGTTTTTGGTTAGCACCTTCGTTAAGGCCACTATGAAGATGATGAGAGGTAGTTTTCCTCATCATCATTTTTGGTTTTTGATGGAGACCCCAAATAGAAAGATATCTTCAGCGAAATATTTTGTCTAAGAAATATCTTTTCGTAGGGCTCAGCTGAAAGCTATAAAAGATGAAATCTGAAGCTGAGAATGGGTTCCAGATTTTTCAGAGCAGAAACTGTTAATTGTGAATTTTCCTTTTTGTAAATTTTTGAGATAATTTCATAGTGTAGGTTGGAAGATCTCGTTGGGAAATAGAAATGAAGCTATTCTATTGTGTAAAGGATTCCAAATGAGATGAGTTACAGTATGTATTTTCTCAGCAGGGATTTAATATAAATGTCCTTTGTATTCCCATCATTTTCTTGTATCGTAAGCTTTCAGAATGTGAGTGTTAATTATTTAGATGTGAATTTACCTTGAATGGTACTCATATCTATCTGTCTGCTACATTTTAAATATGGCTCGAGGCACGATATTCTATTCATGTTCTATTTATATTTCCATCTTTCTTCTGATGTTAGTGTGGTGGATTCTTATGCTAGTATAAGCCTATCTTACGCTAATATTTCCTTTCACGTTCTGCCACTGTTTTTCATACTCATTGATTTTGGTAACTGTTTACTAGTTTCATGTCCGACCCTCCTCACAACAGTTAGTTTTATGCCTGCTTCTAATGCTCGCTTATAGTCCCTTATGCTCTATCATTGGATGTCATTATTGTCCATTTTATTTTTTTGATGTCTTGGTCCCATACTAGAAAACCTTAACCCTTATTTCGTAACAAGAGGTCCTGTAGTAGAAGCTTGTAAAAAAATTTGTGAACCCTCTTGTCTTAAGATGTCCTAGGCATTGGTCTTTAACAACTCAAGGCTGTCTCTAGGAGTTACAACAGGTGTCTCATTCTAAATTTTTTATATCATTCCATTAGGTCATGCTAAAAATTCTTTCATTGAGGGTAGCCTTCCTCAATAAAATTTCACTCTCCTTCAGAGAACCATATTTGCTGACTCACTCCCATGTCGTCTTGAGCATAATAACACCTACAAAAATGCTAATTTCACCATGTCTTGTCTCAATTAAATTCAGTCATGGAGATCAGGTTTTAAAGTCTCATTAGGTTATTAGCTAAGGTTTTGTCTTTCAAGGTCAAAAATGCATTACTCCATCCTAATAAAGTCAGAAAACATATGAGAGTGACTCAAAGACATTCTATCTTCCTCTACAGAAGATCGTCACTATGTAACTATTATATTTTTCAAGTTGTAATTTTGATTTCTATGATTTTAATATCAAAATGTCATTTTGAAATAAATAAAAAATGTAGTTTATTTTTTATTTTCAAATGTAATTTTATGTTTTTTATATGTAATAATTCATTCCCTAAGCTCCCAACTCAAGTAATCTTTCCAAAATAAAGCAAAGAAAGTCAAACTCCATCAACTGATCAAACTGCAAAACAAAAAGTCAAAAAAGTCAAAGAGTATAATGTCAAAGTTTGAAAGCATAAAAGTGAACATAGGGTTATTGAAATTATAAATCAAATTCACTAGACTATAAAAGCCCTCAAAAGCTCAAGAAAAAGCTCATTTATTTCATTCAGGCTTTAGAAATCTCTAGCAAAGGAGAAAATTTAGAATTTCATAGGGAAATTTCTTAGTCGCTGCACATTCTCTAGGTCGCTGCACGTTCAGGAGGGACGCTGCGTGTTTGGGGAGGACGCTGCACGTTTGGTCAAGTTTTTTCAGAGAAATTTCTAACTGGCACTGCGCATTTGGAGAGGTCATTGCACGTTCAATATGACGCTGCGCATTCACTCAGCAAGTGCCAAAAACCCTCTCACAGCCTGCCACTCCACCAAATGATGCTAAATCTCTGCAAAGGGTTCTTCAAAGCTCCATCTATCAGTAAGTAACTTAGCCATCATCTAATTTATGTATTGTTGTGCTTCATAGTCATTCAAACTTATTTCTAAAATCAAGAAACCCTAATTCTTATTTAAATCTAATCCCTAAATTGTTATACACTTCCCCTCACATTCTTATAAACATTTTCCCATTTCCCTATAACCCGATTCCCTAAAAAAAACCATCCCTAATAGCTATAAGTCCTAGGGGTGTCACTAACCTAGGCTCCCTTCAAATTCCCATTCCCTTCATTTCCCAACATTTCCTTTCACTTCACATTTCTCCATTTCATTCCATCACCCTAGGGTTTTTGACATCAACTATGGCTGAAGAGGAGAACATAAGTTCTAATGAGGAAGAGAGACAGAAGAAAAAGCCATATAAGAAGAGAGGGAAAGTCATCAAACATGAACAAACAACTACTAGAGAGCTTATGGCATCTCCCCTCACTGTGTCATGCTTTAAGCATGTAGGCTGTTTCTAATTTTGTGAGAAAGTGCAAAGAATCCAGTACCATCCTATGTTGACAAGATTGTTCATCTCTAACCTTCATGACAAACAGGTCACCCTTGCCGAGGTCAATTTCAATATTTCCACTCATATCATTGCAGCTGCTACAGGGATCCCAAATGTAGGAGAAAGATGGTTTAAACAAGGAAACCTCAATCATTATTATTATGAGCCATATCTTAAACCAAGGTACAAGAATGATAAAAAGACAAATTTTCCTATCTCCCACCTCCTTGCTAGATATGTCCCCATGATGAAAATCATCATGAAATACTTCACCTATGAGGGAAGGTTTTCTAGACTCTATTCCTATCATATCCGGCTCCTCATGCACTTCACTAGGGTTAGAATGCTTTACATACCCTATTATCTCTCCTGGAGCATTGATAAAATGGCATTTATTGCCCAAAAGAGAGATTATGATCATCAAATGTAGAGTCTTTTTCACCACTCCCTCATCAAAATGATAGCCATGCATCAACTTGATCAATTAAACATTCCATGGGAAACCTTCATATCTAGTGATATTTTCACTGCCCCACCTAGTTAGCATGGCCATAATGCACCTTCATCATCTCATCCTCCCTCATCTATCCCTCCATATTAGCCTACTATTCATACATCATTACCATGTCAGATCCATTCACCTCATTCACCTCATATTGAGCCTTATTATTTACCTTTTTATAACCCTACATCATCATCAAATCATGACTCTGAGTCATGGAGCAGTGATGAAGACATTGAGGCAAAATGGGCTAATTTGGCTGAGGTTGAGCCATTGCCCAAAAATCACTAGATAGGCTATAGGCATGTGTTTGCTTCACTTGGAGTGAAAGGGGCCATGCCTTCTTCATCAACACAGCAGGTAGATAAAGGTAAGGCACAAGTGGTGGAGCCAGTCTTTCATGATGAGGAGGAAAACCATGAGACAGAGTAAGAATTTCAATTGATTGACCTAGGCGAGGAGGATGAAGGCGAAATTACCAATGAAATAATTAAAGGTAAAGAGGCTGAGATTAATGAGATCCAAAACAATATTGAGAGGGCCAAGTATGTGATTCACTTCCTTGAGCAAGAAAATCAATAGCTGAAGACCAAGCAGGCCATCAATGAGATAAAATGCATCAAAGCACAAAGAGAGGCAGAGAAGGCTAAAGCCTTGATTGAGGAAACATTGGAAAATTTTGGTGAAGTTGATGATGATGAAGATCAGCCTCAAAGATAGAGACCTGGGACTAGAGGGCTGAAAAGAGCTCTAGCCCTAGATAGACAAAGGGAAGCTGACCTAGCAGACCAATTTACACTAAATGAATAGCTTGCTCTAGAAATAAGCAAGAATAGGGAACCATGGCTTGAAAGAGACAATATACATTTGGAAAAGTTTCTAGATAAGGCCAACAAGGACAATGAATTGTTGAGGACAAGAATCAAACGCCATTCCCGGAAAGAAAGAATTGCATTGGCCAAGCTCAAAAGAGCCAATGCCAAGATTGAAGTTTTGACCAAGAAAGAAGAGAAAGAGAAGTTAGACATACTTGATGAGGTGTCACTTCATGCCTCAAACACTTGATGGGAAAGTACCCTCACAATTTTGACAAAATTTTGGCGCACTCAACATTTTGTTGATTTATGTGTTTTTGAGAATATTTTTCACACATAAAATTTGCTAAATGCATAGCGCCTTGGATGCTATGCTCTTTTTGGGAGAATATAAATGACAAATGGCCACCACCTACAGGATTTTGTTGATTAGGACATTAACCCTATGAAGTTTAATAGTTTTTGGAGGAGAACTGGTGCATCCAAAAGTAAAAAAACCATCGAAATTTCATGTTTCTGCCTCAAAATCCGTCTGGTCGCTGCGCGTTTACCAGTGTTGGGAGAAGAGGTTTTCTACAGGGAAAATGAGAACCATTTTGAAAAATGGAGGTATTTATGGAATCATACTCAAATGGATTTCCAACGAGCCATCATGGAGATTTTGATACTGGGAAGTTACTCAAATTCAGCCTTGAATAGAGGTCATTTTTCTACCCGGACGCTAGGCGTTTTACAAGGAAATTGTGTTTTTTTTACAGTCTTCAGAATTTTTTTGAGTTTCACTCCAGTTTGACTTTTACCTTGGGAAATGAGGAATTTACCTATGTAAATGATCAATATGAATTTAATTATCATGTTATTACTATTTACTAGGGTAAATACATTAGATAAGTCAACCATATGAGGTGTAATGAATGAGTTCACTTGAGATATGAATGAGTTACTTTTCTCATCCTATACTCTAGCTATCAATTCAGATTTTTGTGTAATATCTCCCTCACCTCATGGATTCGATCCCTGAGGATGAGTGGAGGTGGTTTTCATGTCTATTTAGCTCAGTTCTTCACATAAGTCAAAGGTTGGAGTTAAAATCAGTTTCATTTTGCTTAGTTGATCAAGGAGACTTTGTACTCAGTTTTGGCCATTAATACAAGAGGAGTTGCAACTATATTTATGGGATACCTGTGGTATTAAATGTCTTCCATTATTTATTCTTTAGTGACATATGTGTGAAAGTGTTGTTCAGTTTATTTTCATGTCTATGATTATGATATTTTATAAGTGTGAAATTCAGAATACATGCTAGCCATGCTCTGTTTTGGGTAACTGATCATATTTTGTTTCATATCATTTGTCTGAGAGAAATACATCTCTTATGCTTCCCTCAACCTCCTTACATTTTCTAAACCATTCCATAACCATTTCCCTCAAGTGATTGACATTATACCTACCTTTCCCCATTCATCCCTACAACCCTAACTCTAGAGCCCTGATCTAGTTCTCCTTGACCTAATTTCAATATCCGCTGATCTACCCAACCAAAACCAAATAAAAAAACCACTTGCACTCATTATCTAGCCTAAAACCCTAATTTATCCAGCCCTCCTGGCTGTGACCCTTTTGGAGAGAGCCCTCTCTGGATTGACAGGGCTAGCTATCAAGTCAAAATATTGGTTTGTGGTTACCTCCGTTGGGATTCCTTCCTCAACCTTCGGAATCTGGTGGAGTGATAACATATTGGTGCCATTTCCAGGGAACGAAGAGACAAAATTTTTCCTGGGTGTTTGAAAAAGATCAGATCTGATTGTTGATGGTGAACAATGATCAGGCACAAGAAGGCTGTGCATAATTCACGTGGTGACTCTAGTGTCAAAAAATCCCAAGATTCAGAATTCTCATGGCGACTCTAGTCTTCAAGAACCGGTAGCTTGAATAACTTCTTGGTGACTCACTATTGTCAAAATGGATTTGATTGCTTGAAGGTATGCTCCTATGAATCGAGCTCATATTCCTGGTTTTCTAAACTGTATTCCTCGTATAGATTGGCAATCAATACTATCAAATTTCATTTTGGTGAAGATGCTAGTTTGCATTTGGTCAAATTTCATTTGCATATTCATAGACTAAACATTGAGTTTCTTGAATATTGTCTGATGAAGATGTTTATGACTACCTTGGAGGAAAAAGCAAGATCATGGTATGAGGATCTATCATCTACCATTTAATATTCTCTAAAGGACTTTCATTCAATTTTCTATTAACATTATCAAAGTTCTAATTCTTCCTTGTCAACGATTGATAGTTGTTGTGAGATCTCTGATAATTTCATTGAGTTTCTTGGAAAGTTGTATGGGGATGAAGAGTATCTAGATGATGAGATCATAGAATCCCTTCATGATTTTTCCTCCCAACAAGAATCAACAGTTTCCTCCTTGGATGAAGAGATCCTTGAGCCTTTGCATGAGAACCATTTTAATCACCAACAAGAATCAGTAGCTCCCTCCTTAGATGAGAAATAGTGGGACCAAGAAGGAGAAGTGCCAATTCCCAATCCTAAAGATGAAAATCACCAAATCAATTTAAATTGCTTTAAAACTCACTCTTCTTCTTTGTCTGAAGATGAAATAGATCAACTCCCGAACAATCATATTACAACCCAAGCGAATGTAGATTTGCAGCTCTTATAGTTTTCACACAGTAAAGAATGTGTGATTGAAGCATCTTTCATTATTGAAAATGAAAGTCTGGATTTGAATGATGATAGTCATGATACTGATGCAGTCATACAGGAAGTTGTTGTGAGTAAACTGATTTGTGATGATGATTTCCTGAAAGGAGATCAACTAGCAGATACTGCTGTTTTTTTTTGAAGATGATAGGGCTATCATGTTTGATAATCTTGAATAATTTTTTTCTGTTCAAAGATGATTTAGAATATGAATATGAGGAGTATGAGCCTAAGAGAGACAATATGCCAGAGAAAGAATCAAAGTTGTTCATGCTTCAGGAATTTGCAGCCAACACTCAGATAGCAGCAAGTCATACTTCCCTATGCTCTCCTATGGATAAAAAACCAAGTGTTCTTTCAGATCAGAATGAAGAATGTATTTGTGTTTTTGTTGGGTCTCAATACAAGGTAACATTTCATATTTTTGAAGATCCTTTTACTGATTTTCTATAGTTAGCATGGAAGATGTATTTTATTGTTTTCATGGACCAGAAGCACATGTTCAGTAGACACCTGGAGTGGCATAGTTTTTTTTTTTTTCTGCCTTCTCGAGGAAAATGGGAGCATAATTTCAGTAAGTAGCCATCTGTTGGATTGGTTACAATGGAAGGATAAATTCACATGATTGTACATATGTCTTCAACATGTAGGTGGTTGTCATCAAGATTTGAAGCCCTCAAGTCTCGGTGATGTACTGCCATCGATAAGTTTAGTAATTTCTTTATTTGAGTCAGTTTCATGGAGTTTGTGTCATTGAGTTGTCAAATAATCAATCCTGCATTTCAATTTCAGTTATTTTTTGACTCTACTAGCCCAATGGAAAAAGGCACTGATATGCTCAACTCAAATATCTGCGGTTCTTGAAACCTCTGTCAGAGCTGCCATCCCCAATAAGGCCAATGTTATAGTCAGAATATTCATTCTGCCATCAATGGTCAATATCATTCCTTCATTTTTCATTTTAGGTGTCTCATTCTAGAATTTTTATATCATTCCATTAGGTCCTGCTAAAAATTCTTTCACTGATTGTAGCCTTCCTCAATAAAAATTCACTCTCCTTCAAAGAGCCATATTTTTTGACCCACTCCCATGTCTTCTTGAGCATAATAACACCTATGAAAATGCTCATTTCACCATGTCTTGTCTCAGTTAAAGTCAGTCATGGAGATCAGGTTTTAAAGTCTCATTAGGTCATTAGGGTTTTGTATTTCAAGGTCAAAAATGCATTACTCCATCCTAATAAATCTAGCAAACATATGCGAGTGACTCAAAGACATTCTATCTTTCTCTACAAAAGATCATCACTATGTAACTATTATGTTTTTCAAGTTGTAATTTTGATTTCTATGATTTTAATATCAAAATGTCATTTTGATATAAAATAAAAAAATGTAATTTATTTTTTATTTTCAAATGTAATTTTATGTTTTTTATATGTAATAATTCATTCCATAAGCTACCAACTAAAGCACTCTTTCCAAACTGAAGCAAATAAAGTCAAACTCCATCAGCTAATCAACCTGCAAAACCAAAAGTCAGAAAAGTCAAAGAGTATCAGTGTCAAATTTTGAAAAGAGAAAAGTGAACATAGGAAAGTGGGTTATTAAAATTATAAATAAAATTCACTAGACTATAAAAGCCCTCAAAATATTAAGACAAAGCTCATTTGTTTCATTCAACCTTCAGCAATCTTCAGCAAAGGAGAAATTTCAGAATTTTTAGAGTGTAACTAGCAAATTTCCTGGTTGCTGCGCATTCTCCAGGTTGCTGCGCATTCAGGAGGGACGTTGCACATTTGGGGAAGATGCTGTGCATTTGGTCAAGTTTTTCAGAGAAATTTCTAACTGGTGCTACGCGTTTGGAGAGGTCGCTGCGCGTTAAGCAGGACGCTTCTCATTCACTCAGTAAGTGCCAAAAACCATCTCACAGCGTGCCACTCCACCAAATGATGCCAAATATCTGAAAAGGGTTCTTCAAAGCTCCATTTATTAGTAAGTAACCTAGCCATCATCTCATTGATGTATTTTTGTGCTTCATAGTCATTCAAAATTATTTCTAAAAGCAAGAAACCCTAATTCTTATTTAAACCTAATCCCTAAACTATTATACACTTCCCCTCACATTCCTATAAACATTTTCCCATTTCCCTATAACCCAATTCCCTAAAACAATATCATCCATAATAGCTCTAAGTCATAGGGTTTTCAATAACCTAGGCTCCCTTCACATTTCCATTCCCTTCATTTCCCAAGACTTCCTTTCACTTCACATTTCTCCATTTCATTCCATCACCCTAGGGTTTTTGACATCAACTATGGCTGAAGAGGAGAAGAAAAGTTATAGTGAGGAAGAGAGACAAAAGAAGAATCCATATAAGAAGGGAGGGAAAGTCATCAAACATGATCCAACAACTACTAGAGAGCTTATGGCATCTCCCCTCACTGTGTCATGCTTTAAGCATGTAGGCTGTTTCAAATTTTGTGAGAAAGTGCAAAGAATCCAATACCATCCTGTGTTGACAAGATTGTTCATATCTAACCTTCATGACAAACAGGTCGCTCTTGCCGGGGTCAATTTCACTATGTCCACTAATATCATTGCATCTGCTACATGGATCCAAAATTTAGGAGAAATATGGTTTAAATAAGGAAACCTCAATCAATATTAGTATGAGCCATATCTTAAACCAAGGTACACGAATGATAAAAAGAAAAATTTTCCTTTCTCTCACCTCCTTGACAGATATGCCCCCCTGATGAAAATCATCATGAAATACTTCACCTTTGAGGGAAGGTTTTCTAGACTATATTCCTATCATATCAATCTCCTCATGCACTTCACTAGGGTTAGAATGCTTTACATAACCTATTATCTCTCCCGGAGCATCGATAAAATGGCATTTATTTCCCAAAAGAGAGATTATGATCATTATATGCAGAGTCTTTTCCACCACTCTCTCATCAAAATGATAGTCATGCATCAAATTGATCAATTAAACATTCCATGGGAAACCTTCATACCAATGAGATTTTGACTGCCCCACCTAGTCAGCATGGCCATAATTCACCTTCATCATCTCATCCTCCCTCATATATCCCTCCATATCAGTGTACTGTTCATACATTATTACCAAGTCAGCTCCATTCACCTCATTCACCTCATTCACCTCATTCACCTCATATTGAGCCTTATTATTCACCTTTTTATAACCATACATCATCATCACATCATGACTTCGAGCCATCAAGCAGTGATGAAGAAATTGAGGCAAAATGGGCTAATTTAGTTGAGGTTGAGCCATTTTCCAAAACTTACTAGAGAGGCTATAGGCATATGTTTGCTTCACTTGAAGTGAAAGGGGCCATGCCTTCTTCATCAAAACAAAATGTAGATAAAGGTAAGGAACATGTGGTGGAGCTAGTCTTTCATGATGAGGAGGGAAACCATGAGACAGAGCAAGAATTTCAGTTGATTTACCTAGGCGAGGAGGACGAAGGAAAAATTAATAATGAAATAATTAAAGGTAAAGAGGCTGAGATTAATGAACTCCAAAAAAATCTTGAGAGGGTGAATTGTGTGATTCAATTCCTTGAGTAGGAAAATCAACAGATGAAGACCAAGCAGGCCATCAATGAGATAAAATGCATTAAAGCACAAAGAGAGGCAGAGAAGGCTAAAGCCTTGCTTGAGGAAACATTGGAAAAGTTTGGTGAAATTGATGATGATGAAGATCAACCTCAAAGATAGAGACCTGGGACTAGAGGGCTGAAAAGATCTCTAGCCCTAGATAGACAAAGGGAAGCTAACCTAACAGACCAGCTTACACTAAATGAACAACTTGCCCTAGAAATCAGCAAGAATAGGGAACCATAGCTTGAAAGAGCCAATCTACATTTGGAAAAGTTTCTAGAGAAAGCCAACAAGGAAAATGACTTATTGAGGACAAGAATCAAAATTCATTCCCGGAAAGAAAGAATTGCATTGGCCAAGCTCAAAAGATCCAATGCCAAGATTGAATTTTTGACCAAGCAAGAAGAGAAAGAGAAGTTAGACATACTTTCTGAGGTGTCACTTCATGCCTCAAACACTTGATGAGCAAGTACCCTCACAATTTTGACAAAATTTTGGCACACTTATCATTTTTCTCATTTATGTGTTTTTGAGAATATTTTTCACACATAAAATTTTCTAAACGCGTAGCGCCTTGGACACTACAGTATTTTTTGGAGAATATAAATGAAAAATGGCCACCACCAGTAGGTTTGTATTGATGAGGACATCAATACTATGAATTTTAAAAGCTTTTGGAGGAGAACTGGTCCATTAAAAAGTCAAAAAACCATAAAAATTTCATGTTTCTGCCTCTAAATCCGCCTGGTCGCTACGCATTTACCAGTCTTAGGAGAGGAGGTTTTTTCCAGAGAAAATGAGCACCATTTTGAAAATTGGAGGTAGTTCTGGAAATTATACTGAAAGGGATTTCCAACGAGCCATCATGGAGCAGATTTGGATATTGGGAAGACACTCAAATTTAGCCTTGAAGAGAGGTGATTTTTTCTACCTGGACGCTGCACATTTTACAAGGAAATTGTGTTTTTTTTACAGTCTTCAGAATTTTTTTGATTTTCACTCCAGTTTCACTTTACCTTGGGAAATGAATAATTTACCTATGTAAATGATCAATATGAATGTAATTATCATATTGTTACTATTTACTAGGGTAAATACATTAGGTAAGTCAAACATATGAGTTGTAATGAATCAGTTCACTTGAGATGGGAATGAGTAACTTTTCTCGTCCTATACTCTAGCTACCAGTTCAGCTTTTTGTTTAATATCTCCCCCGCCTCATGGATTCGACCCCTGAAGATGAGTGGAGGTGGTTTTCATGTCTATTTAGCTCAGTTCTTTGTAGGAGTCAAAGGTTGGAGTTGGATTTGGTTTCATTTTGCTTAGTTGATCAAGAAGAATTTATACTCATTTTTGGCCATTAATTGTTAGCCTCTCTCATAAAACAATAATAAATCCAAAAATAAAATAAAATAAATAAATATTAAAAGTTAGGAATTTATGCCTAACTCTTTAGTTTGGATTGTTCCTCTAAGATAGGAGTTAGTTTAGGTAGCTCCTTGTTGGTGTAGCTCCTATGTTGTGTGTTTGGTTGAGAAATTATCTCAACCAAGGTGTCCAAGATAGCACACACTATCTTGAGACACTGTCTCCTCATCTATTTAATTGTAACACTACATTCTTTTAATAATGAAAAAAAAAATGTGAGGAAGCCGTGAGGCTGAAGCCTTTTCCGCCATTATTTGGTCTCTGTTTTATTATGTATGTTTTATGTATTTTCTAAGTGGTTTTATTTTCAATATGTGGTATCAAAGGTTGTAAGATGCCTGTTTTAAATTTGCAAGTTTGTATATATACTATGTGTGCAACAACGAATGTAGGAAGAATTCACATCAGAGGAGGCACCATAGCCAACGCCAGAGATTCCTCTCTGCGTTAGCCATAGAGGAGGAAATTTACATCTCACACCAGACAAGGCAGTGTGATCGAGTTTGAAGGGATCACACCTAGCAAACAAAGAGAATCCACATACGTGTGAGGAGCTGTGACTCCATAGCAATGACGAGCCTACGTGGTTCAACGGCCCATGGGTCTAACCAACAACCCATTGATTGTAGCATCCGTGAGCTCTGACTGGTTATTGTTTGATCCACAAGTGTCGACATCAGTCAATGCAAGGAGGATGGCAGTGACATTATAATGGCAGTAGAGTTTTATAATGAGGTGGAGAGGGCGATCAAAGCCTGCAGAAGTTGTGAACGGAGTCAATGCCATATGTAAAAAATGGCAGCTGTTGCAGACCATCCAACAATGGAATCGATACCGAAGTTAAGTGGTGAGTTAATTCAAAAAAATTGCAGTGTTATAAATCACAGTAGTAGAGTAGACAATAAAGTTGAGTTGAGAATTAAGATACCGCTGCATGGTAAAATGGATCTAGCACAGAGTTTAACTCTGCGTGTTCCGCAAACACCTTGGCACTTGCATTGAAGCTACAACAATCACGTTGTATCATAACTCTGAAGCCAAAACAGCGTTGGACCTCTTGCCATGATTGCAAGCATAGATATAAAGTGCGTGGATCATGGTAGCAATGTTGAAATGTTTGCAACGTCTGCAATGAACTACCAGATGCAAAGCCATGACGCAGATTTGTTTTGATTGCTATGTCGAGAAGGTTAAAAGGTAATAGTATCGGTTGTGACAGGGATAACATGAAACTTCAATTTTAAACAAATGGGTTATGTTTTTAAATAAAATTCCAATTGTGTGACATAATTATAACAGTCCTTGCGGACTCAATGAATACAGGTAGTGGAGGTTGCATGTGTAATGCAATGTTTTTATTGGAATTGCATACTAAATGTAAAATTGAATCAATTTCTTTGTGAAAGAGAATAAGACTGAGCATTTCCACATCTCTTTCATTTGCTTACCCTCGCTGATATATTTTCCAAGTGACGGTATCCACAGCTATGGTTTTTCAAGATCAAGGTCTTCCTCTCCTCTGATTCACCTCCATCCTGCCGAGCCTGTAGATCGCTTTTGGTTCATTTTAAATTGGTAGAAATTTCAGAAATTGCAATGCATAAGAGAAACTAAGATTTATTCACAATAATCACTTGATATACGATTTGGAGGTGCAGAGTTTCAACAAGTTTCTAAGATTTATTTTTGGTATGGTTTTTCACATAATTTTTTTTACATAACGTATATTTCTAAAAAAGAATTTGAAAAATAATTCGTATGGCGCTGGAGAAAATTGAAAGAGAGGAGGTCGCGCCATCATTTTCTGACTTGTGTTCTTTACTTGGAGCGGCACCATCACAGCCATTACTCACACGATCTTCGCAGTATGAATGCAGAAATGTCCAGTCCAACGTGAGCGAGTTAGCTTGAGACAGGACAACAAGATTCAGCTAGCATGACCCAGCATGAGGACAAATTCGAGTTGTGTCTAGCAATTCGCCTTCAGCATTTTTGAAATCGACTTTAGCGTTTAAAAATTGACTTTAGCAATTGTGAAATCCCCTTCATCCTTGTGATTGAATGCCCTTTTGTAGACAAAAGCGGAAGCCTCTTCTCTGCGTCATTGAACCAACTGAAAGGTAACACAAAATCAATCAGCGTTGAACCCACTTCAACAAGAAAAAAGAAAGTGCGCTTTATAAATGATCTGAAGTGTGATCCTTTTAAAGAAATTAAACTTCTTCACTTTTTAAAGAGAAATGTGAAATTCACGATAGTTTTCAAATGGGAGTTTAAAAGAAATAGTTAATTGAGTGGAAAGCTTAAGTGGAGAGGTAGTATACATTTTTTTGAAATAATTTAAGTAGAGTCATTTTTTTAATGAAAGTTTAAAAGGGAGTTAAAAGGTAGTGGAGAGGTATTTTATCTTTTTTTGAAATAAGTTTTTTTCTTTTAAGATTGGAGAGATAAGGAGTTAAGAGGTTTGTAAATGGATTTTTTTTTTTTCGGAGACATAAGTGATGAGATAAAGGTGCATTAATTTTTTTTATTGAGATAAGAAGTGATTTTTTTGGAGTGATAAGTTGCTTTTTGTAATTTGGAGAAATAAGTGATTTTTTTTGGGAGACATAAGTGATCATAGAGATTTTTGGAGAGAAAGTTCAAGTGAGAGTTGTTGATAAGTAAAGTATATATTGAAGTTAACTTTGAAGCTAGAGCTTAGCATTATCATTGCTTCAAATGCTGAAAGATGCTGTACTCTAGTAATTAATAAAGACATATTTTTTGGTACTTCTGTTTTAGATCCACCCGAAATTGAATAAGGGGATCTTAGGTACACCATGTGTGTGTTTGTGATGGCGCATGTTTTTTATGGCTTCATGATGTTTATTCTGATTTGTGTCTAGTTTTGACACATAAATGATCTCATTTAACACACACATAAAGTTCAATGCAAGCAAGCACAACACCTGTAACGAAGTAGCTGCAAGGAAGGATAATTGAACTCAACACATGCATTTGCGCCACTACAACAAATAATCAAAGTTTTCAACATCAACATTCTACCTCAACACGCAAATTCACTCAATATGAATCAAGTTAATGAATCTGCAAACTCCAACATTTCAAAGCACAGTCTACATCAACATTCTTTCACATAAATTTAAGAATTTGTAATTTGAGTTGGATTGTAAGGGTGCATTGATAAGAAGTCAAGAGCGTCAATTCTCTTCAAGTAAGTCAAATTAAAACATGTGAATTATTTTAAGTGAATCATTAAAATCATTGTAAGCTTTCTTGGGTGCATTTTCGATGGTGTTCAACACCCTTCCTTTAAGCAAAATCAAGTGAGTGCACGAGTTTTAACTCTAAAGCAAACAAGCAACAAGTTCACATCTCCTGCAAGCGAGTGTAAGTATTCATTCAAGAAATTTGCATCAAGTCAGTACAAAGTTCAAACCATCAAGCGAGCCATCATGAATTTCATTGCAGCAACCATCAAAGAAAGCAAACAAGTTCAACTCTAACACCAATCAAGCAAGTTGAAATCTACAACAAGCGAGCGTGATTTCCAGTAAACTTGAAACAAGAGAAACAAGTTTCACCAAGAAAGAGATCTAGAAAATTCTGAAGCAAGCGAGTGTGAGTATTCATTCAAGTGAACTTGAAGTAATCAAGCAAGTGAAGTGAGCGTTCAAGCAAAGTGATCGTCATCAAGCGAGAGTGAATTCAAGAGTTCAAGCAAGAAAGTTCTACAACTCTAGCAAGTGTTCCAAGCAAGAACAATAAGCAACAAATCAAGCGAGCATGCCATTCAAGCCACATAGCAAGCAGGCCTGTCATTCAAGTAACAAAATCAAGTGAAACAGTTCAAAGCACGACATCTATGACAAGAGATCCTGAATTCAAGAGAGCGAGTTCAGATGGTGCAACACATCCAGTGGTTAAAAATTCTTCCCAATTTGATCCTCTCAAGTGATGAAGACATGGTGCACATCAGCAAAGAAACTCTTGCTGATCTTTGACATCATCTACAGTAGACAAATGAAACCATTGAGTTTCTTCAACTAGAGTCACAACTACAAAGAAACGAGTTGCAAGAAAACAGTAATACTTTCAAGTCTTTGAAAAATACAGCTAAACATGATTCTAAGTCATTCCTCGAAACAATTTCTAGTGTTGAAGTTCTTCTAGTTCAACTTTCTTCCAAGCCAATCATCAAGCCATGGGAAGAAATTCAAAGTAACAAGAATCGACGAGGCTTAGGATATGTCAACGATGACACCAAATTGCATGTCCCAGATTATTCCAAGCCAATTAAGTTCGTCAGTGCGGGATTTCATGCACAAATCACCTCAACAAGTTTTGAGAAAGTTGTAGACAAACATAAATGCACACAACCTGAAGTTGCAATCAAAACGACATGTTCTCATTGTCAAAGAATAGGTCATATGGAAGATCAGTGTTTTGATCTCCATCCTTGTTGCCATTTTGGCAAACCCAATCATTCCTCAGAGAAATGTCGCTACCACCAACAATTAGCCAGATTGAAGATACATTATGAATGGATCGATCCTTGGAAATGGTCATCCATAGTCAAAATATTGTCTCAGTTCTACAACCGAATATAATCACACATAGTGCAGCCATTAGTGAAAAGAATATGATACTCTCATGCAGTTGAATGGGGGAGTACACCAGTGCAACACTCCTACACCTGAAGGGGGGGAGTTCAACAATAATTCACAGAGAATTGTCTCTCCTTTCAACTGAAAAAGGGGGGAAAATGTCAATGCAATTGATGGTGGTTGTCAGAATGA
The DNA here is from genome assembly GCA_034641835.2 of Pinus albicaulis. Classification (NCBI taxonomy): domain Eukaryota; kingdom Viridiplantae; phylum Streptophyta; class Pinopsida; order Pinales; family Pinaceae; genus Pinus; species Pinus albicaulis. Next base: position 415,108,099 of record CM076577.1, read on the forward strand.
AAGTCTCGACAAACCAGGAAAGCAACAAAGGGCATCAACAAATTCGCCAATTTTCAACACAGGAAAAGCATCAGTGAGTTGTTTTTGACATCATCAGCCAGTGGGAATTCAACAAATTTTGTCAGTGGATAAAGGATGCTAATTTCACGCAAAGGATAGATGGATCCTTTTGCAACTTGGCACATGATGGGGTTTTCAAGCGAAATTTAGAGATGAATTAGACATGCTGCTGACTCATGGTCTCTTCAGATTGCAGTTTTTTCAGCATCCAACTTTGGCGGTTTTTTAGGCAATGTTTTTGAGGATCAACATGAGAACTTGGAAGATGGTTCCTCATTCTTATTTTGGATTTATCATTGAAGGGGGGAATGTTAGCCTCTCTCATAAAACAAAAATAAATCCAAAAATAAAATAAATAAAATAAATATTAATATTTAGGAATTTATTCCTAACTCTTTTGTTTGGGTTGTTCCTCTTAGATAGGAGTTAGTTTAGGTAGCTCCTATATTGGTGTGAATTTGGTTGAGAAATTATGTCAACCAAGGTGTCCAATATAGAACGCACAATCTTGAGACACTGTCTCCTCATCTATTTAATTGTAACACTACATTATTTTAATAATGAAAAAAAATATGTGAGGAAGCCGTGAGGCTGAGGCCTTTTCCGCCATTATTTGGTCTTTAGTTTATTATGTGTGTTTTATGTATTTGTTGAGTGGTTTGATTTTAAATATTAATACAAGAGGAGTTGCAAATATATTTATGGGATACCTATGGTATAAATGTCTTTCATTGTTTCCTTTTTAGTGACATATGTGCGAATGCATTGTTCATTTCCTTTTCATGTCTATGATTATGGTATTTTATAAGTTTGAAATTCAGAATACATGCTAGCCATGCTCTATTTTGGGTAACTGATCATATTTTGTTTCATATATTCTGTCTGAGAGAAATACATCTCTTATGATTCCCTCAACCTCCTTACATTTTCTAAACCATTACATAACCATTTTCCTCAAGTGATTGAAATTATACCTGCCTTGAACCATTCATCCCTACAACCCTAACACTAGAGCCCTGATCTAGTTCTCCTTGTCCTAATTTCAATATCCACTAATTTACTCAACCAAAACCAAATAAAAACAACCCCTTGCACTCATTATCTAGCATAAAACCCTAATTTCTCTAGCCCTCCTGGACATGATCCTTTTTGAGAGAGCCCTCTCCAACTTGATAGGGCTAGCTATCAAGTGAAAATCTTGGTTTGTGGTTACCTCTATTGGGATTCCTTCCTCAGCCTTGGGAATTTGGTGGAGTGATAACACTCGTGACAGTGAAAACACCTCACCTCAGACATGTCCTGATTTTTGCCATTCTTGGACTCAGATTTAGAATGGAATTTATTCCCCTTCCCATTCCTCGACTTGGTAGCCAAAGAAAAATCCTCTTCATCCTCATTATTAGATGAAGATCCATCTCTGGTGTTCCATCTGAACTCCTCCTGCACCAGATCCGACCACAGTCGTTCCCAATCTGGAAAATTTTCCCTTCCATTGATAGAGTCTTGATAACTATGTCATCTCTTGGGAAGCCCTATTTGAGCCAAGCTCACCAAATCATCATCAGTAACTGTTATTCCAACGCTCCCCATTTCATCCCGACATTGGACAAAATTTGTTAGATATTTTGGAATGGTGTCTCCCTTTTCCATATTGATATTCCTTAGTTTATCTTTGAGCGCCAATTTCCTATGGTCGTTGCTACTTTGTAATAGATCCATCAAAGCCTTCCACATTGCATATGGTGTGGCTTTCCCATGGAGGCTTGAGACAATGTGGTCTCGTACTCCCTCCAACATGATCCTCCTCACCTTTGCCACTTTCTTTTGCCATGCATCAATATTTGCAACATTTGCAGCATCGGGTTTAGGAACATCTTTTTCAATGAATTCCTTCAACTCATTATCTTTGAGTACTGCCTCCATCCTGTCCTTCCAAGAAATATAGTTTTAGCTACCCTCGAGTGCATACTCTAACCTCAAGCCATTGAAATCCATTTCGATCTTGAATCAGTTGTAGCACCAAGAAAGTCTTTCTACAAATTCGAATTCTATCTAGTCACAAACTCAACTCCTGCTTCACTTCTGCAATTTTGTATGCTCTGACACCATATATAAATTATACAAAATGCATGTATATATTGGATTCACTTGATATAACGATGTACTAATTTTAAATACTGAATCGCTTCTACAAATATTTTGTGGAATTAAAAACACAATCGCTAATCAGATGAAAATGAATAAAGATCAACCACACACAACACATATAATTTCCTGGGGAGAGATTCCAACTAAAAACCCCACTATCTTCTATTGTATATTAAGCATGGATCATGAAACAATTAGATACAAACCTCTTCTCAAAATATCCCTCTAGTACTCAGCTAATTTTCTCACATTGTCATATGAAGAACTGACCAATACATAGCCAATTCTCAGCCTCCAGATAGCTTGCCTTGCTTGTGCAATCCCTGATGTTAAAGATCCCTAAAAGAGAGGAATTCTTTCCTGCCTTGACTGCACAAGTATCATGGGAAATCCAATGGGTTTTTGGTTGCAAGTTTGCAAGCCAATAATCCTACAACTAATAGTAAACTTCCATTTCACCTAGAACTCAACTGGGTCTCCACTGGATCTAACATGCATGCAAATAATAATAGTAAATCCTCAGTTGCATGTGAGATCACTGATTGTGAATTAATTAATATTTAATTCACTAGATCTCTCACTAGTGTATCTTCAGTTACAACTAGAAAACTGAGTTTAACTCACTTAACTGAGTTAAAATATTTACAACTTGCACCAACTCATGCACCACTGCACTTCGAACTCTGTTACAACTAGAATTACTTTGCATGCCTCACCAACAACCTCTAACTCGAAATCCACTAGCTAATTGAATTTATCGCTTTCGGTTAACTAATTCAAGTCCACATTGAGAATATATTACAGTTTAATGTCCATCTTAATTAAGGGATAACCAAAATAGACATGCACCCAAAAATAACAGTGTGGTCCCCACCCTAGTCTAGGTGCTTAATGCACTAGGCGTGGGTGCTAAATCTTCTTGTTGAATCTCAACACAAATTAACCAATCTGGATTTGCTAAAAATCCCCATATAAAACCTAAAGAAACCTACTTTGATACCAATATCATCCATAAAATGATGTAGATATTCCATTAGACAATTCATCACAACAAATCTACTAAAATATATTCAAAAATCTGGAATCTACATTATGAGGGTTTGCTTCTCCTTAGGTTTCTAAATATGTAAATTATTATTTTTTGTGTATGCATGAAAATTATAATTATGTAGAAAATATAGAACAATGAAATAAAATTCACAAACCAAAAATTAGTGCAAGATGTAACCTACAAAACCCTTTTGGGAGAAAACTTAACTAGAAGGTGAGGTCACTTTATTCTCCTTCTTTGAATGGAAAATTCTTGGAAGTGAAAATAAGTGAGGGCCGTGACCTATGGGTTTATATAGTGCACAAATACTATATATTTTCTCTCTCCCTATCCACTCTCATCTACTCTGTGCATCTATGGAACAAGATGCAGTCGAATAGATTGGAATCCTTTTTCCTCCTAATGACTCAGTTATAACACAACCTAATGTCCTACTAGTGGGTAATTTTGACTCCTTGAACTCTTAACTAGAGTTAAAATATTGACTATTCTAGAGTCTTCTTCATCATGACAATGTGGCTAGCCAATTTTCCATGAATAATGGGGATTGACATGGCATCCTCTCGAATTATGATGGTCAAAATAGGAAGGTCAACAACTTCCGAGTGGCATAAATTTTGCATATAGAATCTCATTGAGATGATTCTTAGGTTTTTGGAAATTTATTTGTGTGTAGAACAACACGAAAAGGTGTGGCATTTAAGTAATAATTTTTTATCCCTAAAAAATGATTTTTGTTGATTCAAAATACTTCATGGAGGTTTTAAACCCCAATTCGTGAAACTAGGTCCCAATTCTAAAAAATGCTCTCCTGATTTTCTTCCTCCATTTTTTTGACTTTGAAGGCTTCAAGGTGGATGGAGAATAATATAATAATCCAATCTAGATCAAGAATGCATGAGTAATGCAATTGGTAGTTTTTTTAGTACCCCATCTCTTCAACAATAATATATAAGGGGTCAAGTACATTATAGATTGATACCAATTTGCAATGTACTCAAACCCCTCAGTTGCCTAGGCATTCACGGGATCATATATTTAAGATATAGGGTATGCCCACTTGCATTCTCTTAGATCAAGACTTGTTCAAAAACAAAATTTGAAGGATTTATTTAAACTTAAAGGTACATAGATGAATATGAGTATTGCATATCATCCTCAAATTCATGATCAAACATAAGTGGTAAACAAGTGCTTAGAAACCTATTGGAGATGCTTTGCTTCTAAAAATCCACACCAATGGCCACAATGAATTTCCCTTGCTAAATGGTATTATAATACCATTTATATTGGAGGTACCAAATGACAACATATTAAGCTATTTATGGTCAAAACCCCTTGTCAATGGAATCTTATGTACTAGGATCATTTGAGATTCATTCAATAGATATAATACTTCATACTAGAGAAGTCATTATCCATGTCCTCAAGGAAAACTTGGTAATGGCCAAAATTATATGAAACAACAAGTTGATTAACATAGATTCAAACATTATTTTTCTAAATCAGATCAAGTGATCCTTCGTCTACAACCTTATAAACATACAATATTCAAAGATAAATTTCCCTATAAAATAAATCTCAAGTACTATGGTCCCTAGAATATCATAGAATGAATTGGTCAAGATACCAATAATCCAACTCTCCCAACCCACATCATGGCTCATTTATTCTTTCATGTGTCTTTTTTGAAGAAGGTTGTGAGATCAAATTGCAAAGTGAATATTAAACCATTGAAACTTAATTAAAAATGTTCCATTTAGATCTAGCCAAAACAAATATTGGATACTATACAACATCAATTGCGCCATAAAATAATCAAGTAAACATTGATCTAGTGGAAACACATGTGACCATAAGATACCACATGGGAAATGATGGCAATTTTACAAAAAATTGATCACCTTCAACATTGAGGACAATGTTCGGTTTTAAGGCGGGGAATATTAGGGCCCTACCCTAACCCCCTTATTTAGATACTTTAATAATAAATAAGGACATATTCATTGAACAAGGCCCATTAAATAGTTAGTTAACATTGTAAAAAGGCTTCTCTTACTTAATAGGGCCAAAATTAGTTAGTGGGCTCTCAGTATAAGTTGGCATATATGTAGTTAGGATTATGGATAGTTATATATTATGTAGAATATTAACTAACATTTTGTTAAGAACTGTTATTATATTTGGAGCTTTTATATTAGAGGTTTCCCCCTTGAAGAACCAAGTGAACTTAGCTCTATATTTTTTTACTATAAGGAGATATTTCTTAGGGTTTATATCTCTTTTATCTTGTACTTTTATATTTTGCACTATATTTTATGTGATTTCTCTAATATTTTGGAGTTAATTGCACTACACTTGATAATAATCACACTTCTCTACTAAGTTATTCTTCAGTGTGACTTTCATTGTCAATTGATCCTACCAGAATGTAGATGTAAAAATTCCTTCCTCATACTTGATCTTTACCATCCACCTTTTCTTTGGTTTGGATATAAAGTTGTCGGGATGAAGCTTTTAAAGTAACCTTTAAATTTTAGCATCTCACAATGAAATTACAATGGCGACAATGATTCTTCCTAAAATTTTAGTTGTTAGGTACTCATTTCTTGTTCATGATTTTATAATTTTTTGTTGGCTTTAGAAAGTTGTCCCAAGATTATTCTTCTCTCGGAAACACTTTGGCCTTTCATATATGTCTTTTTCTTCTGGCATGAAGCCACATTATGACTTCTTAATCCACAAAAAGAGAATGCATAGGAATACCAACACTTCACAACATTATAGCCTTTCATCTTGCAACATAAGAAAACAATGGGTGATTTTCCTTATATATACTTATTATATGTTTACTTAATTTTGAAGGTTTTCTTGCTTGATCTAACAAGCATTGCCATACTTTTAGACATTGCCTCAATCTCTTTTCTACCCTTTTCATTCTTGCACAAGATATATGTAATAATGAATTGATGCTTACTCCATTTTTGTTGTTTCTTCTTCATTTGAAGTGACCATTGCTTTAGGATTCTTTTACCTTAGAAAGGGAGATTTTCATGGTTTTATTTTAGAGAATTTTTTTTTAGAGACAAGTTAATATTTTTCCACAGCACATTCACAATTTTCCATGTCTTTGGAGGATTCATCTATTTCCTCTTTAGGGAGAAGCCTTAAATTTTCATGCATCAATACAAGATCCACTATAATATGGTATTTAATATGGAAAGTAACCTCAAATTTTTAGCATCCCAAATTTAAATTACAATGCAAAAATTATTATTCTTGAATTTTTAGAGGCTAGGTACTCCAAACTTATTCATGCTCTTCTAAAAAAATTTATTCGCATGAGGAAGTTATCCTAGGATTCTTTATATCTTGGAAAAATTCTCGCCTTTTGTACATTTCTTTTTTGTTTTATCATCAAGCCACATTATGATTTCTCAATCCACATAAAGAGCACGCAAAAGAATACCAAAAATCCATAGCCTTGAGGCATTTCATCTTGAAACATAAGAAAACAATAGGTGATTCACCTTATATCTACCTCTCATGTTTTTTTCTTGTGGTTGAAGGTTTTCTTGCTTGATCTATTGAGAATTTCCATGATTTTAGACATTGGGGTCATCTCCTTGCTACTCTTTTTCAAGCTTATACAAGATTGTTGGAATAACGTACCGATGCCTACTCCATTTTTGTTGTCTCTTCTTGATTTGAATTGTTCATTGCTTTAGTGTTATTTTTCCCTTAAAAAGGAAGAACTTTGTGGCCTTATATTAGAGAGAAACATTTTAGAGATGGGTTGTCATATTTTTTCACAACACATTCACAATATTCCGTAAATTTGGAGTATTCATCTATTTCCTCTTTACCAACAAGCCTTAAACCTGAATGTATGAATCTAGGTTCCACTATAATAAAGTATTGTAGTTCATATTTTCAATTTTGTTAGGGCGTATCCCTTTGGTATGCAATTCAAATATATTAAAGATCTCTTTGGTCGAATCAAAATGAGAAATTTTTTTAGAGGATATGCTTGCCATATTTCCTCCTTGGTTACCAATTCTTGTTGAAAATATGCCATCATTAGAGTACACCTTTCTTCTTGGTTGCCATCCAACTAATTTACCTTTTCTTGTAATTGCATAATTTGAAAATTTCACAAATACTAGCATGTTATAACATTGGTGATGGACCCTTGGTGTCTCATGAGTTGTTTGCTCATAGAAGCAACAAAATATTTTGTGGTGTGAAGCTTGCATTGTAAGTCTTCAATCTTCTTCTCATAGTGTTGTAACTTCTCCCTTAGTCATCAATTCTCTTCTTCAATATATTCGTTGATGGATTTCAACTCAAATGTTTCTCTTCTCAAATCCTTTCCTAGGTTGATTTACTTCAACATGAACCTACAAATTATTGCCTATTTTGATACCAATATGATCCATAATCAATCAGTGTATTGTGGAATTTATTCACCAATACTAATGCTATCACCTTTGTGCTTGTGAATAAAGAATACCCTTTTTTTACTCAATAATGAATTATTAAATCTATTCAAGAATACAAATACTATAAAATTTTTACTTGTGAACAAAGGCTACTCTAACCATGAAATAGGTCAACCATCATTTGGAAGGTCATGGAAGGGAGAAAACTATACGCACCATGTGAAGGCCTAATAATTAGTGGAAGTTTGCATGGTCTAATATTTGTATGCATGCATCCCCCATCCACATGGTATTTATTCCCACAATAGATATATGGAAAGCAGTTATTCCGAAGGGTTAAATCAGTTGGTCGAGTCTCCATCATTAAAGCACCTATGCTAATGAGAGGTCATGGGTTCAATTCTCTTGACATCTTAAGGTTAGGATCTATGGTTGAGACAACATGATGTGATTCTTTCAGGTAGATATTCCTAGTACAAATATTTCTTATATGTAGTCTCCATTGATCTCTAGGGATAGTGAACCACATAGAAATAATAATAATAATAATAATAAAATCTCGCTAGTAGTTGTGAGCCATATCTAGCTAACCTAGGTATCTCAACATTAAATGGGTTCTTATTATCATCCAAATTGTTTGAATATAGTGAGGATAATGGTTGAAGGGATCTACTGCAAATCTTATCTTCAAGTTAAGGAGAGGGGGTAGCACATATTCATTTAAAAACTTGTCAGACTCTAATTGCTCGCATTCATAGTTTGTTTAACCCATTTCTTGATGTGACTAGGCTAAAGGATTAGTACTTACTTGAAGAAGTTGCATGGTGGTGTTGAGATTGTTTAATTTTGGACTCTAATCTCCTACATTTATACCATATCTGACCCTTCTAACTAGAGAACTACTAAAACAAGATTTGTTTTAGTTTTGTTACCTAATTTAATAGTGAGGATCCGTAAAGTATTTCACTACCTTATATCGTTGTCCATTCAAGTATTTCTCTTCCTAGTTTAACAACACAGATCCATTGAGGTAATTTAGTTGCTTTGGTTACCAAAAAATAATTCAATCGATAATTTTAGTCCTTGAGGAGGATCCGTTGGAATAAACCTAGTAACAAAGCATGTAGTTTGTCTTCAAGTTTTGTAGTTCTAAAAAATGTAGGAAATTTATAACTATAACAATTAAAGTAAGGAATTAAAAGAATATTTAATTGTTTTAAATAAGGAACACAAAATTGTTGATTTCAAATGGAAGGTAAGGTGGTTAAGAGTTTAATGTGAAGAGGAATGACTGAATTACAAGAATAAAAAATGAAATTAAGTTTTGGTTCTAAAGATTATTTAAAAATATTGAAGGTAAGGTTGTCATAAGGGAATGGTTTTTGTAATATAAGAAAAAAAGTTTTAATTTTAATTTTTTTACGAAGAGTTTATATAATTTTCCATTTAAAAATGAGTAAATTTGCAGGTCTCTCTTTTCTATCATTTTCCATTATTTTTTTTAACTGAAACTGTTATGTATTATTTATTGAAGAAATCTGGTTAGGCCGAGGCCAAATCAACCAACATTACATGCCAGCTAGCCAACTTCCTGATATAAGTAAAACAACGTTTCATGGAATGCAGGTTTGGAGGGGGATTTCGTCGTTTATGTTGAGGTCACCCAGTGAGAGAATAAATCCTTTGTTTTCCATAGTGTCATCTTCCTTGTTCGAGCCTCTAAGGATGTGGAAGAATTGGTAGGAGGAGAATTCGAGCAACAGGAGCTTCAACCTTCAATGTGCCTTATTGCGGACACATTGAGGACTGCATTGTTGAACTAATCTTTCGAATTAAGCTTCTTGATCATAATTTTCGAGTCACCGAAGGCTTGAAAGTATCTGATGCCTCTCTTGTGAGCAATGTGGCAGGCTTTTAGCAGGCCTAGGATTTCTGCCTGAATATTTGTTCACTATCAAAGCCCCCCCGCAAAAAAATGTCTCTTCTTGTGGAGTCTGAGGAGTAAAGGGCACAACCTGCGCCAGCTGCCCCGGGGTTTCCTTTAGATGCACCGTTGAAGAAGATCGTTTTTTTCTCTGCTTTCTCCACCACAATTGGAATATTTCATCTGAGTCCCTTATGCGCCATCCTAGATTGGTGAAGGGGCTGAGACAGGTTTGTTTTCTATCTCGATATGCAAAATTTACCATCCATTTATTTTCTTTAGGGAGGAGCAAGCTATCAGGTTTGTGGGATTGCTGCATCACGATTTCAAGGAGAAGTGCTTTGGATTTGGCTGCAACCATTGCAGGAGGCCAATAATAATTGTTGAAGATCTTCTCATTTCGAGCAAGCCAGATTTTCTAGCAAGCATATTTGGGGATGGATTGCCAGACACAAGGCCAAAGAGACTTGTTGGGGGTAGCATAAGGGTAGCGTTGATTCCAAGTTGAGAATAGCTCAACCACTAAAATGTGGTTTGGTATAGAGACCTAGAGGCCATCAAGGATAAAACTCCACACCTCTTTGGAAAATGAGTAGTCCACAAAGAGATGATCCGATGTTTCGATGGAATTCTTGCAGAGTGCACACCTATGAGGGCTAACGATGCTTCTTTTAACTTGATTTTCCCCTGTCAAAACCTTTTTGTGCATAATGACCCAAAAAAAAAGTTTAATTTAGGGAGTCCGAATGGATCCCACACCTAATTCCAAAACTTTGCAGGCTGATTCCTCCCTTTCTATGTTTGGAGAAGCTTGTAACCATGTGCAAAAATGTAGTTGTCGGAATTTCCCCAGCCCTAGCGATCAGCTGCGTGCTTGTGCACCGAAGCAAAGTTAGATAATTTGTTTCTGAGTGTTTGTTGTTGAATATGCAGGTGCTCCAAAATTCTGGGGAAGACCCAGGACTACCAATTCCCCTTTTTGTCCCAGGCTGAGATCTCATCGACTCTGTGGATGCATTGATGGATCACCCATTCACAAACTTCTCTAATCTCTAAAGAATTTCTGAGTGGCGTGTGGCCCATTATGCTGTCTTCATAGAGCTTGGTATTCTTGCCATTTCCAGGTATGTGATAGAGGTTTTTATTAAAGAAATCTATGCCTATGCGACATAGATTCCACACCAGAGTGCCGTTCAGAGTGTTTCCTTCCTACAAGAGACTAAGAGGAACACCTTTTGCATATTTACCTTTGAGGATTTTTTTGACTGGATGCTTTGGTTTAGCATACATTTTCCATATGATTTTGCAGCCCAAGGCAAGGTTGGCATGGGAGGGATCACGAATCTGAAGACCACCTTCGACAATTGGGCGTTTCACTAAATCCCAATCGACCAAATGGAATTTTCGTTGATTTCCTTTACGTCCTTGCCAAAGGAAATCAAGCATTAATTTGGAGATCTATTTTGTGATTTTTTTTGGTGCCAACGGAAAGGAGGCTTGGTAGATGGGAAGAACAGATATCACTACTTTAATGAGTATTAGTTTCCCTCCATTGGTGAGCCATTGACCTCCACAGGAGGCAATTTTAGCTTTGATTTTGCTGGGGACATCGACCCACAGAGATCTTTTATTTACTATGAGAGTTAGAGGTAATCCCAGATACTTGATTTTTTTCCCAGTGGGCATAGCCAACAAAGCCCAGATGCTGCGCAATGCGTTGGAGGTAATGTTGATCGACATTCCACCCAAACACAACGCTCTTGTTGTCATTGATAAGGGCACTAGAGACACTACAATAACTATGGAGGATAGAGTTGAAGGATTTTTCAATTCTGATAGAAGCACCTCTGAGAAATAGAGAGTCATCTGCGAAGAGGGCGTGATTTATGGGCTCTAGACCATTCAAAATTCTTATGCTAGGAAGAGCCCCTGCATTCTTCTCCGCTGTTAATTTCTTGCTGATATATTTTTCCATTATTAGGAACCAAAATAATTTTTAAATATGAAAAATAATTTTATGAAAATGATATGATTTATATAATAATGTAATTTAATGAAAGGATAATATTGCATATTTCTATTCTTTTTTATTGGAAGTAAACTAAGTGTACGTGCTTTTATTTGTGTACATCATTTTACATTCTAAAAGGATGATTTTAAATACGAGGGATATGGATAATATTTGAAACTTCTAAATGTGCAAAGTGATATCTAGTGTAATGTTGGAAAAATAATATTCAAAATAAGGGAGCCTTGATGAGTCCTGTAAAGAGGGATATTTATTTTTATTTTTGATATTTTTAGTTTAAGAATGAGATAATATAAATATAGATATTTATTATCTATTCATGAGAATGAGGTATTTGTATTTTTTATTATTGTTGGGAGAAGTTTTTGTGTTTTTCTTGTGTGTGGAGGTTGGCCTCTTTAGAAGAAGGGAGATAAGGAAGAGATGGATGAGATGATCCCTACATTTTTTATAAATTGATAATATAGAACAAATAATTTCTTAAGTTGTGTTACTAAATCTTTTAAATAAGGATTTTATTTAAAATAATAATAATATGGTTATACTAATTCTTTTCCTAAGGAAAAATCATAACTTTCATTAGTAGGTTGAAAATTACATACTGTAGATGCTTCTCAGGAAGCATATGTCAAAAGTGGTGGCCAGGCCACAATAAAAAATAAAAGAGTGTGTTACAAAGTTGTAATAAGTTGTCCCAAAATAAATACATTTAAATAAACCATACATAATACTGTTGAAAGCAAGTCGAGCAGTCAAAATTTCAGTATCCATCCAAAAATCAAGGCAGTGTCACCTCCTATGCCAGTCGATCATCAAATGGCATGCGGAAATTGTTGGAATCATGATTTTCGTTTGACTAAAACCCGCAGGCATTAGTCTCTGCTACAATCGCCAGAGTTAGGATCCACGAGAGGCAGTTATTCCATGTCGCGAAACACACAGGGAGCGTTGAACCCAATGTCCAACAATCTCCCCCCCAACGTGAGCCAGTTGAGTTTCGAACTCGAGATTTGTCCCTCTGATACCACTTGTTGGAATTAAAATTTCCGTTAGACCAAAACTTGCAGGCATTAGTCTCCACTACAATCGCTAGAGTTAAGATCCATGAGAGGCGGTTAGTCCATGTCACGAAACAAACGGAGAGCGTTGAACCCAATGTCCAACAAAAATACTGATAGAATTGATGACCATTCTATTCATGTATCATCCAATGATCCCTTGGCTGGTGTGTTTCCTCCTTCGAAAGTAAATCAAAAAGTTGATTCCTCTCCCTGTAAATATGATGACAAGAAATGAAATCAAATTGATATTTCAACAATAGAACTTCTTCCAACAAGTTCCGAAGTGTGTGTATGTGGAAAATGAATTTCTCATTGAACCAATAATAATAATTTTTGAGTCTCCAAAACTCTAAAGTTGTCTGCATCCTTTTCTAAGAGCAAAGGAGAGAAGGTATCTGAGACAAGAGAGCTCAAAAAAGTTGTTAGTGCCTCTTCCAAGGCCCATTTTTAATTTGAAATAATGGCCCTCATGGAGATATAATGCTGCCCCACCACCACATCCAATATTTTGTGCAGATTCATCAAAGTAAGCCCAAGGATAATTTTTGTCAATGAATTCTACGATAATAGTTCTATGAGATAGTTTTGATACATCTTTAGGGATCATGTGATATGGAGAAATGATGTGAGCAGAAATAATGTTCCAGTTGAGAGATTTCTCATGGAAGATGAGCATATTCCTGGCGAGCCAAGTGCCCCAACAAATGAGCAAAGGGATATTTCAAAGTCTTATGCGCTGGGCAAGGTTCCACCAAGTTTCCCAAGCAATGGAGAAGGATGGAACGTTCCATCTCAGATTTATATTCAAGAGATTTATCATTTGTTTCCAGAGTGCAATGGAAGAGAGAAAAAATAGGAATAGGTGTAATGTTCCAAAATTTTCCGACAATAATTTGGAACATTAATTTTCGTTGATTTCACTTAGGAGGAGAATAATTGGGTAAGGAGTCCCATGCATAATATTATTCTCAATAAAATCCCTCATAATATGAAAGGGGATCATATTTGGAGTTGGTTTGCACACCCTCATGTGTGAACAAGGTTATTTATAAGGAGGCTTGGTTAAGTTTGACCAAGTCAACAACGCTGCCATAGGAGGAGTGGCTTACTTAGGAAGCCAGCGCAGTGTGAATGAGGAAAGGGATATTTGGTGGAGGAAACCCTAATGGATGGGGGCCATGGAGAAAGATCTTTCATTTGTTTAAAAGGAGGACAAGCCAACCATTGTTTCTCATGCTTGTATTATTCATCTCATTGTCTAGTTAGACAATTTGAGCATTCTTTGCTGCTTAGCAAGAATTGCCGGAGGAATTCCTGTTTAGGATCCCTTATCCTTCTTGAGAGGTCTCTTGAGGGATTTTTCTTCATTTTCATCACATCTAGGTTTGAGGCCAAGTATCCTCCATCTAGATAGTGTTATTTCTATAGCATAATAACATTGTGTTGCTGGGTGTTGCAGTGAGGGTTCACTACACCATCCCCTTCAACTATTTTGCAGAGGAGGAGTCCCTCTTTCCTTTAGGATATCAGTTTGGAGGCATCTTGGATATTATTGTAGATTTTGGCATCAAGGCCAACTCATTCCATAGCCCTACGACGCAGTTCCATCCAGTGATTGCGTTATTTTTAGAGGAGCATTTGCAGTGGGGCTCTTGCAGAGTATTGGAGGGAGAGATCTTTGGTGAAGGGATCAACCTTTCACTTTAAAGATCCATTGGAGGAGGAGCATTCAGTTTGAGCATCAGATTCATCCATATCCATCCAGTTCTATTTCTGAGTTGCTGCAGCAACCCGACAACTCCAACATTTCTGTGGGATTTCCATTTTGTATGTTTTTTCAGCCAATCCTTTTAGGGATTGTGCATTATTGTTTCTAGGGGTTGAGATATTTCTCCCCCTATTTTATTTGAGCCATACATTGACATATTTGTGTATTTACACTTTTATTCAGCAGTTTCCCTTCATAGACTGCGCCGTCATAGCTTGAGCATACATATGTAGGAGTGGTTCTGTCATGGTTTATGAGCTTGTTTCTTGAGGCTAAGTATTGCCTATCTTGAGTGACCTTTTTCCTCAATATCTTGTACTCTATTGTTGCTGCTATTATTTAATGAAATAGCTATGGATTTCTCTCACATTTATAAGAGTTAAGTGTTGCCGTTGCACCATTATTGTGTTTACATATTGTTGGGCCTCCAACTTTAGAATATTTGGAGATATTCTCATTGTTGTAGCATTTTCCTGAAAAAGGGATATTACAATAGGTGATTAACATCCTCAACAACACATCTGCAAAGTGCACACCAGGAGGGGCCAAAGAAGGACCGTTTCTGTAGGTTGACTCCACTAGGAACCTTGTTTCTAAGAATGCACCACATGAAGATCTTGGCCTTTGGAGTACATTTAAATTTCCATAAAGGGCGCCGCCACCATTGTACCTCCAACGGATGATGATCAACAAAAATTATAGGGTAAAATCCTTGGGGGAGTATATTCCATGCTTCGAGGAGGCCCAAATGAGCTCATCAACCCTGTCCATAATACTTACATGAGACTAATCTAATGAATTATTGTAGCTAGCCCATTCCTAATGCTAACGTGGTGGAAGGTGAAGATCATGGGGTGATTTCCAGGCTTGTGAGAAGATAAAAGAATTTACAGGATCATCAATGTGATCAAGAGTGGCGATGCCAACATCTTCCAAGAATTGAATGAGACCGGGAGAGAGAATGTGTGCATTACCACATCTAGACCATGTATCCCTCCTAATTCAAACCTGAATGCACAAGCCTATTCTCCACGTCAATCCAATTATGATATGCTCAATAGAGTCCATGATGGATCACCAAATCGAAGATATATTTACCCTATTATAGTGCATTCTCCTTATTCATTAAATGGGATGAAGAGGGTTGATGTACTTTCATATGAAAAATCTAGTCCATAAGTTTTTTGCCATAAGGATCTGCCATCACAATTTGGAAGCTAGAGCTTTGGAGAAGGTAGATAGATCCTTTAAACTCGAACCCCCCCATTTCTTGGGTAGAGAAATTACAACCCATCTAGTATAGGAAAATGTGTGACTATATTTTTAACCTTTCCATAGAAACATGCAACATATCTACTAAATTCTGGAGAGAATACCTTTGGGGATCCAGGAAAGTGACATCCAGTATACTGGAATAGCCTCTAAAACTTATTTGATTAGGATTATTCGACCAGCTTGTGAAAGCTATCAATGGTTTCAAACATTTAATTGACTTTCAATTTTGGCCACCAGCCAAGTCCAGTTGTTAGAAATTTTATAATTTGAGGGCTTAAGCCTGAAACCAATATACTTGAGCCCCTCTTTGAAAGCAAGAGAGTTGAAAGGAAATATCTGAAAAGAAGAATGAATTTCATGCTGAGAAAATCCCATCGATCACAAAGTAGGTTTGGAATGGTTACAACACATACCCTAACTTTGTAGAATAATTTGAGTGTTGCATTAAATACAAATGAATCGCTAATAGTCCCATTCAAGAAGATGAGGACATCATCCACAAAGAGGAGATGTGTAAGAATACAATTCTTAGCAATATTGATGCCCTTTAATCTTCCTTGATTATTTTCATCAGCTAATAGCCTACTGAGACCTTCTATTAGGGTCCTATATTTTATAGGATAGATTGATAAATATCTGTTGATTTGTATAAAGATGTTGTAAATAATATTTCATCTTTCAAATTATTTCCCAAGAAAAAGAAATAGGGGATAAAAAAATATACATTTGTGAAAGAAAAGAATAAAATAAATAAATAGAAATGAATAAAAAACCCCCAAATAAGTGAGCTAGTCTAAATGCCACTTAAACAAATAAAAAATGATGTATACATTTAGAAAAATAAAAAATAAGGCTTGCGAGTCTAAATGGAGCATTATAGATAAGTTAAAAAATTTAATTAGACTAAATCACACTGTTTAAGCATGATTAGTCATGTAATTAAGTGAGTTTTTGTTTCTTTCGATTAAGTTTGATTAATTAGTTTAATCACACCTTTAATCGAGATTAATTTAATGTAATAATGTTTTTGGACATGACGTCTTGTTAATTAGTGATAAAATTTGTATAAATTTTAATGGTGATGATCTGGCCCGTCCAAATCAACGGTAGACACACCACTCTATGCCCCCCAAGCTCTTCCGATGGTTATTCAATAGGGGTTCTGGAGCGACGGTCTCCCATAAACTGCCATTTCTACATGTCACCCCTTCATCCATTCAAAATCCCCCCTCCTAAAACCCTTTACCACCACTGCCCCCCTCCGCCCCCCTAATCCACTTCCACTTACCGCTTGAATACTCAACGTTGAGATCTCTCTCGATGCTCCACTCCTCCATTGCCACATATCAAACAATTCCCCTATACTTGAGTGCCAAGTGTCCCCCTCTTCTTTCTAGTTAGAAATTAACCGTTCAATAATAAATCTTTCCCTCCCTCTCTCCATATTCCTGCTACAGTTATCCATTTCCCATCCACCCCCTAGCACCATGGTAATGGTAATTTTACAATGGATTTACTCACAGTAAAGTGTAAAAGCCTCGTATTTCAAACTGCTAAACCCCTGTTCAGTCTAAATTTTACTCTAGTAAACACTGTAACTCTCTCACAAAGCGCGATAGCTCCCACATAATCAAGGACATTGTTCAACTCCTCATACAACTGTTCAAGGCGACGATTCACCAGGTAATTACAGTCAAAACCATTCATATGAATTATGTCTTCAAAAAAAAATCCACACTTAAAGAAAACCCCATGATGCCTCTAACCATTGATTTAGACCACCAACCTCTGGTTGACCAATTATACCAAGTCATAAGGACCAATTGTGAGTTTGATCTCTACAAACTCCACAATTGGCTCAAAAAAAAATATCTCCACCTCAGTGATGAATTGGGATTGTGGGACTCATTCCTGCCCCAATTCATCTTTCCCCAAACCTATTCTTTTCCCCTGTTTGTAACCTGGTGTCAATTCAGATACATTCCGAGTCAGAGGGAAATTGTGGCCCATAATGGCGAAGTTATCTTTTCCATTAATGGCATTTCGATCTCAGAAATTCTCCAAGACCAAACCTCTAATCCCACGTAGTCCTTTCACCCAGATTTTCTCATGGAGATATACAAAAAACTTGATTTCCCCAGAGGGCCAAAATATTTTAGACTTTCTCACCAGAAAATTCTTAATTACCCAAAATAAATCCTCCTTATCTCTCCTCTATGTTCCCTGAGATGAGCAAGCAAATACTATACACGGTTTCATGTTTATTAGGTTACTAGTTTGGCCAATGGGCCAATCATATAATTTTAGACTTTATTTTTGTTTTTTTTAGTAAGTGAAAAACCCCCTATTCTCTTTTGTTACAGTGAGTTTTTAGCATAAGTCATCCATGGACAGTTAATGAATTTTTCAACTGAAGGAGTATTCAAATATGCATTTGCCTTAGTATATTTATTTCTCTACTGTCAATCAAGCAAGATTTCTTTCCACCTACAAAAATTAGACAACCAAGGAAACCCTCAAACAGTTATTCAGTGGACCTCCTTGGTCAGAAAGAAAAACAGTGAATTCACATTCAGTGACTTTGTAGATCAATTTTTACATGTGGTTTCCAGTTTATTAAACAATGACAGAACCAAGAATACACCCAGAGATGACCAAGCAAATAATCTCCATGGTTTCATGTTTATTAGGTTACTAGTTTGACCAATGGGTTGATCATATCATTTTAGACATTCTTTTTGTTTTTTTCTGTAAGAGAAAAACCCCCTATTCTCTTTTGTTACAATGAGTTTTTAGTAGAAGCCATCCATGAAAAATTAATGAAGTTTTAAATTGAAGGAGTATTCAAATATACATCTACCTTAGTATATTTATTTCTCTACTATCAATTAGGCAAGTTGTCTTTCCACCTACAAAAATTAGACTTCCAAGGAAATCCTCAATCAACTATTCACTAGACTTCCCTGGTTAGAAAGAAAAACACCGAATTCACATTCAGTGACTTTGTAGATCAATTTTTACATGTGGTTTCCAATTTATTAAACGATGATGAAGAACCAAGAATACATCCAGAGATCAATATAATAATGCACTTAAGTGACCAAAATAAGAGAGGGTATTGGTATTTCTACCAAATCTATACAAATATCAGAGTGTATGGGTGTGAGTTACCCTCGTAAAAGCTCCCAAAGTTTGTGCCAATTCACATATTTTCCTTGGAGTACATTAGGCAGATGATCAACATGGACCAGCTACACTTTTTGGCAACAAAGAAGAAGGAACAGTTCAAGATAAAGACTCAAGTTGGCCCCTTCATATGCAATGCAATATCAACAGGAGAAGATGAAGATGCCATTTTGAAGAAAATTAATTTCAAGTACTGTTTTACATGGTATTATGATCCTTTTAAAATAATTTCAAAATTAAGGGTAAAGAAAAAGTATGCTCCTTATGCCCACACTCATGAATGAAGAGGAGTGGCAGGAGAATACTTTATAGGAGGTCGGAGAATAGGTAATGCCGACTTCACAAACTCTAGTATCTCACGAAAAACATGAAAAGAGACTTAAGGGAAGACATTTCCCCTTTAGTGATAAAAATTTCAGCAAAGGAGTTCAAAGTGTACAACAAGAGACAAAAGACCAAAGACATGGGAGAGACACATCAAGAAAGTTCAGAACAAGAACAACCTATTGTTCTAACAAGCTCATGCACACCATCAATTTCAAGGAGAGAGGTGATCATTCCTGAGACTCCTATGACCCCAATCAAAACAGATACACCAACTTCATCACCAACAGGAGAGATGAAGCAAAACAAGAAAGCTCAAAGTATTTTTGCTACCTACAAGGAAATTGAAAGCAAGAATCAAGCACTTAAGGCCACCACATATTCACAATTTTGGAAGTAGACAACCACATCCAAACATAGGCTTATTTCAACCTTTGACACAAAGAAGGGGAGGATGAAAATTTCTTTCTTGGAGCCCAAAGTTGCTCAACCCCAATCTTCAGATGACTACAAACAATCCGTTTTCTCTTTTGATACAGAGATAATCCACCCCATAAACTAAATTGAATTACATATGTAGTCTCGTGAGATAATCTATAACACTCTCACTAATTTAGCCATAGCACTAACAAGGCTGCAGACTTCAGCGAACAACATACAAGCACAATTAAAATTGGAAAATATTTCTTCACTAGATAAAGACACAAAAATTAGTCTTTAGAAGATCTGGGTATTAAATTGGGATATGATCCCAATGATGTAAAAGCTGCTAAGGAAATTATAAAGAGTAAGAATTCATACATAGCAACATTAAGAAAGTAGCTTAAGCTCCCCTCCACTTAGGGTCCACAGGCCAAGGAAATGGGAGAGGTAGAAAAGGAAAAAGAGAACTTGTTCAAAATTATTATTGAACAAAATAATCAAATTTCTAAAATGGAAAAGGATATGGAAAGAATTTGAAAAGAGAAAGAGCAGCATATAGTTCTAGTACAAGCCATCCCTTTGACTGCTAGTCCAGTAACAGGTAAAAAAAACTCTATATGCATCAACTTCAGCAACTGTTTCAACAACAGGGGGATATCCACCACCACTACAACAAACCTAACCAAAGCTATAGAAGAGTTGTCCATTAAAGGTCAATAAATTGATAAATTAACTGAAAAACTAAATATTTTGCAGGAGATGAAAATAAAAGTGGATAACACGTATCTGGAAGAATTACAGAATACATATAAACTCACACATAGGATTGAGTATTTGGAGAACCAATCCATCATTGCAGACACTATTGCACAAGCTAAGGAGAGAATTCAGGTGGAGATAATTGAAGTTATCACTAAGATATGGCCATAAATAAAAATCATCTTTGAACAAGATGAATTAGTGTAGAAATGAAAATGAATGATAGGTGATGTGAAGAAATACCTTGGTAGTAAACCAAGTGATGCCACTGCCCTGATAACATTGTTGAATTAAAAAACTAGAGAAGAGTTGGATATAAAAGACAGAACAAATACCATCTTGGAAGTAAGAAATCTTGTCACCAAGAAAAACTTGATGCTAGAATTGGAAAGCAAATGTAACAGTTTGGAGACTGCTACACAAAAGTTTCACAAAAAATTTAATGTATTGCATCAGAAAGGTCTCCCTGGACTGGAAGGAATGGGAGGTTATTATCAGAAGAAAATGTACATTATTTCTGCAAATAAATAAAGTTTTTCCAAGATCAAAGGTACAATCATAGGGAAAGCATTCATGGAAGGCCTCAGATATGACTTACTGATTAAACCTGAGATAAGTAATTTGTTTCTTGTTAAACCTACCTTCAAAAAGTATACTGAGGTAGATGAGACCTATCAAGGGTTAATCAAGTCACCACTTCTAGATGAACAAATATGGGACAAATTATGTGAATTACTAGAGTAAAACAATAATTAATCCTAAAAGAGGAAAGCAATAACCAGGAAACTATTTTTCAGGTCCAGTCATCAACAAACCTCGAAGATAGTGCCAGCCATATTTAATAGTTTCAAAATCCTATATTTTTTTACTCTTTATGTAAACAATTTCAGAAGTAAACCTTGATATTTTAAAATTAAGATATTTTTGTTTAGAAATGTATATATACCTCATAATTACAAGTAATTTTGGTTGGAACTTGTATGAAGAAAGACATTTTATTATTATTATTTTTATGTAAAGCTGTTCACTGAGCTAAAGGTGATCATCTTTAGAAATACAGAAAGTTGTTTGAGGATTCATGTGTCAGATGATTTGGTGATGTATTTCCTCTTGTGATCGTTATTTCTCCGTTTTTTCCATATTTTATTCTTATCTATATTGTTGAAATAAAATTATGGGTTGAATTTGTTTAATTACATTATGCTCTGTTTATAAAAAATATTTGTGTTTTCACTCTGATATTCAGTATATAATTCATCTCAGCATGCTTTATATTTAACTGATTCCTAATGTTTTCATCTTATTCACTCCATACATGTTCTAAAGATCCAATAGTCTACCTACCTTTCCCTGCTACACCTCATCTGTAATTTCTGCACTTGATTTACTTAAGGTTTATGAATCCATTTCCCAATGGCTTATTCTTGAAGTTTCAACTGAATCTTTCAAAAATCAACTTATGAACTAAATAGCTAGCCTAAATACCTTAAATCAACAAATCTAAATAATAAAGAGAGATCCCTCTCTGAAGTTGGAAGGGATAGATCACAACTTACAAAGTGGTCTTGTGGTTACCTCTGGGTTTATCTCACAACCTTAAGAAATTATAGAGTGATAACATAACAACGACCATATTGGGTGTTATCACTCTCCCCAACTTCCCAAGGCTGAAAATAGGATTGGAGAAAGGTAACCACAAACCAGGCTTTAGGTCAGGTAGCTAGCTCTACAAGGACCAGAGAGAGCTCTCTCGTTATCAATTTTGCAGTCAAAGGAATGACTGAGTATCTAATTATCTTAGGCTATATATTTAAGCTCAGTAAATAGGATTTTTTTGATGTTTTTAGTGCTGGATAGAAAAGACAGTGACTAAGTGTGTATAAGGTTTTTAGGTTTGAATTCCAAGGTAAATTTGTAGAGAATATGTGAGGCTAGATAAGTAGTTTGAAAAATTTTTAATAGGTCATTGAGTATAGGATGAAGTATAAGAGAGTTTGAATGAGCACTGAGGTGAATTCATTCAGTTTAGAAGCAAATAAACAGAGCAATGTAATACTTGTCTAAAACAGAGCATGCATAAATATAATTTCTGCTCATAAAATTACAAGATAAACATATATGAAAGAAGAATACATGTTATTAAGCATGAAATGATAAACATACATATGAATAACATATTGTCCAATTCATACCACAAGTATCTCAACACAATTCCTGCAAATCTGTCTCTGATTTCATTCCAATCTACTGATTACAAGAGCTCCACTGCAATATGAGACTATCCAACCCGAAAAAAGACCAAAGAGAGTATAATTATAGAAAATATGGACTATTACACCTCATCAGGTCGAAATACCACCCAAAATGGATTATAAATATACAAGATGAGTTATTTCCTAGATTCTAGGGAGGTTAGAAACCATTCCCTGAAGTTTAGCTATGAACTAGGAGTGTTTGCCCCTTACATTAATTACATATTCCTTCATGATAGGAGGAGAAAACCAACTCAATAAATCTAATTCCAAATAATAGGAAAAAAAAACCTCAAATTTGTGACCATCTCTGAGCTTGACAAGTGTCCTGAGGAATCCAATGCTAATTTGTGACATTTCTGACAGAAGGGTAACAAAAATTTGTAGAAGTGTAAGAGAACTTTGGAGGCACTTTTAGGATTCAAAATCCATTTCTGAAAGAATGGTCAACTATCCCTCTATGTCTAGTTTCCATAACATCTTGAATTTTTCAAAATGACCCACAGGAAGGCCTTCAAAAATCCATTCTCCCAAGGTTACTCCAAAAGCGTAACAAAGGCTCCAAAAAGGTGGCAGAAACATGAAAAATGAGTGGTTTTTGAGACTTTTCTCCAAAATTACAGCTTTTCATGCAATGGGGGTTCCTGATCTGTGATTTAATCATCAAAATACATACATCCATGTAAATAAATCATCATTTGGATTCCCCCAAAATAAGAGTAACAAAAGTTTGTTACCTTTTTGCAATGAGGAATTTCCAGAATTGTGCAAAAATCACAAAAAATACCAAAATTGATCAAAACTTCTCAAAATTGGTTCTATGGAACCTGTAAGTGATGGGCTAAATAGCCAAAGAATCTTCAGCCAATAATTCCAAGCTATCCTTCTCTTTAAGCTTCATTTGTGCCTCTTTTAGCCTTTTCTTCAATTGTTTCAGCCTTGTTTAAGAAATTGTGTTCCAGGTGTGATAGTGGTTTGCCATGTGGCATTGTAGCTTATTTTCCCTCTTAGCCCTCTTCAAGAGCTTCTACAAATGCTCATTTACCCTTGAAAAACAAAGCTCGCTATCTTCATTAATATCCATGGCTATAAGCTCATTAAAGGTAAACTCTTCAGGTGGATGAGATGATTGTCTTTCTCGCTCCAACGCCCTTTTGAGGCGTCTTGTTTTTGGTTTTCTTGTTCATGTTTGAGCCTCCATGTCTTGCATTTGGTAAAAAAAAAATAACCTCTTTACCTTTACCTTTGAATTCCTCTAGGTCTGACTTGGGCTTGCTTTGTAGGAGCTGATTCACTTTCAAATGAAAATTTTATTGCTGAAGGAAAGTGATTTGAGATTTGGCAATGGAGAAGATCTCTTTCAATTATACTATTTTCTTATCTTTCTCTCTGATGATCTGATCTCCACCTGCTTTGCTACATTAACTTCCAATGGAACTGATTCAATATGATGATGCAAAATAGGCTTCTCCTCTATCTCACATTGTCCCACAATGGTGTCAAATGTAAGAAAATTCTCGGCAGACTTGGGAGGAAATACTTATCTCTTCCCCTTCTCATAGTTGTGCGTAAAATCAACAATCCTAGGAGAATCTGAATGCTAAATTAGCATTCTAGAAGAGCCAACCTCCATTAGCTGTGCTGATGATGTTCTAGGCAAGATAGAAGGGCTAATGGTAGGCGCTGCTTACAATCTCTCCAAGAAAATTTCCCAAGTCATGTTGATGGAGGATAGGTGATGCAACACAATGAACTTGATCAAACCATGATGAAAAATACTAGTGTGATGATGTTGTTTTCTACTCTGACCTTCTCAGTCATATTAATCAAACTCCTGTACAAATAATATGGCAAATCGATTGTTTTGACAAAGGTGAAATGCATGAAAAAACTGATATGATACCTATACAACCTGCAAAATCTTCCTTCACATGTGAAGTACTTCATTTTGAATATCATCAAATGAGCATACTTGTTTCTAAGGTGTCTGAAAGGAAAAAGGTAGTCTGGCTCCTCTCTAGCATGAGGCTTGAGAATTTTTTTGTAGTTTTCAATGTATAACTCCATGCCTTTTAACCATTGCTCTCCATGACAAGGGATACCTGTTGCTGAAGAAATTAGGTTTCCTGATATGCTTATCTCCACACCTAAAATGGTGACCTTTCCCATGCTAAAGCTTGTTGCAAATAGGATGGTCAATTGAAGATGATGCCCCTCTTCCACAAGACTTTCACACAATCTCAAACACTGAGCTCTCCCAAAGCATCTCCTGGCCAATGGTGAGGAATTGATTTCATGCATTGTGAAGGGTTCTAGCCTAAGGTGGCGCCATCCCTTGAATCTATTATCATCACTTTCAATTATGTTTGTCACTAGAATAATGAAAACCCTAGAGTGTTAATGAGATGGGTGAATGTATGGAAATATGGAAAAATAGAGTGTAGGAAAGTGTGATTTTAGAGGATGAAATGAAGGATCATGAATATGAGAGAAATTATGGAAAATATTTAGTGGGTTGAGTTGTGTGTTAGCTTCAAGTTGTGGGTATAATGAGGGAAAATGAGTGTGAGGAAGGTGTCAAAATGATGAAAACACAGGAAATTCTCCATGTTTGACTGTGAGAATATCCAGTGTGGTAGTGGTGTAGGTTTTGAAGGTGAAATGAGGGCCATGGAGCTGAGAAAAAATTCTAAGAAAAATTCAGTGCATAGATTAGCATCTTAGCTCCATATTGAAAGTGGAATGAGGAGAAATAAATGTGTGTAAGGTGGCAAAATCTAGCAAACACATGAAATTTCAAGGTTTTTCACTATGAAATAGCTAGAATTTAGGGTTTGCTTGTATTTGACATGTTAGGGATGGTGTAGATGATAGGAAAGGTGGGGATAATGCATATGTGATGCATGATTTAGGATTTGAGGTATTAGGGTTAAGGATTAGGTAGGTGGGGTAGGTTAGGGTTTGTCACATAAAAATAAATTATACATGGACAAGTGGCAATGTGGAGAAAAACATAATAAGTATGAAAATGTTTCGAACCTTAAAAAATTTGACCAAAAGATGGCATGGGAGATGAGATTTACATTTTATGAGAGTTGCATAAGGTAATGGAGACAAGTTTGAATTGGTTTGGAGGTTTCCGAAGCCAAAAACTGAAAACTGCTTCTCCTACAGAAGCGTAACATACACCTACAGAAGCATAACAACGTAGGCCAAAAGCATAACAACTGTGGCTAAAAGTGTAACAATGTGGCTGCACAGTGCTCAAAATCATTACAACTGTTACATAGCAATCTCCAGAAGCGTAGCAATGTCACCCATAAGCGTAACAATGTCACCCAGAAGCATAGTAAGAGGGTCAAAAAGCGTAACAACAACTGTTTGAAGGGTATCAAATGGATTTTTAAATGAATTTGAGCCTTGGATTTTGGAGTTGGAACACCTTTGGAGGGAAAGTGAGGTAGAGAGGTATACTTCCACACATCATAGGGTAACAATAAATGAATTTCAGTTTACCTTTGCCTTTTATAATCTTGACATGACCTCTTTTCATTTGAAGCCTTGAATTAACTTTTTGAAATTTTTACATTTGAAAATGACCCTTTTAAGACAAGATAAGTTGTCTTTGGTATTTGGAAATGACCCTTTTGTCTTTGAATGAGATAATAAGTCAGAAATGACCTCTTTGAAGCTTTGACACTTAATTTCATTTCAATGAGACAGTAGGTCATAATTTTCTCTTTTCAATGAGACAATAGGACATAATTGAGTTACTTTGAAATTTTTTGATAGTGGAGCATTTGAAACAAGACAAATTGTCTTTATTTCATTTCATAAGCATGCTAGCTCCTTCATTAGGGTTTTATGAGTGGGATGAAGGGTTAAAGCCTTGTTTTAGGTGATAGATTGAACATTTTTCAAAGGCAGAGATGACCCTAGACATTGACTTATGTGAGGTGGAATGACATAACCATAGAATTTTTAATTATTATGATGGAGATGGTGACCTTGAAAATGATGATGATGATTAATGAGATGAAGGATAAACATACTTTACCTAGACTTCTTTAGTGACCAAAATTATTTTCTGAAAAATTGTTTGAAAAAGTAAAAGAAATTGACCAATGAATTTAGGAAAAAAAATAAAAGAATTATTTTCTATCACTGAGATACCTGAGCTAACATTGGCTCCAGTTGGGGATGGTATCTCCTTCAGGATATGTAAGGAACACCATATATCAGGTAGCCTTACCATTTGGCAATGATTTCAAAACTAGACATTGAAATTCTTCGACGAAAATGGAAATGAAGAACTAAATCTGGAAATAAATTTGACTAGAAAAAATTGACTTGAATTTGGCGTTGACAACAGACTGAAACGTTTTTGAAATTTTTGAAAGAAAACATGAGATGAGTGTAGAAGTTTCATGGCCTTCTCCTCGGGCTTCAAATTTCTGCAGCAACTTCCTTATTTCTTAGACATCAAATTAAAATGATATGTATAATGGAAGTGGATTTCATCTTCAATGATCAAGTAAGATAGTGTTTGAGGAACCTACCATTGATTGGTCCCCCCAACAGTTCTTGCCCTTCAATATTCTCTAGTAGAAATGATTTATTACCTCTAAATACAGTGATCTTGTAAGGTCGCTTTCATAGATTTTCAAACTTTTAGTGCTTACTCTTGTCTTCATTCCAAGAATCCCAGCAAAGAACAACATCTCCAAGCTTGAAATCATCAACTTTGGTCTTCCTATCATAAATGTTTTTGATTTTCTCATGAAGTTTTGAAGTATGACTGAAGACTTCATCTCTTGACCACTGTAGATGGGTCATTTGGTTGATTCTTCACTGGATATCATTTGGTTCACCGTCGATCACTTGCAGAATTTTCATCACCGGTACAACTAGAGAAGTAGGGAACACCATGTCAACACCATACACAAGTTGGAAAGGTGACATGCTGATTGATCTCTTTGTGCTAAATCTATCTTCCCATAGAGCATTGGTGAGCTTTTTATGCCAATTCCTCTTGTTTTCTTGCAACATCTTCTTCACCAAAGATTTATTTGACAATTCAGCAAACTTGTTGCCATCAGTATAGTATGTTGTGGAATGACCAAGCCTAATATGATACTTATCACAAAAGTAAATAATTTTCTTAGACTTAAAGGCAGCTGCATTATCAATAATGATTTTGTGTGGACAACCAAAATGAGATAGAAGATTGTTCTCTAGAAACTTAATAATTATAGTGTTAGTAGCTTGCCTCGTGGGGATGGATTCAATCCATTTGGTGAAGTAATCTGCGATAGTCAGTATCCATTTATGCTGAGCTGAAGATGGATTTTAGATCTCGCCAATGAAGTCAAGTCCCCATTGCTGGAATGGCGCTTGCACTTCAATTGGTTTTAAGGGCAAATACAAGAGCTTCCTCTTTCCCTAAAAGGTTTAACATTCATGACAACTCATGAATATTTTATAAACATTAGAAAATAAAATTGGCCAATAGAAACCCGACCTCAAGATCTTGTTAGCTGTAGTCCTCTAATAAATATGACCGCCATAGTCACCTTTACGAAAATTTGTCATCACTTTTTCAACTTCTCCTTCAACCAAACAATTCAACAACACTCCGCCCAGATCTTTCCAATACAAGACACCATTAAGAATGTAGTACCTAAGAGATATTAACTTCAAAGATCTAGCCTTACTATTTGGCAAGCCGAGAGGAGGATTCAAGTATTTCAAAACATGAACTATATCAACATACCAAGGGGATAAAAAGAAAGTTTCAGATACCTCAGGTAATGTTTCAACCTCTTGTTCTCAAATAATGGAACAATAAAATTGATGTCCAAATCATGGAGATTTGAATCTTCCATAAGCTTCGCCAGGCCTTGTCCTTTGATCAGCTTTACAGAATTTATCTCCAATTCATATTCTAACATAGTAGCGATCCATTTACCTCGCCTCCCTTCGGGATCATTCAGTGTAAGCACATCTTTGACAATAGTGTTTGGAACATATGCAATGACATGAGAGTGGAGAATGTAGACCCAGAAGTCCTTTAATGCTTTGACTAACGCCAAGGCATGTTTCTCAATGATGTTGTACTTCAAGGCTGTGTCTCTTATGGTTCTACTGAAGAAGGAAATGGGCTGCTCCATGTTCTGATTTTTCTTTTGCATGAGGACAACAACAAGAGTATGCTCCAAGGAAAATGAAAAAATGATAAAATCAAGTGTATAATCTAGAATAATAAGAATAGGAGCATGATATAAAGCCAATTTAACTTGATTTAATGATTTCTTCACCTCTTTAGACCATTTTACTTCACTATATTTCTTCAGCATGTAAATAATTTTCCTTAAGTGTTCATAAAGATTGGGAACAAATCTTCTCAAAAAATTAATTTTGCCATTGAATCACTGAATTTCCTTTTTTCTCCTAGGATATTCCAAGGAATTAATTGCTTCAATCCTTTAAGGATATATCCTAATTCCATCCTTTGATATGATATGGCCTAGCAATTTACCTTCTTCCATAGCGAAAAGATTGTTCTTTGGGTTCAGCGATATGCTAAAATTTCCGCATATCTGAAAAACTGTTTTCAAGTGCTGCTCATCTGTCTTGGAAAAAATAGTGATATCATCAAGATAAATGACCAAAAAGACATCCTTTTCATTATTCAAATCAATATCCATTGCTCGCTAAAAAGTAGCTCCCGCATTCTTCAATACGAAGGACATTTTGGCATACATGAAGGTGCCCGAAGGTGTTGTAAAGGATGTCTTTTCTTGATCATCTAGATGGACTAAAATATGATTATAAATGAAGTATATGTATAGCAATGAAAGTCTGGAAGATCCAACTACCCTTTGCAGAATATGGTCCATCTTTTGTAGTGGGCAATTTTCCTTCAATGACACTTTGTTCAGATTTCTAAAATCAATGCACAAGCGAATCTCTGATGTCTTCTTTCTCACTGGAACTAAATTAGACATCCAATTTTAAAAGCAAAGAGGCACTATAATACCAACAGTAAATAATGTATTTACCTCCTTTTGAATAGAGGGCAAAAAATTGGGATTCATTCTCCCTAACTTCTGGCGGAAAGGTTTCTGATTCAACTTCAAGGGAATGGTATGCCAAATTATGCTCTTATCATAGAATTTCAAATCAGAATATTCCAAAAAAAATACATCAGCATACTGAGACATAAGCGTTGTGTATTTACCTTTCATTTCTATGCTCAAATATTTTGAAATTTTTAATATCTTTTCTTTTCCAGAATGCCAAGATTGAGATCTTCCACTCCCACTTCTATCGGTAACATGGTTGGTTTGCGTGCAATATCATCTTGATCAAAAATATCTTCCAAAGGTACCAAACCTCTTGGAATGGATTTATCTTTCAGCTGAAGCACTTACATCTCTACCGCATGGATTTCTTGGTCATCTTCGTAGCACTAGTATCCATTTGAGATTTCACAAATTCCTCTTTTGTCTGCAAGAAGTTGCTAATATGTTTATCATCTTGAAAGACTTGCCAATACTTAATATTTTCTGGGATAGCAGGGAATTTTTTTACATTTATCTCATACTTCTTATTAGGATACAATGGAATTTCAACATGCTGGCCGAAGTGGCAAGAGAATCAACAATAACATTGTTGTCCCTTGGGATCAATGATAAAGTGTACTTGGTGAATGTATTGAGAATGTCTAGGACTACATTTCGATAAGATCAAATCCTTGGATGGCTTCTTGATAATTTTTAGACTGGCTATCAAAGCTTCATACTCAGCTTCATTGTTTGAACATTCGAAAGCCATCTTGTAGGAGGATAATCGAACATTGGGAGGAATTTTTAATGACTAATTTACAGGTCTGTGAATCCACACGCCAATGCTAGCCCCTTCTTTGCCCAAAGCTCCATCAAATTCCATGGTCCACAAATTTCTTTCTTCATCCAGAAACTGCAAATTAGATGGTTGAACTTTGCTTGCTCATTGAGAGAGTTCTGTTGTACCAAAAATTTCTATTTCTTTCACTGTTTCATCACTTTTTTGAGGTGATGCGCTTGGTTCTAAACCACTTTGCACTTTTTCATTGTTAGCCTCTTTCTCATAAACAATTATAAATCCAAAATAAAATGAATTAATTAAATATTGAAAATTAGGATTTTATGCCTAATTTTCTAGATTATGTTAGTTCCTCTTGATTAGGAGTTAATTTAGGCCTACCTAACCTAGCTCCTAGATTAGTGTGTGGTTGCGCTATTTTCTCAACCAAGTTGTCCAAGATAGACACACTACCTTGAGATAACTTCCTCATTTATTTAATTGTATTATTACATTCTTTTAATAATGAAGAATATGTGAGGAATTCCGTAAGGATCTCAAGCCTTTTCCGCCATTTCTATGTCTCTGGTTTTTTATATGTGTTTTATGTATTTTATGTGTTTATTTTTCTCTACATTCATAAATTTCTGCGTTTGCCAATTCTAAAACATAATTTGAAAATTCAGAATTTTTTTCTTTTTTCTTCAACCAAAACTTCAAAATATATTGAAAATTCATCATTGAACAAGATAAAGGACTCTAAATCTGTATGAAAAACATGTATATGATTATTATTTGGCTTTTCTCGGCTGCTATTCATGTACTTAATCTTACTTTCTCGGTATAGTTTCCTAAGTTGTCCAAAGACGGCAATGGTAACATATGAAAAGTCAAGCTGTAAGGTATCTCTAAGCTTCACTGCCAATGACCGAGAGAGAAACATTCCATATTTAGGAGGGATATCAGCCAAAAAAACATCAACGAGGACATTCTTGGATGGTATTTTCTCTGATGAAACCACTAGATCCTTGATGAAGCCAAGACATTTCAACCTCCCTAAATCAAATGAATAAATACCATGATAAGGTCTTGTGATATCTAGTCCTAATATGTCCACAATGGCCTTGGGCATGAGGTTGTGAGAGGCTCCAGAATCAAGAATGGCAGTATGAAGGATAAAATCATGGATTTTGAGGTTTAGATAAAATGGAGGGACCTCACTATCTTCTATATCACCATCAACAACAGTGCCAAAAATAAGCTCATGGTGATCATCACTCACATTAAGCATGTTAGACATTTGATCAACTCTAAGCAACTTAGCTACTTGAAATTTGTACTGATCATTCTTAACTATTTCCGTTAGAGAATGGAGACTTTCAATTTGGAAATTTCATTTTCAAGACTAAAAAGAGCATAATGTTTTTCTACCTCTTTAAATGGTGCATCTTTATTTTCGGGTTGATCTTTGTGTGAAGACTCTTTCTTTTGTCCTACATCTTGGAATTCTCTATCCTTTATTTGAGTGCTAGAGGAAGCTTCATTTCCTTTAGCATGATTAGGGACATCAGGTCCTTTGAATTTACTTTGATTTGGAGCAACAACTTCTTTATGATGAGAATCTACTTGAGCATTCTGTTTTTTCTGATTGGAGGTTATAGGAAAATTCCTATTCCTAAATCCATACTGTCTTTGCACTTGAGAAAGAGAATTTTGATATCCCCTTTGATAATCCTCCATGCACACTGATAACATGTCATCATTTGACACAACATACTGCTGATCATCCGGTGCACAAATTTATGCAGAAAATTGATCTTCTTCACTGACGAAAATAGGTTTTTGATTTTCCTCAAATAAATGATTCTCACCAGAAATTTCTTCTTCATCATCTTCATTAGGGCCTTTAGTGTAATTCTGCTGAAATGGAGTGCGAATTTGATGCTGAATTTGTGGATCCTGACCCCTCTGTTCCCTTTACTTGCTCCTGTATTGAGGCTACAGATTTTGAACCCTAAAATTGGGGTTTCTAGTGGAGGGTTCAGCTTGTCGATCAACGATGGAAATTTTATCCATCATCTTCTCCATGTTCTTGATAAAGGTATCTAATTTTCCCTTTGATGAAGTAGATGTTTCCTCTTTGATAGTGACTCTTTTCTCAGTCTTTATTTTAGACTTTTTGATGATCAAATTAGCTTCCACGCTCACTGCGTTTCTCTGCATTTCTTCAAGAGTTGATGGGTTTCTTTTCCTCAACTAATAGGCCATGTCAGGATTGAAACCATCAGGATAGTGAAGTAAAGTAAGGCTTGGAGGAGACTTAATATTCTTTGGAATTGAATCATAGATTTTATTGAATCTAGCTATAAAGTCTTGGAAATACTCATTGCTATTCCTTTTCAAGGCGTTATATTAAGTTAAAATCTGCAATGGATTTTTATTCTCTTCCCATTTCGACATAAACAAGTCAATCAATTGCTGTGAAGTACCTATTGAACCAGCTATGAGAGAGTGAAACCATTTCTTTACCTCCCTAGATAAACTTTGTGCAATGCCGTACATCTTGGCATCGTCATTGTCAATCTCTTCAATATCTATGAAATCAATCACTTTGGAAATGTGATGATAAGATGTAACCTCTAATGTTCCATCGAAAAGAGGAAGCCTCTGACCATAGTTCTGAGGTAGTGGAGTGAGCTGAAGTGGTAGGATCAATAGAGAAAATCTGGCTAGGAATAGTGGAGGAGGAGGTGGAGATGTTGATGGAGTGAAAAATTTCAGAGGTAATGATGGGATGAAAGGAAGGGTTGATGATATAGCAATATGATAAGGTGTAATGACAAGTGAAGCAAAATCCTGTTGTTGATATTGGAAATAAGATTTCTCTGAAGTTCCTTGAAAATTATCCACCAAGCCCTTGAGTTTGTGAAAATTAGACGAGACTTCGCTATCAAATTGAGAATGAAAAGACTCAGAAAATGCTGCAAAGGTCTCGAAATCGAAAGGATCAAAGGTGGTTTCTGATAGAAAAGGTTTTAGACTTAGTTATAAACAAATATCTTTCATCATTTGAATTATAAAACAAATCTTCTGAAACAAATCTCATAGGCAAGGAATTTGATTTGACAAGTGGAGGAATAGCTCTTCCAACCTTTTGAGACTTCGTTTTATGCTTTCTAAAAATAATCTCTGGGTCATACACAATTGGTGAGGGATTTGGTTCTGGATTTGACCTGATATGTCTTTTAGGAGCCAACTTAAGAGATGAATTTTAGACTTTGGCTCAGATTTAAGAATTCAACCTATTTTGTATGTTAGAGCTTGTCATCTACAAGTCTAATTTTCATAGAATTAAAGAAATATTCCCAGGGAGTTTTTATTAATCTCTCCCCGGAAATGACGCCAAAAATGTTATCACTCTCCCCAACTTCCCAAGGCTGAAAATAGGATTGGAGAAAGCTAACCACAGACCAGGCTTTAGGTTAGGTATCTAGCCCTACCAGGACCAGAGAGGGATCTCTCGTTATCATTTGCGTAGTCAAAGGAATGACTGAGTATCTAATTATCTTAGGAAATATATTTAAGCTAAGTAAACATGATTTGTTTGATGTTTTTAGTTCTGGATAGAAAAGGTAGTGACTAGACTGTGTATAAGGTTTTTAGGTCTGAACTCCAAGGTGAATTTGCAGAGAATATGTGAGGCTAGATATGTAGTTTTAAAGAATTTTAATAGGTCATTGAGTATAGGATGAACTCTAAGAGAGTTTGAATGAGAACTAAGGTGAATTCATTCAATTTAGAAGAAAATAAACATATCAATGTAAACCTTGTCTAAAATAGAGCATGAATAAACATGATTTCTGCTTATAAAATTACAAGATAAACATATCCGAAAAAAGAATACATGGTATTAAGCATGAAATTTTAAACATACATAAGAATAACAAATTCTCCAATGCATACCAGAAGTATCTCAACACAATTCCTGCAAATCTATCTTTGATTTCATTCCAAATTGCCGATTAAAAAAGCTCCACTGCAATATGAGAATATCCAACCCAAAAAAAGACTAAATAGAGTCTAGTTATAGAAAATATGGACTATGACACCTCATCAGGTCGAAATCCCATCCAGAATGGATCATAAATACATAATATGAGTCATTTCCTAGATTCTAGGGAGGTTAGAAACCATTCCCTGAATTTTAGCTATGAACTAGGAGCGTTTTTCGCTT
This sequence comes from Pinus albicaulis, assembly GCA_034641835.2. NCBI lineage: Eukaryota > Viridiplantae > Streptophyta > Pinopsida > Pinales > Pinaceae > Pinus > Pinus albicaulis. The sequence continues at coordinate 415,142,880 of CM076577.1, forward strand.
ACATTAATTACATATTCCTTCATGATAGGAGGAAAAAAAGAACTCAATAAATATAATTCCAACTCATAGGACAAAAAAACATCGAATTTGTGACCATTTATGAGCTTGACAAGTGTCCTGAGGAATCCAATGTTGATTTGTGACATTTCTAACAGAAGGGTAAGGAAAATTTGCAGAAGCATAATAGAACTTTGGGGGAAATTTTAGGAGTCCAAATCCACTTCTAAAAGAATGGTCAACTAGCCCTGTGTGTCTAGTTTCCAGAACATCTTACAATTTTCAAATTGACCCATGGGAAGGCCTTCAAAAATCCATTCTCTGAAGGTTTCTCCAAAATGATTCATAACAAAGGCTCCAAAAAGGTGGCAAAAACATGAAAAATGAGTGGTTTTTGAGATTTTTATCCAAAATTACAGCCTGTCATACCATGGGGGTTCCTGATATGTGATGTAATAAACATAATACATCCATCCATGTAAATAAATCACCATTTGGATGCCCCCAAAATAAGAGTAACAAAATCTTGTTACCCTTTTGCAATGAGGAATTTTCAGAATTGTGCAAAAATCACAAAAAATACCAAAATTGATCAAAAATTCTAAAAATTGGTTCTATAGCACATGTAAGTGATGGGATAAATAGCCTAGAAGCTTCATCCAATAAGCCCAAGATATCCTTCTCTTTAAGCTTCATTTGTGCCTCTTTTAGCCCTTTCTTTAATTGTTTCAGCCTTATTTGAGAAATTGTGTTCCTGGTGTGATAGTGGTTTTCCATGTGTCTTTGGAGCTTCTTGTCCCTCTTAGCCCTCTTCAAGAGCTTCTCCAAATGCTCATTTACCCTTGAATTTTTTTTTTTATCTTTCCTCATTAATCTCCATGGATATAAGCTCATCAAAGGTCAACTCTTCAGGTGGATGAGTTAACTATCTTTCTCGCTCCAACACTTTTTTGAGGCCTCTTGTTTTTGGTATTCTTATTTGTGCTTTAGCCTCCATTTCCGGCATTTGGTCAAAAACAATAACCTCCTTACATTTACCTTTGTTTTCCTCTAGTTCTGACTTGGGCTTGCTTTGTAGGAGCTAATTCACTTTCAATTGAAAATTTTCTTGCTGAAGGAAAGTTATTTGAGATTTGGCAATGGAGAAGATCTCTTTCAATTATAATATTTCCTTATATTTCTCTTTGATGATCTCTTCAGCTAATCAGACCTTCACCTGCTCTGCTACCTCAACCTCCAATGGCGCTGATTCAATATGCTGATGCAAAAGAGGCTGCTCCTCTATCTCACATTGTCCCACAATGGTGTCAAGTGTAATAACATTCTTGGCATACTTGGGAGAAAATACTTGTCTCTTCCCTTATCATACGTGTGAGTAAACTCAAAAATCCTAGGAGCATCTAAAATCTAAATTGGCATGCTAGAAGAGGCAACCTCCATTCATTGTGTTGATGATGTACTAGGCAAGATAAAAGGGCTAATGGTAGGCACTGCTAACAATATCTCCAAGAAATTTTCCCAAGTCATGTTGATGGAGGACAGGTGATGCAATACAATGAGCTTGATCAAACCATGATGAAAAAGACTAGTGTAATGATTTTTTTTTCTACTCTGGACCTTCTCAGTCATATTAATCAAACTCCTGTACAAATAATATGGCAAATCAAGTGTTTTGACAAAGGTAAAATGCATCAACAGCCTAATATGATACTTATACAACTTGGATAATATTACTTCACATGTGAATTACTTCATTATGAACATCATAAAAGGAGCATACTTGTTTCTGAGGTGTCTAAAAGGAAAAAGGTAGTATGGCTCCTCTCTAGCATGAGGCTTGAGAAATTATTTGTAGTTTTCATTTTCTAACTCCACGCCTTTGAACCAATGCTCTATATGACAAGGGATACTTGTTGCTGAAGAAATTAGGTCTGCTGATAGGCTTATCTCCACACCTGCAATGGTGACCCTTTCCCATGTTGAAGCTTGTTGCAAATAGGCTAGTCAATTGAAGATGATACCCCTCTTCCATGAGCCTTTCACAAAATCTCAAACACTGACCTCGCTGAAAGCATCTTCTGGACAATGGCGAGGCATTGATTTCATGCATTGTGAAGGGTTCTAGCGTGGTGTTGCCCTCCATTGAAGCTCTTCTTGTTACTTTCCATTTTGTTTGTCACTGGAATGATGAAAACCATATATTTTTAATGATATGGGTGAATGTATGGAAATATGGAAAAACAAAGTGTAGGAAAGTGTGAGTTTAAAGGATGAAATGAAGGATCATGAAACTGAAAGAAATTCTAGAAAAAATTGAGTGGGTTGAGTTATGTGTTAGCTTCAAGTTGTAGGTGGAATGAGGGAAAATGAGTGTGAGGAAAGTGTCAAAATGATGAAAAGACAGGAAATTCTCAATGTTTGACTGTGAGAATAGCTAGTGTAGAAGTGGTGTAGGTTTTGAAGGTGGAATGAGGGTCATGGAGCTAAGAAAAAATTCTAAGAAAAATTCAATGCATAGAGTAGCATCTTAGCTCCATACTCAAAGTGGAATGAGGAGAAATAGACATGTGTAAGGTGGAAAAATCTAGCAAACACATGAAATTTCAAGGTTTTTCACTGTGAAATAGCTAGAATTTAGGGTTTGCTTGTATTTGACATGTTAGGGATCGTGTAGATGATAGGAAAGGCAGGGATAATGCATACATCCCAATGTGATGTATGCATTAGGGTTTTCGGTATTAGGGTTAGGGTTTAGGTAGGTGGGTTAGGTTAGGGTTTGTCACATAAAAAAAAATTATACATCGAAAAGTGACAATGTGGAGAATAACATAATAAGCATGAATATGTTTCAAACCTTAACAAATTCAACCAAAATATGGCATGAGAGATTAGATTTACATTTCATGAGAGTTGCATAAAGTAACAGAGACAAGTTTGAAGTGGTTTGAAGGTTTCCCAAGCCAAAAACTGAAAATTGCTTCTCCTACAGAAGCGTAACATACACCTATAGAAGCATAACAACATAGGCAAAAGCGTAACAAATATGGGTAAAAGCATAACACTATGGCTGAACAGCGCCTGCGCACTCAAAAGCATTACAAATTTTGCATAGAAGTCTCCATAAGTGTAACAATGTCACCCATAAGCGTAACATTTTCACCCAGAAGTGTAACAAGAGGGTCAAAAAGCGTAACAATAATTGTTTGAAGGGTAGAAAATGGATTTTTAAATGAATTTGAGCCTTGGATTTTTGAGTTAGAACAACTTTGGAGGGAAAGTGTGGTAGAGAGGTAATCTTCAACACATCAAAGGGTAACAATGAATGAAATTGAGTTTACCTTTGACTTTTATAAGCTTTAGATGACCTCTTTTCCTTTAAAACCTTGAAATGACCTTTTGAACTTTTCACATTTGAAAATGATCATTTTAAGATCTGACAAGTTGTATTTGATATTTGGAAATGACCCTTTTGTCTTTGAATGAGATAATACGTTAGAAATGACCTATTTGAAGCTTTGAAACTTGATTTCCTTTCAATGAGACAATAGGACATAATTATCTCTTTTCAATGAGATAGTAGGACATAATTGAGTTGCTTTGAACTTTTTTGACACTTAAACATTTGAAACAAGACAAATTGTATTTATTTCATTTCCTAAGAATGCTAGCTCCTTCTTTAGGGTTTTATGAGTGGGATGAAGGGTTAAATCCTTGTTTTAGGTGACAGATTGAACATTTTTCAAAGGCAGAGATGACCCTAGACAGTGACTTATATGAGGTGGAATGACATAACCCTAGAACTTTTAAATATTATGATGGATATGGTGACCTTGAAAATGATTATGATGATGAATGAGATGAAGGAGAAACATACTTGACCTGAACTTCTTCAGTGTCCAAAATTATTTTCTGAAAAATTGTTTGAAAAAGTAAATTTTTTTGACCTATGACTTTAGGAAAACAACTGAAAGAGTTATTTTTGATCACTAACATACCTGAGCTAACAATGGGGACAAAACTCGAGCAATTCATGTTAAAATTTTTTTTTTCCTCGTAATATTTATTTTTATGCTTAAATCTATTTCAAAGTGTGTAGCTGAGAAGTAGATCTTATTAAGCCATTTTCCACTTAAAAGTTGTACGTATTTTACATTTGCAAATACACTATTGTAGATATAGCTCCCAAAAGGACATATACCAGATCTAATCCAGATCCTAACCCTCCTAAAATTGTTGAAGATCCTCAAAAGTTGATAAGGAAAATGAATCCCACAGAAAATCAAGCTAGTATTATCAATAACAAACTCTCTACAAGAAAGTCTTGTAACAATTGAAGATATTGATTTCAACTTTCAGTTTGAGAATAGTCTTTTCAGATCTAAATCACAAAGTTTTACACCTGAAACTGTTTTAGATGAAGCTCAATTAAAACTTTTTTGTAAAATCCAAAAGACACATGCTTCACAATATGATAAAGACACTGTAGAGAAGTTTGAAAAACTTGAAGATCTACTTAGAATATTAAATAGGAAAATTGAAAGTGTTGATCAACACTCTTCTGTTATTACCCCTTTTCATTTCCAATTCCTACATGTATTCCACCATTATCTACCACTCCATTTCCATCCACCCCTCTTTCAACCTCAACTCTTATTCCTAACATACCAACTATACATATTACAACATTCCCATATTCTTCTACAACTCCTCCACCTCCTTCATCAACCACTACTGTAGCATCATCCACAACTCATATTCCAGTCACGATAGGACGACATGCTACTTTGGAATTACAACCCCTATTACATGACTGTTGAGCTACTAGTTTTTCATTATTATTATCACTTTTTAACACCTATTTCATCCATTTATACCATTCTTTATCACGTCATTTATCATGGTTTATCATATAATTCCATTTTATAATTATTTATGCTCTTATGGATAAATATTATTTCTTCTCCTTTATTTTTAATAAATTGATGATTATTATGCATGATTTTATCAATGATGGTTTATTAATAATTTTTTTGTAACATCACTCACCATTTTAGCCTCCAAGATATTTTCCAGATTGAAGATTTGATCTCCAGCTCATCATTAAATATTCCAACTCAGAAATTCGTTGGAATAAGAAGTGACAGTTTTGCATTGGACGTTGTGGGAAAATGGAGAAGAATCTGGAAAATCCGAAACATGGGTTTTGTCCAGAATGGACCGAATTAAATTTTTTAAAGAGAATTTTTCCCAAATTCAATTCATATTAAGAGAAACAAAAAGTTCTCTGAAGACAATTTTCCCAGATTCGCTGTTGTAATCGTTTTCCAAATTATCTCAGTTGCAATACCAAATTCGACTTGTTCCTGTTGAATGATTGATAGAAAGATATTTCAGATATGATCTTGCTGATCAATTGGTTGTGAAAAATACAATTTTTTTATGGGAATAATTTTGTAATAATCTCTGTTATAACTTCTCTCTGCTCTATGTGTATTTAAATGAAAAACAAAGATCAAAGAGGGGAGAATTATGAAGGGGAATTATGAAAGGGAATATAGATTTATTTATGAGAATAATTATGGATAGAATGTAGCTCTAAAAAGACAGAATATATTGTAATGCTACTCAAGTTTGATGAATAATTGAAGTTGCTTTTTTCATTCGCATTATCTGAAGCAGCTTAGCAATGCCTGCTGGTGGCTAAGGGCCCGACCCCTAGTAGAGTTAACTGCTTCCCTGTGTTATATTTCTAATTCTTGTAGTGTGTGATTGATTTGATAATTTCTTGTTACCGTGAGTTCATTTCATTAGCTGTTTATTATTTTATTGTATTAAGATATTATGCATTCTGTTTATGATTTACTTCGTTACCATTTGATCTAAATCTTGTTCATTATAGCGTGAGTTATTTAAGACAACGCATTGCATTGCTTAAATCATCTGTGAGAGTTTAATTATTGCTATGAGACTCTCAGAAGTGATATCATTTCTGTCTTAATTGCTTTGTAGAAATTAGTATAATCTAGATTGAATCAGCTAAGTAGGAGTGAGTTATTATTACTGTGCTCTCGGTTGATGATACCATTCTTTGGATTGCTATAAGATTTGATTTCAATAGAAGATTTCACTTTGATAATCCCTTTAATAATTGCAATTAGAGTTTATTAGATGCTTCCATTTATTCTTGTGTCAAGATCTATACTACAGTTTAGGAAACATTACTCTTTGGATTATAGCTTGCACATATTGTGTACACTCTTGAAACAAAAAGACTTACCCAGGTTGATAATTAATGTGAGGCAATTAGGAGTTTTAAAAGACATCTTCTAGCACCCAACATTTTGGCGCCGTTTCCGGGGAGAGTTTTGCCATTTCACAAAGAGTGATGTATGTTTGATATTTGTTTCTAAGAAAGAATTGGGTATTAAAAACAGAAGGTAAGAACCTACGTAACGAGCAAGTAAAATGTTTTCTCCTCTGCCCACTTTTCAGCACAATTGCATAGAAGTTGAAGTAGGTGTTTGATGTTTGTCTGTTGTGAAAGAATTGGGTATTAAAAATGGAAGGTAAGAACCTGCGTAACGAGAAATTAAAGTGCTTTCTCCTCCCCTCGCTTTTCAGCAAAATTTCGTAGGAATTGAAGTAGGAATTTTAGAGGTAGAATTTTTGAAAAAATCTTGTAATTCCACTCGAGTGGTGATGTAAGCACCACCCATTTCACTAACCAATTGATAGGAACATTTGAAGGAGAATCCTCAAAGAAACACTGAAGAACATCTTCTATTATGGTAAGAAATGGCTCACATTGCAACTTTTGAATTCCCTATCAAAGATATAGGAGGTGTGATACAAATGCACATAATTCCCCCATCGTCTCTACCAAAATTTCATGGTTTGACAAATGAAGATCCAGATACATTCTTATTTGATTTTGAAATACTTTGTAGAGGATATGATTATTGTACTAATGATCGAAGGTTGAAAGTGTTTCCTCTCACTCTAAAAGGAGCAACTCTCTGATGGTTCATGAACCTTGGTGGGAACTGCATCCAAACATGGGAGGACATGAAGAACATATTCTTGAAGAAGTACCAAGACTATTGCAAGGCCGATGAAGATATTTTCAATATGATACAAGGGGAAGATGAAAGCTTGGAGGAATATGTGGAGCGATTTCGATACAACCTTAAAAAATCAAAGCATAAGCATTTGGAAAAATAGATCTTGAAAACACTCCTTTCTTCTTTCTTCTTCTTCTTCTTCTTCTTTTATTTATTTTTATTTTATATATATATATATTTTTTATTTATTTATTTATTTATATTTATTATTTTATTTATTTTTTATTTTTCAATAGGGCTACTTCTATATTGATACAAACATGAATTACAAAGAGTGCGTAGGGTGCAATATTTCCACCCAATGTCGCGCATTCACATTACAATGCAGTCATCGGGATGATGAAACATGCCGAAAAGCCGACCAAGAGAGCGATAAAAACTATGACCTTAGTCGACTTAAGAGATAATTGGCTTTAATGGAATGGGGACAGAAATTATTCCCGACAGAGTGACATCAATGTACGCACTGCAGGGCCTCGGATTTGCCAGCCTCTACCCATTATAGAACCCAAAACTGACATTTCGAAATGCTGAGTCAGTGCCAAAATTGAAATCATAAACCGAAGTATGCCGCCCACACGGGGATATCGGTAGTTTAACAAAAGAGTGAACATGAGAGCTGTAGAACAGTGGAGCACCCAACTGGAATTGAATACCTCCATTCCAACAATAACCAAAAAACCAGGAATGCAAACCTGTTTAGACTTCATGAGAAGAGGGAGGCTCTTCCTCAACGATGAGGCAAGCAAATTTGTATGGATCGTCTTCATCAGGAGGAGGGCAATCCTTGCTAGTGGAGCCGCCATCATTAGGAGCACTGGGACCTGCTTGCAGACCCACATCAACATTAACACCAGGATCAACACTCTGTCGGATATCCTTCTGAGAAATGCGCTGCTCGGCTTCCTCGTTAGTCGCCAGAGGCTCGGCATCGTCTTTAGTCGTCATAGCCGCTGCAGGAGTAGCCATGACTTGACTCGAGGGAGCTTCCCGGAGGACAATGGTAACAATGGCTAAGAGGGAGATATTGCTGAAAGTGCAGGGGAATTGAAGACGAGCCTGATGAGAGTGCACCCTGGAGGAAAGACGAAAGTGCTCAGCTGGATTGAACTAATACCGACCCCTACCATGACCCCGTCTGGAGGTAGGAATGCGAACAGGGCCGAATTCCGAAGAGTAGGACGAAGAATCAGAGGTGGAGGGGGAGGACCTGCGGTTCACTTGCCCACAAGAGCTGCCTCTCCTGCAACGCATTCTTGGGCATAGTCGAGGCATTGTGTGAAGAGCGGAGGGAGCAAAAATGTCAGCAGAATTGTGGGAGTAGGGGAGAGCCGAAAGGAAACTTGCATGAGCCTGCAGAGGGTAATTGGTTGGAGAGGAGGACGGGCGAAGGTGATTGCAGAAAGAGCTGTTGGTATAATGGAATCCCGGCATGAAGTTTACAGAGCCACCCAAAGCACATCGCATCCCTGTGCTGGTGTGTGAGTGATACTCAGCTGCAGCTAGGGAGCAGCAGGTGCAGAGGGGAGGAGCGCAAATAAGATCATCGGAGGGCGCCATATCTGAAGAGAGAGCAGGAGATCGTCGGGAGATGGGCTTCATTAACTCCGCATTGAAGACCTGGATGGAACAAATTAAAGCCGACATCATGCGAGGTAGGGTGGCGGTGGTGAAAGGCCACGCGCCATCCCGCCATCTCACCTGCGTACCACATACCTCATTATACACCCGCATCCGGGAGAAAACACTTCTTCTTAAAGGAATCAAAGATGAATTTTTAGAACTCTTTAAATCTGATAGGAAAATGTGATGTTTTTCAGTTATCATATGATGATGTTTGTGAATTGTGCATAAGGTATTCAAGAGGAATTTCCAAGGCTGGTAAGAATTTTAGAGAAGTTTCTTCTTTCTTTTCCAAATTTACTACAAGAACAAGAGACATAAGAGCTCAAATCAATGTTTTATTTGAAAATTTTAAATATTATTTTATTAGCTCTCTAAATTCACAATTGAATGTTTTGTAGGTTCAAAAAAATCAAGAATTTGATGAAGTGTTTTGCCCTCATTACCGAAAAGAGCATCCCATAGATAGTTGTTATTCCTTATCTACGATGGAAGTATCATATCAAAGAGATGGGGAAGCTGCAACAAGGTCAAAACCATGGAAATTGTGGCCTACAGGTATGGTTCAAAACACTTCTTCTCCATTCTCTTACTTGCATAATCCATTATGGAATACTCATAAGTTAGGGCAGCCATGAAAATCTCAATATAACCACCACCAATCTTGTCTACAAGTTTGGCACGGTTCATCTTATGATTGCATGACTACTCTCCCTCATCTTGTAGCACAAAATCATCCATTCAACCCAATCAACTACATCATCAAAATGCTCCATTCCCTACACAATTTCTTGCTCAACTCATTCCACACCCTCACCATAATAAACCAGTACAACATGCTTACAGTGTTGAACTGAAAAATTTACCCACCCTTCCCACCCATTCTATCTCACATGCACCATTGGAGAAAACTTATACTGAGATTCAGAATGTATCAAATCCAAAAATTGTAGACGTTATGAAAGAAAATGAGGTTTCTTCTAGCCTGCATCAACAAGTTGTTTTAAACACTCAAGAACTTCATGATATGATGGCTATGGGAAATCAAGAAAGCAAGGGATACATTGAAGATTGGTTTCACTCCATTTGTTTGCAGCATCACTCCATAATTCAACAATTTTTTGCACCATCTTTTCAAGGGAAGTTGGCTTCTCATACCCTACTATTTATTAACATGCATTTTTCAAATTTGGGTATGTACATAATAGAGGCCTTATTTCGAAAATGGATCCAATGGAAGTACTCTTATACGTAAACATATTAAATTTTCAAAGAAGAGTAGGTTATTGTATAAAATAAATAAATAAGGACAAATAAATACATTTGTATTATTATGTAAATAAAAAAGAAAAAAAAATGTTTTTGTTGCAACATGCTGTGAAAATCAACATCGGTGATAAATATTTTAATTTATTTGTGTATGTAGATGTATTATATTGAAAATAACAGTTCTAAAAATAATCATATTCATTTTTGGCTTGCGGGCTTGATGAAATTTCTGAAAAAAGAATTGAAATAGTCATGTTTTGAGGGACCAAAAGTGAATATTTCACAAACCTATTTCTATCCTAAGTATATTTTTATGTATACTTTCCAATCCAATTTGAATCACTCCATTTGGATTTTAAACGAAAAAATTAGAACCAAAACATTGACAGGACATCTAGTAGGCAGCTCAGGAACAGAGTTGGGACAGTCATGTTTTGAGGGACCAAAAATGAATATTTTAAAAACATATTTCTATCCTAAGTATCCCTTGATGTCTAATTTCCAACCCAATTTTAATCACTCCATTTGGATTTGAAACGAAAAAGTTAAACCCAAAACATTGACAGTGCATCTAATAGGAAGCTCAGGAACATAGTCGGGACAATCATGTTTTTAGGGACCAAAAGTGAATATTTTAAAAACATGTTTATATCCTAAGTATCCCTTTATGTATAATTTCCAAACCAATTTAAATCACTCCATTTTGATTTGAAACGAAAAAGTTAGAACCAAAACATTGACAGGACATCTAGTAGGCAACTCAGGAACAGAGTTGGGACAACGAGTTTTTGGAGGCCCAAATGAATATATTTTTAAAACCTGTTTCTATGGTATATTTATCTATGAATATAGTTTACAAGACAATTTTAATCACTTTATTTCGATATCGTATGAGGAAAATATGACCCAAATACTGACTGTCTATCCTAAATCAACACTCTTAAAACTCTGTTTTTCCAGCTGTTCATTAAAGTATTTGACCCATCAATTATTATTGTATTCAAAACATATTTCTATCGGATATAAATAAATGAATATAATTTCATTTCCAATTTGAATAAGCTTAATCCATCATCAAATGAAAAATTTATGCTTGAAATATCAACTATTGTTCTGAGTTGGAAAATCGAAAATGACTCTATTATGCAGGTTGTTCTAAACAAATTTAACATACCATTACATGGGGTTTTTAAAACCTGTTTCTATTGGAGACATATCCCTGAATTCAATTTGATTTGGCTTTGGAATCACTCAAATCGGACGAAAAACAAAGAAGTTATGATTAAAACACTGCTGGTTAGTATGGTCGACCACTGCTCTCCTGCAGGTGACAAATAAAATTTGTTTTATTTTTCTATGGATTTGTTTTTCAGAGTAGCTACTTGTTTTTTTTTGCATAGTTCTTAGATTAAGGGAGTCCGATCACCTCTCTTTCTCCATGATTTAATGTTTTATTGCAAGTAGACACTCATTTTTTGCAGGTCTTAGGAGAATAGAGAAGGTCAATTTATGGACGAACGATTCTTGAAAGAAATTTTAATGAAACAAGGGCATTTCATCCAATTCATTACCTAACGGATTCATAATAGAAAAAAATGACGAATTGATTCTCATTCGAAGATTCATGTCACTGCTGCCCAAACATTTTTCCAAGAGATCATTTCTTTTTCCATTGACAGATTGATATTCCCTTAGAAAATAACATCATAGCTGTTGTAACTTAACTTATTTATTTATACACTATTTTTAAATAAAGTGTTGTTTCTTTTCTGATTTCTCTTATGTTTTGGTGTTTTAGGTGTTGATTCCTTCAAATTACAGTTTCTACTCCATTGGCGTTTGAACAATGAGGGACCCATTATGCAAGTTTCAATTGCAAAAGGCAATCCTTCGACAGCTTCATTTCTGTAAAAAGTTATTTCTTTTTAAACTATAAATATGATTGTTTTATATGTTTTTCTCTGTTTGTTTGCTACTGTAAATATGATTGCTTTTCTCTGTTTTTCTATAAATATGATTTCTTTTATCTGTTTTTCTATAAATACAATTGTTTTTTCCTATTTTTTTCTCTATTGATTTTCTTTCTTTTTACGATTGTCTGTCTGTTGTTTAGAGCAGTAGGGATGATTGTTTGTCAGTGTTTTTCCTCTCCCTATTTTCTTGTTGTTCCCTACAGAAAATAGCTACTGTTCCCTATAAGGACCAACACTTTTTCGTGTGTATTTTCTTCTGCTGTTCCCTATAAGGAACAACACTTTTTCGTGTGTATTTTCTTTTGCTGTTCCCTATAGGGAACAACACTTTTTCATGTGCATTTTCTTTGATGTTCCCTACAGGGAACAACTGCTGTTCCATATAAGGAATAATAATTTTTCGTGTGCATTGTTTTTGCTGTTTCCTACAGGAAACAACTGCTGTTCCCTATAAGGAACAACACTTTTTCGTGTGTATTTTCTTTTTCTGTTCCCTATAGGGAACAACACTTTTTTGTGTGCATTTTCTTTGTTCTTCCCTATAGGGAACAACTACTGTTCCCTATAAGGAACAACACTTTTTCGTGTGTATTTTATTTTTCTATTCCCTATAGGGAACAACACTTTTTTGTGTGCATTTTCTTTGTTGTTCCCTACAGGGAACAACTGCTGTTCTCTGTAAGGAACATCACTTTTTCATGTGTATTTTCTTCTGCTGTTCCCTATAAGGAACAACAATTTTTCTTGTGTATTTTCTTTTTCTTTTCCCTATAGGGAACAACACTTTTTCGTGTGTATATTATTTGTTGTTCCCTATAGGGAACAACTGTTGTTCTCTATAAGGAACAACACTTTTTCGTGTGCATTTTTTTTTCTGTTCTCTATAGGGAACAACTGTTGTTCCTTATAAGGAACAACACTTTTTTGTGTGTATTTTATTTTTTTGTTCCCTATAGGGAACAACACTTTTCATGTGAATTTTCTTTGTTGTTCCTTGTAGAGAACAACTGCTGTTCCCTATAAGGAACATCACTTTTTCGTGTGTATTTTCTTTTGCTGTTCCCTACAGGGAACAATTGCTGTTCCCTATAGGGAACATCACTTTTTAGTGTGGATTTTCTTTTGCTATTCCCTATAGGGAACAAAAAAATTTCGTGTATATTTTCTTTTTGTTGTTCCCTATAAGGAACATCACTTTTTCGTGTGTATTTTCTTTTGTTGTTCCCTACAGGGAATAGTTGTTCTTCCCTATAGGGAACAACACTTTTTAGTGTGGATTTTCTTTTGTTGTTCCCTATAGGGAACAATACTTTTTCGTGTGCATTTTCTTTGCTGTTCCCTATAAGGAACATAATTTTTTGATGTGTATTTTCTTTTGCTGTTCCCTATAGGAAACACCACTTTTTTCGCGTGTGTTTTCTTTTGCTATTCCCTACAGGGAACAACTGTTGTTCGTTCAAAGGAACAACATTTTGTGAGTATTTTCGAGAACAACAATTTTGCATGATCATTCCTAGCCATCCCAACCCATTTCTCTGATTCCCTTGCATGGCATGAAGTACAATAATTTTATGAGGACAAGAATTATGGAGTCTATTGAGGCAGGTGAATACCCTTAACATTATGATCTTTAACAGGACAACTTCTGGATGAGAGATTTTTTTTAAGAAAAGGGACACAGTTATTTATATACTACTTTACTGCACTATTTTCTGCTGTACATGATACTGATTGATCATCTTAACACCATGCTGGTTCCACCCTTCCTGGTTATAATATTCTTTGTCTGTAATAAATGAGATTATGTGTATATTTTTTTTTTCTATTGACATGTTCAAATTCTTCCACTATCCCTACTCTTAAGGAGTACTGAGCCTCCCTCTTTTTATTATAAAATTGTGTAATCACAACAAAATTTTGTTTGCAGATGGAGGATAGGGGGTCTCATTACGAGCCAACCTACCATGTTCATAAGGTTGTAACGAAGTGACATTCCCATTATGGCCACCATACCAGGGTTATGATCCATTGGATAGCCAAAATATCCTTGGAACAGGAGGTCTCATCATGAGCCGGCCTGATCACTTTTGCTACATCCCAGTGAATTGCAGTGTGGTTATATGGTTACCACACCAGCACACTAATCTCTTCTGTAGAACAACACTAGAACTCTCCATTTATAAATTGAGGATCCTAGCTCATACAGGTTAAAAAGCAACCCTGTCGAGGCTATGGACGCCTGTTGGCAGCAGAGGCTCTACTTATGGTATTGAAGTTATATCTTATCGTCAATTATTACTATAATACCCTTTTCTTATTCTTCTTTTTATCAGAGAAGTTATTTCCTTAATTTTTCCCTGTTTTGAACATTTACGCCTGCGAAATTGTTTCCCGGTCAATCGCATCATTCTCGGCTAGAATACTGTCAGAAAAGCATCTTTTTAGCATATTGCTATCATTTTCTTTTTCACATAACTTATCAGCAATCCAAAGCGTCCTATCTCTTATTCATAACTATCTTTACACACTCTGCTCTCATTATAACCATACTTCTTTCCATCCTATCATTCATATGTGGACTCTGCTTCATTTACTGTCGTATTGATCATTCACTTGCCTTGCCGTCGGCACAACACCTTTCATATGCTTTAAGGTCATGGAATCCATTTTCCAATTGGAGGGGGAAATGTATGCATTATGAGATAACATGCGATATAATTATTGAACTCTGACATAACTTGATGATTTGACAAAATATTATTACTGCATTTATACAAAAAAATTTCTGATTACAATTTTTGCATGCATCTTATCTGTTGCTATTCAAAACTAAAACTGTGGATTCAAGAAATTTGCATGCAAAATAGTGACTTATTACAGGAGAACAACAAGTATGGGGAGGAATTCTATTCGCAGCAAGGTCACAGAGGCTTCACGAACACACACAATTGTTCAGACATGATGTGCTTGCATGGCTTCCACATTTTGCATCACTTTCAGTTTCCACTTAGCCTACATCAGCTTCACCAAATGCCAGTCCATACATGTCATTCCACATTTTTTTTTGGAAGTAAAACTTGGGGTAAAATAGCATCCTTTTTTATTTATTAAGAATTTAGGAGAATTTCATGCAAAATCCATTGAGCATTATTTCTCATCATTCATTCCACAACTTTACCACTTCCCATTCTCCAAAGAAAAAATCTTTCAGTTTGAGGGAGTGCTCCTTTCATTTATTTATTTATTATGACCATCTTATTCATTCTCAACACCTCCCTTCTTCCATGTTGTTTTACACAAAGCATAGATTTCAACATATTGTAGCAACCACCTCTATTCGTTTTCTAGCATTGCATGAGGGCATGTTAATTCTTTAGTTTGGGGGAGGCATTGCTACACATGATGGAAGTTTTTTTTTTCTTTCTCATTTAAGGCATACAATTTCATTTTTATATAGTGCAGAAATTGATTTGCATATATCTTTAAAACTATGAGCTGAATTCTTATGATTTCTGGATAACAAAGAGGTATCATTAAAATACACAAACCCAGATAATTTCACGTTAAATTAGTTCATAAAATTTCAAAAATCATGCACTATCACCTACAACCATTTTGTTTATATCTCATGATCCGTGCATCAAAACGATATGATTTTGGATCATAGAAGCATTAATATAGTAGAAATCTAGTTTTTCAGAAAATGGTTAATGAAGTTTGTTGTTACTTATATCATATTTTGTTGCAAATTCATATACATATAGTTGAACATCAAATGTAAAATTTTTTATGCCTTCATCAAGATTGCTAAAATTGAATATTCATTATTTGAGGAAGAGTTCATTTGTTCCATCCATTTCATGAGTTGGGATGAACAATTTTTGTATTATTGCTTGGTTAATAAAGAGGCTTTGGGTTGCATGAGGACATGCAATATATTCAGTTTGGGGGTATGTTGGGCTACTAGTTTGTCATTATTATTATCACTTTTTAACACCTATTTCATCCATTTCTACCATTCTTTATCACGTCATTTATCATGGTTTATCATATAATTCCATTTTATAATTATTTATGCTCTAATGGATAAACATTATTTCTTCTCCTTTATTTTTAATAAATTGATGATTATTATGCATGATTTTATCAATGATGGTTTATTAATAAATTTTTTGTAACATCACTCACCATTTTAGCCTCCAAGATATTTTCCAGATTGAATATTTGATCTTCAGCTCATCATTAAATATTCCAACTCAGAAATTTGTTGGAATAAGAAGTGATAGTTTTTCATTGGACATTGTGGGCAAATGGAGAAGAATCTGGAAAATCTGAAACATGGGTTTTGTCCAGAATAGACCGAATTAACTTAATTAATGAGCAATTTCACAAATTCGGTTCATATTAAGAGAAACAGAAGGTTATCTGAAGAGGATTTTCCCAGATTCGCTGTTGTGGTCGTTTTCCAAATTATCTCAGTTGCAATACCAAATTCGACTTGTTCCTGTTGAATGATTGATAGAAAGATATTTCAGATATGATCTTGCTGATCAATTGGTTGTGAAAAATAATTTTTTTTTATGGGAATCATTTTGTAATCATCTCTGTTGTAACTTCTCTCTGCTCTATGTGTATTTAAATGAAAAACAGAGATCAAAGAGGGGAGAATTGTGAAGGGGAATTATGAAAGGGAAGATAGATTTATTTATGAGAATAATTATGGATAGAACGTAGCTCTAAAAAGACAGAATTATATTGTAATGCTATTCAAGTTTGATGAATAATTGAAGTTGCTATTTTCATTTGCATTATCTGAAGTAGCTTAGCAGTGCCTGCTAGTGGCTAAGGGCTCGGCCCCTGGTAGAGTTAACTGCTTCCCTGTGTTATATTTTTTATTCTTGTAGCGTGTGATTGATTTGATAATTTATTGTTACCGTGAGTTCATTTCATTAGCTATTTATTATTTTCCTGTATTGAGATATTATGTGTTCTATTTATGATTTACTTCGTTACCATTTGATCTGAATCTTGTTCATTACAGCGTGAGTTATTTAAGACAACGCATTGCATTGCTTAAATCATCTGTAAGAGTTTAATTATTGCTATGAGACTCTCATAAGTGATATCATTTCTATCTTAATTGCTTTGCAGAAATTAGTATAATCTATATTGAATCAGCTAAGTAGGAGTGAGTTATTATTACTATGCTCTCAGTTGATGATACCATTCTTTGGATTGCTGTAAGATTTGATTTCAATAACAGATTTCACTTTGATATTCCCTTTAATAATGTTGTGTAACCAGCTCCAAAAATAGAAGAAAAGAGATATGAACGCCTTATAAATAAGCCACTTCGAGGGGGCAACCTCCAATACATTACATAAATGAACAATTCTTGGATGATCCAATTTACAAAACCTCCTTTCTATATATAGGAGTCCATTGGGCCATAATGTAATCCTAGTGGGCCACAATGTAATCCTAGCCGACCTAACAATAATAATTTAAGGGCACAATAATAACAAAATGGGGGTTACAAGGGTACAATAATAACAATAAGGGGGTCTACACTAACATAATAAGGGGCTATACTATTAATATAGGGACTTAACATGCCCCTCTCCTTCATGTTAAGTCCCCACTGAAGATTCTACATGGGAGGATGATAATTTTATACAAAAGCACCCAGAGCTACTCAAGTGTTGAGGACAACACTTTTTTTGAAGGAGAGGGGCATGTTAGGTCCCTATATTACTACTATAGTCCCTTATTATTGTTAGTGTAACCCCCTTATTGTTATTATTGTACACTTGTAACCCCCATTTTGTTATTATTGTGCCCTTAAATTATTATTGTTAGGTCGGCTACGATTACATTGTGGCCCACTAGGATTACATTATGGCCCCATGGACTCCTATATATAGAAAGGAGGTTTTGTAAATTGTATCATCCAAGAATTGATCATTCTTGTAATGTATTGGAGGTTGCCCTCGAAGTGGCTTATTTCTAAGGCGTTGATATCTCTTTTCTTCTATTTTTGAAGCTAGTTACACAACAAATAATTGCAATTAGAGTTTATTAGATGCTTCCATTTATTTTTGTGTCAAGATCTATACTATAGTTTAGGAAACATTACTCTTTAGATTATAGCTTGCACATATTGTGTACACTCTTGAAACAAAAATACTTACCCGGGTTGATAATTAATGTGAAGCAATTAGGAGTTTTAAAAGACACATTTTATCACCCAACAATGACATGCCACAAAACTTTGCACAAAGAATACCACAATTTGATGGTACATGTCCTATAACAATGCAACAACACATTGATAGGATAAATGACTTATCTGATCTAGAAGAAGTAGATTATGATGATGTGAAAATGAGGATGTTTTCACAAATTTTAATGGGAGAAGTAAATAAATGGTATAGAACCTCACCGACTGGAAGTATTGCAGATTTTCCACAATTCCATTAAAGTTTTCTAACTAGATATGAAGTCTAGAAGAAACCTCTCCAAATTCTTGCAGAATATTAAGGTATAAAGAGGGCCCCAAATGAAACTGTTCATGATTACTGCACTAGGTTTAACAATGTTTACAACTCTATTGGCCCTAATTTGTTTTCCAGAAGGATTTGATGTTGATATGGCTTATCATTTGAGAGAAAGAAACCCAACCACACTTGAGGAAATGAAAAGTAATGCTGTTAGTGTAGAATATAACTTATTATCCAAAAGATCTAAGATAAGAACTGAATGAAGGGCCACTATAAAAGAAGAAGTTCTTCTTCATTAGACTTAAAACTAGGCAATCTAGTTAAAACTATGGAAACAATGATGGAGAGAGTTACTATGGTAGATATAACGCCTCCTACGGAACCTCAAGGAGGACCTAAAATTCAAAATCCAAAATTTAGAATACCACAACCTTAGATTAAGCAGAGAGGACAAAGAGGTTAGGCTAATCATCAAATCAGACCCCCTTTCCAAGAAAATTTTGCTGAAGAAGAATCATAAACTATGCAAGAGCTAGAAGAAGATAAAATAAATATTTTTGGGGAAGGTGAAACAAACATTGATTTTCTAACAAATGAGGAACAAGACCTATTCCAATATTCATTACCAAAGGATATGATTGCAAAGTCACCAAATTATCAACAAGGATATCAAAATGATATCATGGAAGTACATAGGCAATACAACTTGAGAAGTAAAACGACAACAACAAACCCTCCCAAAAGGTCATCCACTAATACACCTTCCATTAGTCAAAAAATTGAAGTCAATAAAAAAGAAACACCTAAGAAAGAAACACATTAGAAAGAAACACCTGAGAACGAAACACTTCAGAAAGAAACACCTCGGAAATAAACCCCTCAGAAACAAACTCCTAAAAGACAAGAGGTAAGTATTAAGGAAGTAAAAAAATATCAAACCTCTTTCAATATTGAAAATGAGATATCAAAGGTCAAAATCCTGGTTCCATTCCTTGAATTAGTGAAAAAGGATGTCTATAGAAGTCAAGTTGTAAAGGAACTACAAATTGAGGAAGGAACTGGTAGTGTTCAAGTAACTGATGATCAACCCAAGTTGTTATTCAGACCTGAAGTAGATGGTATTCCACAACATGGCAATGTTCCTCCATTTTATGTTAGTCTAAACATCCATGATTTTATTCTGCATAATGCCATGTTAGATTCAGGCACCTCATACAATGTTATGCCAAAATCAATCATGGAAAAATTGGGTTTAGACATAAAAATACCTAATAAAGACCTCTACTCCTTTGATTCAAATAGAGTAAAATTCTTGGGATTAATCAAATATTTGTGTGTTACTCTTACTCAAATACTAGCCAAAAGTTTAGTAATGGACATCGTTGTGGATGATATTCCTCCTAAGTATGGCATGCTCTTGTCAAGATCACAGGGAGCAAAATTACAGTGTACATTGCAAATGAACATGACATATGGAACAATTCCTGTTTTTGGCCAAAAAGAAGACTGTATAGGGAAACCTTAATGAAATATATGATGAGTAGCCAGGACAAACCTAACAATTATCTTGTTTACTCTGTACATTTAGATATGGATTCTTTCATTTTTCATAATGATATTTGTTTGGAAACAAATGATCAAGTTATAGACATCAAACCATAAGAGAACGCTGTTAAAAAAGAACAAATTGAAACTCAAGAACATGTAAAACTAGATGGGTTATGGAACATGGATTTTGATGGGGCAGTGAGTAAAGAAGGAGCTGGTATTGGAGTATGGATCTCTAATACATAATTAGGCATAACAAAGAAGTACTCTTATAAACTTAATTTTGAATGCAAAAATACTATAGCTCAGTAACAAGATTTGCTATTAGGACTGAAAAAATTAAAACAAATGGGAGAAAATAATATTTCAATTCATGGAGATTCTGAATTAATCATAAAACAAATCAAAGGAGAATACTCAGCTAAACATCATAGAATGAGAGCCTATAGAAATGTTGTTTTAGATTTTTTCAGTGCTTTCCGGAATGCCAACTATCATTAATTCCTAGGGATCTAAATGTTTTTGCTGATGCACTAGCTACTTCTACAAGTACTTGAAAAATGCATTTATAGAAAGCATAAAATTATAAATTGATGTCAAACATAGGCCTACTGTCCCTGATAATATCAGATACTGGCAAGTTTTTGATAACAATAAAAAAATTGACAATTTCATCCAACTAAAAGGGGACTTTGAAAATCTGAACATTGACGTAGGAAAAGACAATGAATAAGATGAAGAGGGGAACATTTTTAATCAAATTGATGAGAAATTTTAGGAATCTGAAATATCACAATTAAATAATAATACAATTCCAAGGGGTCTTGTGCTGCTTGAATTTTTTTTTTTTTTAATGATGAAGCAAAAAAATCTTCAATTCAACTAATTGGATATGAAGTAGAGGATTTCAATATAGGAATTGAAGAAAATCCTAAAATTGTTAAGATATCCAAATCATTACCTCCTGAAGAGAAACAAAGATACATAGATTTGTTTAAACAATATACAAATGTTTTTGCATGGGGATATCAAGATTTAAAGGTTTATGACAAATCCATAATTCAACATACTATACCCATTAAAGAGGATCAAAAACCTTTTAAATTTTTTTTGATGAGAGTTAATCCTATCCTACTTCCTTTGATAAAGAAAGACGTTAAAAATCTGTTTGATGCAAACATTACAATACCACTGAGATTTTCTAAATGGGTGTCGAATTTGGTACCAGTGAGGAAAAAGTCTGGTGAAATAAGGTTGTGTGTCTATTTTAGAAACCTGAATAAAGTCTCTCTCAAAGATAACTACCCCTTAACAGAGATGGATTATATACTTCAGAGGTTAATTGGATCAAGCAGGATCTCATTGCTGGATGGTTTTTCTGGTTACAGCCAAATTTTAGTACATCCCGATGACTAAGATAAGACAAATTTACAACACCTTGTGGAACTTTTATGTATGTCAAAATTACTTTTTGATTAATGAATGCAGGGGCTAATTTCCAAATAGAAATGGATATATATTTTTTTAGATGAAAGAGACATATTCATTGTGATTTATTTAGATGACATAACTATTTTCTCCAAAGTTGATGAGGATCATTTACATCATTTGAATTTTTGTTTTGAAAGATGTAAGAAATATAGAATATCTTTGAATCCAAAGAAATATTTGTTTGGTTTAGAAGAAGGAAAATTTCTAGGCCATGTAATCTCAAAATATGGTATTAAAATTGACCCCACTATAATTGAAGCAATTATGAAAATTGATTCTCCATGAAAAAAAAAGAAGTGCAATATTTGATTGGTAGGATAAATTTCCTAAAGAGATTTATACCTAATTTAGTTAAACTCATAAGGGCTATAACTGATATGCCGAGAAAAAACACTAAAGTAAAATGGAACCTAGAAGCAAAACAATCATTTGACGAAGTAAAACAAGCATTAACATGAGCTACTATGTTAATTATCCCTCACTTTACAAAGGATTTCATGATTTTATCTTTTGCATCTAAACACACCATTGCAACAGTTTTGTTGCGGAAAAACAGTGAAGGATATGAATAACCTATTTCATTATTCAACAAAGCTTTGAGGTATGCCTCATTAAAACACAATATCATGGAAAAAAAATCCTTTTCTTTAGTAAAATAAATAAAACATTTCAGATTTTACATTCTACATTCCCATGTCATTGCATTTGTCCCAAGTACTGTGGTAAAAGATATCCTTACACAAACTGATCCAGATGGGAAAATAGACAAATGGATTGCAATTATTCTAGAATATGCCATCGATATAAACCCATTAAGCTTGTCAAAGGTCAAGGATTGGAAAAAATAATGGTTGAGTCCAATTTTCATGCACTAGACATAAACTTTATAGCTGAACTTGATGAACAGGAAGAGTAGGCGACTCCACAGGTATCAAAATCATTTGCTACCTCTACTTGTATGCATATATTATTTTTGTATTACATAATTTATAAGATCCTCCTGGTTTAAATAAGACAAAATCTAGATTTCTTAAGTTAAAATAAATGAAACTTTGCATTTTATATCATAATGTGTTTTGGAAAGACGCTAGTGGTGTTTTGCTAAATTGTTTACTGCAAGATGAAGCAAAAAAATTCATACATGAATTCCATCAAGGTGACTATAGAGGAAATTTATACTAGAAAACCACAACTAACAAAATCCTAAGGTTTGGTTTTTACTGGCCTACCCTATTTGCAGATGTTCATAAGAAACTTACCACATGCCACCAGTGCCAAATTTTTGAAGACAAGAGAACACGTTTGCCCTTTCCAATGAAACCAATTTCAGTTGAGGTTCCTTTCCAATAATGGGGTATGGATTTTATTGGAGAGATCCATCCAAGGTCTTCAACTCAACATAAATGAATTTTGACAGCCACATAATACTTCACCAAGTGGATTGAGGCTATTCCAACTAGACAAGCTACATACACTATAATCATTCAATTTTTAGAAGGTAATATTATCGAGTGTGCAGATTCCTTAGTGGGTTTACTATGTGAACCTTTGTAAAGTTTCACTGCTCATCATTTTGTTTTGTCATCACTTACATGAATTCTAGTGTTTCAATCTGGTTTCAAATTTCCATACACACAAATTAATTCTTGCTTTGAATTTTTTTTATGCTAAAAATGATAGCTCTAAGATGTCACTTACATGCTCGGGCCTTAGTTTAATTATTATATGTTTTTCCTCCATGAGTTTTCTCCTCTTTGTCTTGAACTTGTGATTATGGACTTGTGGTGTTGTTTACAATCATTTCTATGTGTCCAATAGTGAATTTGTTCCTTTTTGTTACCATGAAATACACAATTATTAGCTCACTTCATATTTTTGTTTGAAAATTCAATATTTATGAGTGAATTGGGTCATAAAAAAAGGTTTACATACACACCAACACTAGTCTCAAATTGGTATCGATTCCAACTCTAAATTGTTGCCTTTAAAATTGTATTTACACCATACTTTCTTCTTACTTCAAGATATAATTCTTATGCACCAACATGGAATCCTCGTGACCATATCCATGTATTCATGGCACCTTCCACCTCATCATAATTTGTGGGACCCACCAGAGTGACCTCGTTGTTATTTTTTTTTGTCAGCCAAATTTATTCTATTAGATTTCCATAAAAGTAGGTAGTAAAAAAGATGTCTCTTTGGCCCCTAATACCTCATTTCAACTAGACTTGTTACCACTAGGGGCTGAAGTATGCCAAAGATAGACCTTTACATGCATTATTTTCGCTATGCTTAATAGCCATACATAGGACAGAGGAGGCGAAAAGAAAAAAAATACTAACAACAACATACCAAGGAGGAGAATGGGGAGGAAGTATGAGGGGAGCAACATAATAACCAAAATATTCATGCATGCGGAATTCGATGTCTTAAACTCGAGCTTCTAGATCATAAATATTCTCATTGGTTATGGGGAGGCTCTGTCAGAGGTTGTCCAACTGTTCTAGGATCTCATTCTAGCTAAATTGAATGTCATTCATATAAGCAACCAACTCATTGTGGTCCTCATACTTGTGATCACAAATGATATATTGAATGCCTCTTGGTTGATCCACTATGGAGTCCAAGGAGAATGGCACAACTACACAACTTGGAGAACATTCTAGAGTGCGAGACATATCACCTTCATGTTCCATACCTGCAAAATTTCTAGAGGAAGAGATTTGGATGTTGGCTGGAATAAATGCATTGAAATGATGGCCACCCCCACGATGTGGCCTCCCTCTATGATGTGACATTTCCCCTTAACCTAGAATAATTTCAAATGACGTTTACAAATTATCCCAAAATTTCATGATTGCGAATAAGTAGGAACAACAATTAGAAGCAAAAGGAAACTTACCTTTCCTTGAACTGTTAAACACCCTTTAGGGAGAGGTTCTAGGATAGAAAAAGAAATAATTCCCACAAACAGGAAATTTTCCAGGAATAAATGCACCAATGAAGCCCACAATCTCTCAACTGCTAATTTCATACACCCATGTGGTCATAGAGCTTACCCACACAACACCATCCCCAAAACAACAACAACTTGGAGAACACAAGGGGAATAAGGTAGGAATGAGTGACCACTAGTTCAAGCTATAAACGAGGGTGGTCACAAATGTTGAACTAAAACAAGGGAAAAGTGGAAAACTGAGCTTGCAAAAACACATACTACAATCAATAGCAACAAACCATGTGTGAGAAATTAACACCCCCAGTATCAAATCCTACAACTTCCTTTGGAGGAGTTTGTTAAGAACACCCAATTGATACCTTTTCCACTCCAAAAAATCCCCTTTGGAATGTTCCCATAGTTTACCCTAAAAAAAAATGCCAAACCAACTAGAAAAATCTATAAATTATGGTTGGGTTACCTTCTCAACGCAGAAAGAGTAGTCCACCTTGAGACCACATTCCAGATTGGAGAGAAAATGTTTGAGTACCCAGCCAAGATTTCATCCAAGAACAAATCTTCCTCTCAAAGTCAAACCTGGGTCCCATGTACTAATTTGAAAGTCAGAGTCGATCCATTCTTCTACGAGCTGACCAACCATTGCGTTGTGCCCACTGATCCAACACCCAGGTGAGCACCAAATGGTCTCCATCATGAGCACTAATATTCAAACTTCACCCAAAATTCATCGGCCATGATACCAACATTGAAATGAATTCCATCAAGCCTTTTAATATTCCCATTGTAGCTTGTAGATATTTTTCACAGCAGAGGTACCATTATCATAAACCTTGCGTTAATGTTCGCAAGCATGCAGAGTGGGGAGGGTGGAAACCCCAATGTATGAATGTTAACCATTTTTCCACCTCCATAAGGGGACCTCACCATGCATATTAACGAAATCAAGCGATATCAAATCTTTGGAAAATTCAGGTGCGCACAAAATTTCCAAAGTGGCATCATCCTTCAACCTCTAGAATTATGGTTCGTACTTGACTCTATAAGTATGTTTGATCCTGGCCCACATCTAGGGTTTATATGAACTTCCACTATGCCCTACCCACAAATAACTTAGATACAAACTTCACTTGCAAAATAATCCAACTTCGTGCCTATAAATATCCAAACAAGTGTCACTTTGGAAGTTTTTTCAGATCGAATAAATATCAAGATCCACCAAGCTTTTCCACATAAATCTGAGACTTTTTAAATTCGATGCACATTTGAATGGGCGCACGTGATGCCTAGCCGAATGCTTGGATAGACAGGTACAACTGCTAGTGAAATTGATATCCAAGTCCTCCACACATTCATATACCATCTAATGGTGAGAATGTGAAAAAGGTATCTAGCCCAGATGCTTAGTTCATCCAAGAACCTATATGGCCATAGATACAAGTGTAAAATCTTTCTTAAAATTCATTAGATGGAAAATATAGGGAATTCTTCAAGAATTCCTTCAAGATAGGGCATTTCCCAAATCACCAAGGTTGTAGGATAGAGTCCCAGATACATTATGAAGCCTTTAAAGGGATTATATGTTGACATGAACAAGATCAAAAGCTCTAGAAAGCGTGCATTATATAAAATTCTAAGTAAAGGTGAAAAAATGGCTCCAAGGTTGGATTTCATATGAAGCCACAATCCTGCTTACTCTATGAAACTAAGGAATTTTTACTGCAACATTCAAGGTAAATAACCATGAAATCTCACATTGTTTTTAAACATGTGACTAATGAGCTTATATGTTTGCTCATGTATCACACTACTTCTACATTTCCTCCTTATCAGGTGAAGTAGTCTACATACTTGAAGTAGATAGTGAGGCATGAAATTCATAATATATCAATAAAATGACATCACATGCTATGAAAAATTAGCCAAGGAAATTCAAGCAACCATGCACATTCTTGTCAACAACTTTGTAAATTTGTGAAGATAACATAAAAACACATAGCTCCATAAATTTAACCTAGTCATGCTAACATATAAAGAAAAGCATTCACCGTGAATATACAAAGATCTCAACAACCTTCCATAGGCAATGCATATCCATACATTTTACATCATCCATGGTACAAATGGCTACAGGTAAATATACTTATCTTTTTAACTTGCAATGGTTGGAAAATGAGGGAGGGACTTCAAATCTCCACCCAACCATAGGCCAATTACACTACAATATTTATTGTAGCTAACTACTTCCGAGCCAGATTCAAAGTTTGAGGAGTTAATTGCTTAAGGGAATTCACACCAATATTTAGTGAAAAAGATGATTGAGAAGATGAGTCCATTGTCTAGGTGGTTTATCAATTGATCCTAACAGTAATCACCATAGTGAAATTATAACCTAACATGATTAAATTATAGGGATTAATCCAAGGGTCAATGAAGTACTACTCAGTTTCAAGAGAATGAATACTCTATATAGGTTGTTTATCTGTTCAATTTTATAGAAAAAAAATTTGTAGGAGTCTAGATCCCACTATCTAGGTGGTTTATCCACTTACTAAGCAAGCACATAAGTGGTTTATCAACCCCAAGGAAATCACTTAGTGGTTTATTATCCCCAAGGAAAGCACTTAGTGTTTTATCAACCCCTTTTCAGCAAACACCTGGCTGTCTCATCAATCACCCCAATGGTTTATAAACTAAATGAGAAAGCACTAATTATCTCAAATCTCCATTGAACTTTCACTTTCCATCCAACATAGGCACACACCATTGGCCTCAACAAATTCACTAGGAGTGTTGTCCGATTTAAAATTAGTGGAAAAAGGATGTCATTTTTCCCCTCCAGATCCTCATTCTCTACCACCCTTGAATTTTGTGTTATCTCCCCCCCCCCTTTATTTTTATCCTTCATGTATTCCCATTTTTCTCATCCCCACTTTCATGTAGACTTCTGCTCAACACATCCCATGAGAAGAATGGAAATAGCATGAGGCCTCGTCCTCTACTCAGATGACCCATGATCCTCTTTATTTTTTGTTGTACAAACCATTAAATTTTCTTAGGAAGGTAGGTATGATGTCAAATAAATGAAGTGGTGTAGTTTGGGTTTAACACTACATAATAAACCTCTCCTCCTTAGATCATTGAATTAATTTCCACTCCTTCAGCTCAACCATAATTATATTTTTTACATAAATTCACATAAACAATTTCATTAATGATATTTACATGAGGGGTAGAAAAAAATGGATACTACAGACCCCACCCCTTTAGAGGAATACCGTCCTCGGTGTTCTATAAAAAACACAAAATGAAACCATGAAATTTTATCAATTTACACAACTCTTTACATTCATTTACAAAATAAAGAACTGTGGGTAAGATAACCTCCTTCGATCAACCATTTCTTAGGTGGCTTCATCTGGTCCAAAGTGCTTCCATTACATCTTGTACTGCTTTATTACTCGATTTTGGAGCGTGATTTTCTTATGATATTGAATGCACTATGAATCTAGGTTGAATTATCCCTTAGATTCCACCTGTTCCATAGTCTATTCAACAAAATGATTAGCATAATGTACATACTTTTTAAGCAAAGAAATGTGAAAAACATCATGTGTTTTCATTGTGGGTGGTATAGCCAATTTGTATGCCATTGGTCCCACTCTTTCCAAAATCTGAAATGGGACACAAAATATTGGTGCTGACTTAGCACAATACACAATTCTTAGAGAAATTTTCCTTGCTCTAATGAAAATATACACATGATATCCCACTTGAAATTCCCTATGCATTCTATATTGATACGCATAAATCTTTTTCTTATCTTGGGATGCCTTTAATTTTTGCCTGATAATAACTACTCACTCTTCCATTTATTTAAGCATAACATGTATAAATACCACCTTGTCCATTGGATCATCCCAACCGATGGGTGTGTTACACTTTCTACCATAAAAAACCTCAAAAGTCTCATATTTAATGATTTTTGATACCCATTTTTATAGGAAAATTCTACCACATATAGATACTCTTCCCACTTCTTAATATGATGCATGACACACATTCTTAGCATATCTTCCAACACCTTATTTATCCTTTCAGTCTATCCATATATTTGAGGATGATACACTTTACGAAATGATAACCCTATTCCGAACCAACAAATAATGATTTCCAAAAATTTGAAGTAAACTTGGCATCTCAATATGAAATGATCTTCTTGGGCACACCATGAAATATAAGTAATTCCTTCATGAAAATATGAGCAATTTCAATTGCCTTGTGAGTGGATTTGATAGCTATAAAATGAGCTTCATTACTCAACTTATCCACTACCACCATTATAGCATCTTATTGTCTAGATGACCTTGGTAGTCCTATGATGAAATCAATAGAAATGAGTTCCCACTTACACTCAGGAATGGGGATTGGTTGTAGTAATCCTGTCGGGTATCGACATTCCACTTTCACTCTTTGACACTCCAAACATGTGGAAATATACTCAGCAACATATTTTGTCATGCTCGACCAATAGTACATTGTTTTCATAGATTTTATCATTTTATGATAACCAATATGGCTTAAATAAGGTCATTTGTGAAATTCATTGGAGATGAGCTTCTTCAAGTTAGCCATGCAAGGTATATATCATTTTCCTTTAAATTCAACATACCATCATTTTTGAGTGAGTAATTCTTACTCAATGCTCCTTTTGGCTCATGTTGCAAGTGCTCCTTCATTTGTTGATAATTTTCATATTGATGCATTACCTCTTTGATCCTTTCTATAACATCAACTTCACAAGTGATTATAGTTGCCAAATGTGCCACTTGTATACTTATACTAAGTGCATCCGCGACTTTGTTCTCCTTGACCTCTATGTACATTATTTCAAAGTCAAACTCATTAATCAAAGCTAGCCACCTATCTTGTCTTTCATTTAGTTTGGGTTGGTTAAATAAATATCTTAGCCCTCCATGATATGACATTAAAAAAAAAAATTCTTCCGAGTAGGTAATGTCTCCACATTTTCAATGCATGTACTCTTGTTGCTAACTCTAAATCATGAGTGACATAATTATTATCATGCTCATTTAATTTCCTATATTTGTAACAAATTACATGTTCTTCTTACATTAGGACCCCATCAAGCCCTTCCTTGCTAGAATATTTGCAAACCAAAAAATTATTTTTTGGATTAGCTATTCTAAGTATAGGAACATGCATGAGAAGGTGTTTGAGTTGTTCAAAACTAGTTGTGCACTAATTTCCATTGGAATCTAATTCCCTTTCTTTGCAAGGATGTGACTGGATGCCCAATCTTTGAAAAGTTTTCGATTAACCTTTGGTAATATCTGACCAATCCAATGAAGGATCTAACTTCTCCCACATTCTAATGAGTGGCCTATCCATGATGGTCTCGATCTTCTTAGGATCTATTGCCACTCCTTCCTTGGAAAAAAGTGTCCCAAATAGTAAAATTATGATTGGAACAATTCACATTTATTGGGATTAGTATAAATCTTTTTCTCTATCATCAATTTCCATATTGCTCTCAAATTTTATTCATGCTCTTATCTGGATTTAGAATAAACCAACATATCATCTACAAATACCAAAAAAAAATTGTCCAAATATGGATTGAGAAAATTTTTCATCATACATATAAATGTGGCTAAAGCATTCGTAAGCCAAAATTGCACCACCACAAATTCATAATGACCATATTTGGTTCTGAAATATATCTTGTGGATATTATATTTAATGAAAACTTGATGTTACCTAAGGCTGAAGTATTTTTTTTGGAAGACTGTAACCTCTCTCAATTGATCAAACAAATCATTGATGTTACCTCTTCGCGAACCAAGAACTATGGGCAGACAATCTCCCCGAATGTTGTGTTCAGTGTATCACAATTTACAAGGCAGCCAACTCGATTCACTATGGATGGATAGAAACCTAATTTTTTCCTCCCAAATATACCCGAAGGTACGTGGAGGCCCGAGTCCATATTAGCGCTGTCTGATGTGAAACCGCAAAGTGAGAGCACCCCTTTATACTTTTTGTACTATAACAATGCCTGATATACCCGAAAGTACATGGATGCGATATGATATACTTATGTACATGGAGTGAGGTATCACACTCAGAATGTATCGCAGACAATTAACGAGAGCTGCTATGTTTTACGACGCTAGAACATGCCTCTAGCCTAGACCTTCTAAATGTTATTGTTATGGTTCCAATGCTTTTTCAGGTAAATTGATGTAAATTTTAAGTTGATATTGTTTATCAATTTTCCTTTCAAGGTTCACCGCGATGATGTGATGAAAATTCCTAAAATGAAAACTAAAATGATAAGTAAAGTTTTCACTTTTAGCTTTTTCAATGAAAATCCTAGCTACTAAAGGGAAAGAGCAATTAGTTTTGACAGCAAACAACAAAGAGAACAAACTAATATCCAACTTTCCTAATTGTTCCTATGCAAAACACACAATCCACTATATGCAAATGCAGGTTTTTATTTTCAGTCCCCTTAATGTGAATGCAAAAAGGAAACTAAATGCATCAAATAAATAAAAACAAATGATTTTTCTTTGAGAGACGATGAATTGAACAACAATTTCTCTTTTAGGAAAAATGAAGAAAAGAACTACAATTTATCCTATAGGAAATGAATAATTTAACAAAAATTTCCTTTAAAAAATGGATCTAATGCAGAAATAAAAATACTTTGAAATTGATTTGTCAATGATAAAGAAAAACACTTTAAAGGGACATTGAACAAACTTTATTTTCAAAAGAGGAAGATTCAGGTAAAGTCATTGGTCTCTATGAGGCATCAGATAGTTGAAAACACAACAAAAAAAAGGCTGAAAGCAATGGCAATGACAAATTCAAAGGGAATTTGGTTGGCTTAGGGGGAAACACCATCTCTAAGGGGAGACAGTGCATTTCAAAGCACCCCCAAGTGGGAGACAGTGTTATGAAAAGCACGGTGTCTTGACCAATAGTGCATTGGGCGCAGCAGAGAACCAAAAACTCAGACTACTGACACACTTCTAATGCAATTATTAGTTTCAAAAGTCTAATCTTTAGGAGAATATTCTACCGGGTAGAAAAGCAGAGGCAAACACACCAAGGATGAAGGGTAAACTCCCTAGAAGAGTCGCCATTTTGTTATGCGGAATTATGGATTACAGATAAAATTTTCTTCCCTAAATGTGGTGCACATTTAGAACAACAGATTAAATACTTTGAAACTACTTTTCCTAAAAATAAATAGACACATAGAATAGATTAAGAAACTTACTTGGAGTCCAAGCGCTTCCTATTCTCCTTCTGTTGCTCTTGCTGTAGCTTCAAATCTAAGCTAGATCGCCAAAATATTTCCTGTAAGAATGAAGACTAAAAAACAAAGATATTTCAATATACAGATGGCTATTCATGTTAATTAGTTAAATCAATGAAACATGAAACATATACATCAGATGAGAATCCATAATATGAAAGACATAAGCTTATACAAAAACATATGTGGGAAAGTAAGCAACAATATTTATTAATGGATAGAAGGGGAGGTTACAACCAGAAATTAATTTGATGTCACCAAATCTAGCATCATCCCAACCTCATCATAATGAACATCTCTCCAGCAGCATATCATTCAAATCAAACCCTCAATTGAGGTTCCAACAACATTTCTCTACTAAATTCTTCCTTTTCAAGCAATAGGATCTGTGCTCAATTTATAGATGAGATGAAGGTAGTTTCATAATCAATGAATTTATAATAATAGGCAAGACATGTTCCCAAGATTAGAGGTGTTGAATGGACACATGGATTTGAATTTTGACACATATGCACTCTTCTAGAAGGCACTGGCCATGTGTAGATTTCGGAACAATGGGAATTTTTCTCCCAATTGACCAACGTAGCCTTGATTGTCGAGAAGTTCTTTGCAGATCACCCTTGAATGGAGGTGCCTGCATATGCAAAGCAGTTAGCCCCTTGAGAGACTGCATTGGTGAGCTCATAAGTGATATAACATGTACTTCAAATCTTGGAAACCTTGCAATGGAAGTCAGGAATGATTTGTCTTTGTTCTTTGTCTTAGGGCATGTAGCAACTAAAATGATAGGGGATGATAGACCCTATTCATTGGTTCTAGGGATGATGTCCAGTTAACTAGGTCATTGGGAATGGTGCCCAAATTAACCTGTAACACCTACCAAGAGCTTAAATTGATTATTGGTTCAGAGGCTCTACCTGTGATAAAAGCGTATATATTTATAAAGCTAATCTGAAAGAGCCACCTGCTTTATCTTTTTGAACTGAGTAAAGACTGATATAGATACTCATACTTTTATTTTTAAAGAGGAATTCTTATACAATATAATTAAGAGATATTTTGTTGCTTAGTGAGATATTATTTATTGAAATTCATTCCTGCAACTATTTTTATTTCAATTTTTTTTTTTAGAAATTTCAAAAAGTTAATCAGAGATAACTGGTTCTCCCAAGTGAATTGCCAATTGTTGTGATATACAACAACCCCCATTTATTTTCACTAAATGGGGACCCTTTAAAAATAAATATGAAATTTATTTCTTTGATTTTATCTTAGCCTAAGTCTAAAAACTTTAGGAAATAAAGTTATTTTCCTTTTTTCTTTCATTCCTTAGCATGCGTCTCCAATTGCATAGCTACAAGCCTAACAACTTAAAATATATTAAGTCTTGCGAGCTGCGATATGCGCTAAACCTTTTACGAAGTCATATACAAATCCTGTTAAAAAAGCTTTAAACACCGCTATAAAATAAAATTGCATCGTACCTTGTAAAACGATCAACTTATAACAATTAGGTAAGAGTTGCGATGAAACGGACCCAACGAATCAATAAAGCAACAAACATAAAAATTCAAGTATCTGATAAAGTGCATCGGCATGATTCCTTAAGCACACTTTGCATTTTGCAAAAAACAACTAAATGCAAGTTTTATTACCATATGGAAATTGCGATGTGCGATTTGTGTAGATCACATTTCGCGAAATTTATCGGTAACATAACTAATAGAAATAGTCTCAAGTTGTGATATGCGATAATTGATAGTTATTTCTCAAGTGTGCGAAATGATTCATATCTAATCAACTAGATATAAGATCTAATGTATAAAATTGATTGATATACATTTCACATGAAGGTGTGTAAGAGATTTGATTGAAATAATCATGGGTGATTAACGACATTCAATAGGAGTAAGGTTTGAAACATTCATATCTACTTCAAGCATGTTTTGAATGATTGAACGTCAGATTTTTTTTATTATATCGCTTTAATTCTATCCATCTCTCTATTCTCTCTATTTCTAAATTTTTCTCTATTCGCTTGAATTCAGGGAACCACTTAATAGAGAAAATATAACAAAGATGAGCAAGAAAGGCAAGGAAATTGCACAAGCATCATCTACTGAAGACTCATATATGTTTTCCTTATTCTCAGATACCACCTGCAACAAGGATTGCAATAGTTCCTCATGGGAGGCAATGTGTCAATTCTTCGAGAATGAAAAGCCAAGGGTAATAATCAAAGTTGCTACAGCAAGCGCGTCAGTTCCTTCAAACTTGACCTATTTTGACGTTGCATGCTTATTCAACCATAGGGTAGAAGCAAGGCCAAATATTATCCCCTATATAGATATGGTTAAGTGGGTAATTGACCACTTGAACATAGAAGATAAGAAATTTAAGGATTCAAAGGGTGAAAATATTGAAATTTTTTTAGATGAACTAAATTTTGCATCCAGTTAGCTCAATCAAGATGACTTGGAAGCCTTCCAAGCATACAGAAACAAGAGACTGGAAAGGATTCCTTTGGATTTATTGACTATTGAAGATGTTAACAAACCGAATCCAAGTATTATCTTGGATAATGAAGCTAAAGACATGTCTGAAGATGAGTTAGGGAGATCAGAACATCAATCTCAGAATTCAGATCATTAAGATAATGAATCCAAAAACAGAAATGAGAGCCCAGAAAAGGTAATTAATAAATTAATCAAAGAGATTGAGATTCAAGAGAAAGGAGGAATTAATGGAACTGAATCGTCTTCCAAAGAAGTTCAGCATAGCCAAAATACACCTGATCAGTCAGAAAATCTCAGCCAAAGAATTTGAAGAGTGAATGGGATAAGTTTTCTAAGGCAATGGAAACGCCTCAAACAAATCCTAATACTGATTAATCTACCAGTTTTCAGACGCCAGAACATTCTCATAAATTAGTGGAAATTGTTACTCCTCTATAACAAGTTCCTGAAACTCATGATCGACAGATCATTCCATCCTACCCTAAAGAGAAGATAGTTTTACAAATTGAGGAAATCCCTTCATTGGATGTCTTCTACAGTCCTAATCATAAGGTTGTATTCAAGAGAAGAAAAAGGATAAGAATTGATGATACAATCTCAAGTCTTACAAATGAACTTGTTGACGTTTTATGGAAGGATCCTCTAGCTAATCGTACTGAACATTTAACCAAGCTATCACAATTTGCAGGGGCATATGCTACTACCACTTTTGATAAGTCCATTGGAGTTCAAATGTTACTGAATCAGAAAGAAGATAAAATACAAGATTTGAGAGATTGTTAGAGCAAGAAAAGTCTAACTCCAAAGGCAAATGGAATTGAAAATGGCTTAGTTTCAAAAGGATTTTGAAAGAATAAATTTTCAGCATCAGGTGCAGCTTACAGAAAAGCAAGCACAACTGGAAGCAACAATAAACAAATTATAAAGCCATCCACATCTAGAGGAATTCATAAGGGAATAATTGGATGTGAATATTAAGATCAAGCAACAAAAATAAGTATTTTGCCAACAAGCTTCAATCACTAGCTCTTATTATGATTCAAGTGAAATACTGATCTAGCAAGTGGCTATCCAGAAACTTGGGTGTGAGAAAATTGAGAAGAAAATCAATGAACACATTCAATGGCAAGCATTAGACTCAGGAAAGGAAGCTGATCTACCACAGGAAGATAAATTTCACAATGAAATCTTATTTAAAGATTAGGAAGCACAAATAAGGCAAGCCAACAAAGCAACAACAAAAGCATCAAGGTTAACAAACTAAATTATTGAATCTGTATGTGAACAGGTTTTGAAAGAAGAGCTCATAAAAAATTCCACATCTGAAGTGATCTCATGAATCAAGTGGTTGGAAACACAGTGGAAACAAAGGACAAAAATGCAGGAAGAAATGATTAAAAAAGTAAATAAGTTTGATCACGAAAATTATTGGAATTTTCTAATTAAACCTTATCATCAGTGCCAAAACCTGCAGTCTTTAACTAATTCAAAAAAAAGATCGCATACAACACTCTCAAATGCAGTATTCAAGGGATAGGTCAAATCGAGAATTTTACAGCCAGCTCAACTCTAACCCATGCCAGATATTTGTCAACTTCGGGATCAAATCCAAATGGAGGATCAGAACTCATAAGTTATATTGTTACTTTATTTTCCTAGATTGTAGTTGAAGTTTGTCTTACGAGGATGGTTGTTTGAAACCTCCTCTATTTTTATGTAATAATCTATTTTTAAACATATTTTAGTTTAGTATTTAAACCCTTCTCATGCATTTAGAGAAGGGTCCAAAAATTTGTCAAAAACATTTGCAAAGAATGCACTTTTATAAGTTTGTAAATTCTTTGATGGATTAATGGAACACACTTTGTTATCTTTTGACATTTGAAGTTGTTTAACTGATGCTGCACTATTATACTCTTTAAATTGCTTGAAAGTGAAGAGGAGCATAAAATCTACTATCAGTTTATATGAGTAGGACTTCGTACATATGGTACTTCTATTCACTTGTATTAAGCTTTGCTTTCTAAATTGACATTTATAATTTTACTTGCATTATATATTTGAAACGTCATCATAAATGAATGTTAAATGCACTTTTATACTAATATTTGTCTATGATTTCTTATCTGATATATAATCACACATATGAATGCGATATAATTTTCACAATTCTTTTAATCAAACTATTTTGTTAAAAGAATTATCTTTACATTATTTTCATCTCTTTCAACTGTTATATAATCTTCATTATTAATAGTTGGAGGATATCTCTTTATATCGCATAAAGGAAGAAACAATACCCCGAGTATATAGTAGAATAGATAAGTGCTAGATAAATGCATGTGATAGATTAAAATAATTTCTCATTGCATGTTATATAAACAAAACACACCCCAAAATCATCCTTATTGGGAAACTGGTCCCTTCATCCCCAGTCGGAGCCACCACACCAAACGGAAAAGGACTTGCTCTAAGGTACGGATTGGGTGGTTTCCCCCCATGTTGTGGCAACGGAATTCCGAGGCCTCAACAAGTTATAAGGATAGTAGGGAGAATAATAAGGTATAATGGTAAGGTAATAGAGTAGGAGAATAGTAGCATAAGAGAATAATATTTTAGAAAGGTCACATGTTGGATGTATTAGGCTTTATAGGATTTTAAAGTCTCAAAATAAAGTCTTATAAACTTAAATATGGGCCTTGTGAGGGATAGTATAAGGTTCTTATGAAATTTTAATAAAACAAACAAAAAAATTTGGGCTCTTAGACCATTAAATTTTTGTGATAATAAGGTCTTGGATTAAGGGTATTTATTGATAATTTTTTAACTCCAGAAATTAACGTAATAATTTAAACATTGCAAAAAAAATTACCAAACATAATTTTTTATGTAGGTAGCTGCATATTATTTTTTCTTGCATTTGTTGATGATGTAACTAACTTCTTATTATTGACAATTCCTTGATCATGATAATATGGCTCAGCTCAAGTCCTTTGATGATGAGCATATGAATGAATTCACGTCCATTTGATGATAATAATAGATTTGACTTAAGGTCCCTATGATGATGATAATATTATGGCTGATTTAGTTTCGTCTGATGATAATAATAAAGTTGACTTGAGGTCCCTTTGATGCTTTGATGGTTGTCCTTGATCAAGAACTTGTAATTCATGATCATGCAATCTACAAAATTGAAGTAATTTCCTTTGGAGATGAATAAGCTATCTCTAGTAGAACAAGAATAAGGTATTTGGATGTATACAAATCTTGTATAAAACTATAAAATTAAATATTTGAACTCATGTACTAGAAATAAATAATACATGCTCAATATTTGCAAATATCCTATTTTAGAACAATAGTTGATCTTCATAGGAAATCATTGGAAATAAAAAATATGAATCACCTAGTAGATATTTTATTAAGAATTTTAGTTGGTCAATTTCTTTGTTTTCCAAAAAAAAATTGAGTTTAGATTTTGCAAGAATCTTGGGTTTTCACAACTAAACTCATTAATTTTTAAAGTGAGATGGATGAATAGATAGAAGTTTGAACTTCAAAATGAACGAATTATGAAGTTCAGAAGAAAGTAATTTGGCTTAGAACAGGGTTTGATGAATGAAATTATGAATAATAGGACTTTTAAGAGGCTTCTTTGACAGTAAATGTGAATTTAAAAGAAATGGAACTTGACTTCTTCCTCTTATGATTGACTTTATGTCATTTTCCTTGATCTTGATCCTTCTTGTAGCAATGTAGATTTATTGGCATTGTTAGTCAATAGTTGAAGGAAATCTCCAAAAATTTTGAGCTTATTTGATGAACTCAACATTATATAATGTTCTATTTTCCTTGACTTGGATATTTGCGCTTCATTCTATTTTATATGCATTTTAAAACTTGACTTTGAAAACCACTTGTCCATAGATTTGACCCCTTGGATCCTATCAAGACCTACAAAAACTTAGCACTTGTTTGCAATAAAATGTGAAATGATGGGGATGAAAGGTGATCAGTTTTATTCCTCCAATATTTATAAAAAATTATTATAAACAATGCATAGGAAATAGATCCAAATAAGGTAAACAAAAAAAAATGCATTTGTTTACTTGTTGAGAAGTGATAACTAGCTTAGACCTCCCGACACTGTTTTCTTCATAAAATATTTGT
Source organism: Pinus albicaulis (assembly GCA_034641835.2). Lineage (NCBI taxonomy): Eukaryota > Viridiplantae > Streptophyta > Pinopsida > Pinales > Pinaceae > Pinus > Pinus albicaulis. The sequence goes on from CM076577.1 coordinate 415,181,401, forward strand.
TTTGAGTATGATTGGAGTGATTTAAAAGCCCAATTAAATTGGATTCCTAGGCAAAATTTCATTATAAATATGTTTTCAAAGTGGTTTAAAATGGTGTGCTAAACACGATGAAGAACACCCTGGTTGATAGAGGATTTTATATTTTTTTGACTAGACTAACAATCACTATTCAGAGCATAACCTTTTCATTGAAGGTCAGATCGAGGTGATTCCACTTCGAGATTAATGTATATTTATTTTTGTATATGAAATATAAATAGGTTTATAATATCCATTAATTTTATATTACAAAAATGTTGTTTAATTAGACCTAGGAATCAAAGTTTTACCACATTGATTTTAAGACATGTAGTCACTAAATGCTACATAACATTTTCACTTTGCGTCCAAACGAGATGATTAAAATTGTAAATTAAACTATACTTAAAGATATATCTCCCTTATAAACAATTTTTGAAAATAATATGGCTTAATATGTGAAATATTCCAATGTACTATCAGAAAGTACAATTGTCACAATGTAGATTTTATAACAAACAGTTAGTAATTTGAGCACAAATTTTTGATATAATTTCAAACTGAGGTAATTCAAACTAGGTTGGAAACTAATTTCCAAGGGATATATCCCCTATAAATATTTTTTTAAATTTTTTTCCATTAAATCCATCAAATATTGATTGTACTAGCACTGTCCTTAAATTTTCCACTTGAGACCTAGTAACTATTTTGACCATATTTTTTTTTATTTAATGTCCAAAATGAAACATTCAAAATGCATTAGAAATAAGGTTTCAAGGGATATTTTGTATAGAAATAAATGTTAATAATTTTTTTGGACGTTCTTCATAATACGACTATTTCGGTTGTATTTCACCATAAAATCTTCTCAATAAAATGAATATTGAGCAATGATTTAAATGATTACTCATGAAATATTGAACATAATTATTGTGAATTTTTTTATTAATTAATTTATTCTTGTATACTATCCTATGTTATCAAATAAAAATAAGTCATTCCATAAAGTATAATAGAATTTCCAATGCATCCATTTGCATAACAAGATCATAAGTAAACTAATATCCAAATTTCAAAAACATACATTAATGAATTCTTGGACATGAGAGATCATATCCTCATATGGATTTGATGCCCATAAATTTCAAGAAATGGAATTTTATTGTGGCCTAATGGTTGTTTCAAACTAAATTTCAATGTGATTTTTGAGTCCTTGGCTCTCCTTTGTTGTCTAACCATAATATCTACTTGTGAAAGTTTTTCATTACATTCTTGAATGCAAGAGGGTTATTCTATCTCTTTATCAAATGTGGCCCATGACTCCTTGTAATCCTTACAAGGATAAATAAAATATGTTTCTAGGTTCTCCTCTTGATGATCCTCTTCATGGATCCTTTGCTTCTCTTCCATATTTTGAAATGAAGATTCGTCCCTAGTGATAATTATGAATTGTGGAAAAAGATTTGAGAAGATCCTTCTGGTGGAATACCTTCCTTTATTGAAAAAAATTTTAGAATATTTTTTTTCCCTTTCTTGCAAAATGGATTAGTAGCTGGGAAGGGGGGAGGGTGGGGTGGAGTTATGTATATTTTTAATCCCCAGGGTTAGTGAAAATGAATAAATACATATAATTAAAAATAAATCTAATTTATGCAAACAAATATAAACGTGGCTTGAATGCATAGGTTCTTACCTCTCATATTAATAATTCCACTCTTCTAAATCCTAAATGTTTATATTTGTGAAAAAATTGAAATCTTGAAGAAGACTCCAAGTCTAGCTTAACTCAAAATGTGCTTCCTCGGCAATGGCGCCAAAAATTTCAGGCTAGCTTAAATGCATACGTTAGGACATAATATTTATATCAATCCATGTGTTCATAAAATTAGTAGCCCATTTCAATATGTAGAGAGATAGGCTAGATTGACTATCACCTTCTGATATTAAGTGCTAAGGTTAAGATCTATGTTCGTGATTTAGTGAAGATACTAAGAAAGCATGAAACAAAATTCTATTCTAATCACACTTGCTTGAAATGTAAAACACACCTACTTGAATCATGAAAACTTTGGATCAAGCATTCACTAAGACTTCCCACATAAGTCAAATTTCTGTACACAACCATGTTAAAGAATATCAAATTTCACACTCAAACTCTTGGAAATGACAATGATCAAGGTGGTTTTAATCCAATGAATTGATTAATTCACTAGGAAATTTCTTGCCACTGAAGGAAAGTGGACACTCCTATAGTATTTTATTCAATATAATATATTTTAACCCAATAATAATTAAAAATATGAGAATTATTTACGGTCTTACCCTTTTGTGAGAGTGAAAATGGTGTTCACTCATAGTCTTCTACTCATCCTATTAATAAATATGTTCCCAAACCATTCATATAATCTAAGGGAAGCAGGGAATGAATATAGGGAACTATGGTGCTTGTTATACCAATGATAAGTAGAAAGGTTGTCAAGATGATTGGGGCCTTCTTCATTGAGAAAAGTGGTGAATGACACTCCTGATGCCTTGCTCAACTTTTCCAACTAGATTGTTCTTACAAACAACATTAAATAGCAACCACATTCACTAATAACTACAAATGAAATATAATATGCACCAAATTGAGTGGCAGGGGCCCTTCCATAGCTCAACAAGCACTCTTTTCTTCTACCAATGATTGAAACTCAAAGCCAGTCCATGAATTTATTAAAATAGACTAAAAATATGTCTAGAAATAAAGTTTAACATATCAAGTTAAAATTCAATATCCTAGCAATACAAAATATATATTGGCAAGCAAGGTTTGCTCATTTTTATAGGCAAAGACTTAACCAAATGCCCAAAAATTCTACTAAGTATTAATTTAAACCTATTTTGAAGATAAAATATGATCCATTGGAACTTCCTGGGTGCTCAAATCATATATTGAATCTTGAAAAATAAGATCCAGGCTAATTTTCCAACTTGTGTTGTGCTTTGTTGGCTAGAATACTTGCATTGGTCGGATACTTCAGAGCTGCTTTGGGTCTAGAGAATAGGAATCTCACCATCTTGAGACATCCACAAACAAAACCTCTATTTTAAAATTTACACAGACCTCTTGAAAGTACCATAATGAAGGAGGATTTATGAATTCTACTGAAATATTTAAATTTTTTCTTTCATAAAATTAAAAAAATTAAAAATATCAAGAAAATACCTTTGGAAAGTGATTATATGGGAAAAATATGAGAAAATTTGTCACAAATTACCCAGAGAAGTTTTTCTAAGTCCAAAGAAGACAAGAAACCATAACAAAATTCTATCAAAATAGAGGAATGATAACTAGCAAAGAAGACATAAGTCCTTCAAGGTGGGAGATATAGTATCGTTACAGTTGGAAAAAGAGAGGCTACAAAGTCCTGGTAAGGAAATCAAGCCTCTAAGATATGGTCCCTCTGAGATACTAAAAAATGTGGCAGATAATACCTAGAGACTCAATCTATCCCTAGACATGTGGATTTATTTGGTGGTGAATGTAGAGAATCTAAAACTCTACGAGGTTTCCATGTTAAATAAGAAATATGAATATGTCATATATTTTGTATAGGATTTGGTACACTGCAATATATGGGTAACATGACCTTTGGAAAATTGGGTTGAAAGGGAAACTTCTAGGAAAACCTAAATGGCACACCCCAAAGAAGGTGGAGGAAAAATTTACTCCCCTCATTCAATATAAACATTTGGGAACCAAAAGTATCCCAAAATGGGGAAGTGTGATATATATTGGATCATTATATTATTTTTCATTATCTTGAAGCTTTTAGACTGGAAAAGTTGATAAATCAACTCACAAGACCATTTTTACTGGTGGGGCCATGTTTGACAAATTAGGGTTTGAAACCCTTTGGAAGATGTTTGAGGCATCTAATGAAATTTTGGGGGTAATATTTCGTTGTTTAAGTGCTACACATTTTAGCAGTATTATACACACAGATACCTTTCCAATTATGCAATAATTTCCTCAATCGGAGTCCGTATGCAAATGTTACACCACTTGAAAGTTGACCTTCTTGTTTTGATTTCCATAATTTGAGAGAATGCCATATGAGCCCCAATTATTCATGGAAAAGAGGCTAACCACATGATCATGATGAATAATACTCTATAAGATTCCATGTTGTAACTCTAGTTAAGATTCATAGCGTGAAACTTAAACATTGGTAGGCTAACGGGTTGTATTATAATCGAGCCAATAGAAGGAAAAGGGGTTATTCAAGTGCATTTTGTTCCATATATGAGTGGAGTAGATAATATTAGATAGGGAGAGAGAAAGAAGAGGGGATTTGTGCACTATAGCAACCCATGAGTCATAGGCCTTGCTTCTTTTTACTTCTAAGAGAGTAGAACGATCTCATCTTCCAATTGGGTTTTCTCCCATAAAGGCTTTCTGAGTTATATCTTGTGTTTATTTGTGGTTTGTGAGTTTTATTTCTCTATTCTCTTTTTCACACATAATTGTAATTTTCATGCATACACAATAAAAATTAATTTATATATTCTAAAATATAAGGAGAAATAAACCCTCATAGTGTGGATTTTGGATATATTTAGTAGATTTGTTGTGACTAATTATGTAGCGGAATATCCATGGTAGTTTACAAATCAATTCTAGTGAAGAATCAATGCAAACAATTATTAATAATTTATCTAAAAACACAAGGATGACACGCATAGACTTCAAATGAAATATCCATTACATACACACATATAACTACAATCCATTGATTCATTCTTGATAAATTTGAAAACATATTATTTTACTTAATCATTATTTGCCATCAATAATTCACACTAGAAATAAATAAAAACAAAAAAATAAATATGCATCTTTTCTGTAATTCTCCACTAACTAGATACAAATGAAGAATATTCTTCCTAACCATAAACACTCTATCATAAAGGACATCCTCAAGTCTAGGCTAGGAATCGATATAGGTGAAGTTCTACTACTTAGCTCTAATCTATCTTACTTTGTCAAATCCTTGAGTTCTTAAAAAATAATTAACACTACAAATTTTACTTAGGCACAACAATCCCATTTTAAATGAAATACTATTCCTTCTCAACATACAAAACACAAGGAAAGTAACCCCTTTTTCTTCCATGTAGTTCCTCAGGAAATTATGTTCCCTTTTAGTGTTGTAATGTTGGAAAAAAACATCTAATGTCAGGAACCAAGGATTTCCCTTGAGTGAACAAAGGTTCACTTTCTCTTTAGCATTCACCCATAAAATTAGTCATGGGTTTCTACATTTTAATGGAAACTAATGAACACCATCCTTAGGTACATTTTAAGGGGTCAATTATCACCTTTTTAGCCTAATTACTCTCTCTTTCTCACATTTAATTGCATTATGGTCATATGTAGTGTTGATGGTGTATTAAGGGTGTCATACCTCAAAGGCCTAATGTGGTTTAAATGCAGGAAAATCAAGAGAATATGCCATTTTTTCTGAAGATTGCACAATCAAGGATCATAGTAGACAAAAAGGAGTGATAGTAGGGGGTTTACCACCTCCTTAACCCCTAAAGGCAACCAAGGGATCCTTGAGATTCTCCTCCAATGGCTTGAAATCAAAGGAAACCAAGCAAGTGGAAGATCAAGGGGAGCCAAGCTCCACTTCTCTCGAGTTCCAAGGAGACAAACCACCTACTTTTTATGGATTTTTTGGTAGCTACCCTTTAGGATAAATAGGTCAGAGTAAGAGCTCACTAGGATTCATTTTTTAGAGATAACTAGAGCACTCTTAGCTTTTATAATAGACATTTGCGACTTTCATATGCTATGTAACAATATTGGTGATGAAATAAAATTAGTTTCAAGGAGTCGAGCTTGTGGGTTAGGGCCCAATCCATTGGCCTCAATCTCTCTTATGTATTTTTGTTTGCATTTCATGTTGTTGTATCTAGTTTCCTTACATTTCATGTTGTTGTAATTAGTTTCTTTAAATTTCATGTTGTTGTAGTTAGTTTCTTTACATTTCATGATTATTGTAGTTAATATCTTTTAGTTCATGTTGCAGGGGCATATAAAACTAAAAAATTGTGTGTTAAAGCCCCCTCTCTCACCTCTTCCATTGGAGCTTAAGGAGGACTGATCTTCACAACAGACCCAAAATTGCTTTCAGTTTATGATTTCTTGGAAAATTTAGATAGGTTTCTTTGTTTATCATGAAAATGTTGTAGATGCAAAGTTAGTTTTCTATTTCAAGTGCATAGGTAGGTTTGCTTAAATTCAACTCATATTTTCCACCATTTTCATGATAGATATGTCAATGATGAATGCATGAACATATATTTTTATTGCAGGTTTGAGTAGATAAGTAGAGGAGGACTTCCCCAACACCATTAGCTTCATTTTCCACCCCTAATTAACCAACTTCCAATCAAATCGCCTTCAACCCTATTTTTTGGAAATCTCCACCACCACACCGAGAGCCACCTTGGAAGAACAAGACATGCTTTGAGAGAAGTTTTGAGCTTGGAAAAAGGGTTGGATACCTTCTATCCACCTATATCCACCTTAATTCCACCCCTCCTACCCCCTTCATCACCATTTCGGGCGTCAAACTACCCTCGGCCTATTTCCTGTAGTGTTTCACGACATCCTGTAACACTATAGGAAATCATATATCAGATCCTGTAGCAGCACCAATCAGTCACTTATTCAACCCAAAACCTCTCTTTCACCTAATCTAAACCTGAAATAGCCTCAAAGACACCTTCAACCCTGAAATATTGAGTCCAATACCATCTTAGGTCACCTTAGTGCCTCCTTCTTTTGCTACAAAACAGAGTTATTTACAAGCATAGTTAGGTCATTGATAGATGCATTATTAAGCATAAAATTTAAGCATGGGATAGATAGAGTTCAATCAGTCATTTGGTTCAACATGTGTGCCTAGATTAGTTTCCATTTCTGCAAGTTCAATTCAACAATTTAAAACATGAATGCCACTTAGTTTAACTTTATTTCTTGCATTAGCTTAAGTGTGGATATCCTTTCTAGCAGATAGCTAGATGAGTCATTATGATCTAGAATAGTTTCTTTTCTTGCTGATAGAGTAATGGTCATGAGTTATTTTTAGTCTTATCTTTCATTCAGAAGTGTGATAGACTTTCTTTCCTAGAAGTAAACCTAGTAGTAGCACCTCATCGTAGAACTGAGAAGAGGATGGCATGAGCATAATGTATTTGTTGTGTATATAGCACTGTCACCTCCAAGTTTGTACGAACCCCGAGTTGATAAAGTAAAGTAGAGTAGACTATGGGAGTTGCAACACTCTTGGTGGAATACCAAGGCTCACCAAAAACAATTATATATAATTAAGGCTTAGATAACATGAGAATGAGATTAAACCTAGAGAATAATGAATGAGAAATACCACATAGGTTATACATTGCACGATAAGAAGAGAAGACGTGCCTTAAAAGTAAGCACACAAACATTTATTTTAGGATGACCAATCTAAAGGTTGGAGAATAATTAATGAGCATAGACAATGGTTGGAGACCTTACGATAAATCTTGGACATCAATAAAAGAATTTATTTCCTCTTAGCCCTCTAAGGTGCACTTTATTTTTGACTTGTGGATTAACATCACCCTTTAATTTCCTTATTCACTTGCAACCTCTAGTGGTTTTTATATTATAATTTCAATGCACATATTTACAAATAAAAAATACACCATGAGAATGGTTACTCACTCATGTCATGTTTCATACTCAGTCATAATATAGGGGTTAAAATTAGGGTGCTATATTCCTCTCACCCTTAGATATAGATCTCAATGAAATATTAAAACTATAACAAAAATGGGATATGCCTCTTGCATAGAATCCTATAGCTCCCTTATGAACTCATTGGGACTCTCATGGGCTCTTTGAACCTTTAATTTCTTGATGGATCTATTTCAAATTAATATAAACTTTATGTTGAGGATGCTAACTACTTGTACTTTTAACTCTCCTTCTGGTTCCAACTGGACCAAATCATAATCAATGACATTGTTAGGATCATGCACATAACTATTGAACAAAGATACATGATACACATTGTGAACTTTTATTTTAGTAGGTAATGCAAGCCTATATTCAATTGGTAGAACTATGCCTAATATTTCAAAAGTTACATAATATCTCGCAATAAGCTTAGCACAAATTCCAAGTTTTAATGAGATTTTATTTGGTATCACCGTTAGAGAAACATGCTCCCTAAATTCAAATTATTTGTTCACCCTATTCATATATGCATAATGTTTCTACCTATCCTATCTTAGTTTCAATTTCTTCTTTATATAAGTGATCTTATCTTCCATTTCCTAAAACATTTCCAACCTAAGAGTGACTTTGTAAGTTGGGTTATCCAAACTCATTGGGATTTTTCATTTTCTACCGTATGAAGCTTCAAATGGAATCATCTTGAAAGGGGCATGATGTACATTGGTGTATGAAAACTTCAACAAGTACAAATAATCTTCCCGTTTGGATGACTTGTCCACCACGTGCATCCACAACCCATTTCAATTACTTGATTAACCTTATTTATTTTCTCATCAATGTGTGGGTGATATGTTGTGTTGGAATTTAAATTGGTTCCAAAACCTTTGAATAAATTTTTTTATAAGTTGTAAGTGAACATAGGATATTTCTTTGAAACAATGAATTTGGGCATTCCATGCATTCTAACAAGTTCTTTCATGTAAATTTCTAATATTTTTGTTTCTTTATGGGTTGAATTAATTAGAACAAAATTAGTAGCCTTTATTAGGTTGTTCACCACCACCACCAATCCCTAGTACCATTATAGGAATGAAAATGGTTGCAATAAACTTGTTTGAAATCTGAGTTGAGATTTTACTCATTAGAATTCCATGCATCTTGCAATGTGCTTTACAACATATTTTTTTATGTAAGGAAAAAATATTTCTTCTTTATTCTTGCAGTTGTCTTCTACATCCACGATCATAAGAGTATGAAAAATTATGCATTTTACTCAATACAAGCTTCCTATTGACATGTATTAGGAATATAAATTCATTTTTTGTGCACATTTTATACTCTTCATATTTTTGTTATTTAATTTCTATTGGAATCATTTTTTTTTTAAGGAAATGTTCATTTGTGACAAGGGATTAGAGATTTATATTATTGAAATATGATTATGTTCGATTAACAATTATACTAAGAGGGTTAGGGTGAATCAATACAATAAAATTTTACATTATTTAAAAAATTCAGTCACAATATAATACACCAGTCACATATGAGTATTGAACACAAGATATGCATGGATTATGGAGAAAACCAAAGAACTTCTTTTAATTATTTTATTGAAGCAAGCACCGACCTGCATGAGACATCAATCCCATTAGCTTTGAAAGAACCAACTTGCAGGAGATACCAATCCTATCAAATTGGAAAGCACCAACTTGAAAGAGACACCAATCCCCTCAAATTTGAAAGCACCAAATTGCAGGTTGTAGGAGACACCAATCCACATTGGATCTACTGATCCATTTCCTTTTACATTCTGTAATGTTCCCAATTTTAGCCTCAAGCTAAAATGGAACATTATAGTTGCATATTTTATTTATATTTAATAAAATGGGGAAGGAGACACCTTAGCCCCTTTTAGATGGAGAAATAACACTCCTCATGTGAAAATGAGGAGAATAAAGTTGCTGAAATAAACACCAAGGGTGTGAATGGAACCCAACTCACTTTATTAGTCACTTTTAACTAAAGTCAACAGCGCTGCCCAAGGAGGAAGAGGCTTCCTAGAGAAGCTGCGCAGTTTTGGAGGGAAGACATTCATGCAAGGGTGGAAACCCTAATTGGTGGGACCTTGGTGGAGAATATTTCCTTTTGTTTATAAGGAGGAGATGGCAGCCCATTTGGATACATGTTATGGTTTAGAGTTTCAGACTTGGGTCTGCAAGCTTGCATCCCCGGGCTGTTTAGCAGGGTGATGGTGCCCTCGGGCACCAGGGTGTTCCCGGTCAAGAATCCCTACCTCTTCCTCAAGTAAGGATGAGGAATGAGCTGATTTTCCTCAATCCGGCATTGGCCACAGTTACTACCATCAACTACAACGTTATTTCTGCAGCAGAGAGGATGTTGTGTTGCTGGGGGCAGCAAAGGAGAAACTCATGGAGTCTCTCTTGTCTTCTTTTCTTCAGTGGAGGAGTGATCTATTCATTGGAGGAGCTGCAAGGAATATTTTCGAGCTGTATTTCAGATCAGTGGCATGAGGCCACACTTCCATCATCTCCCACTGCGTAGTCCATGGAGGAAACTGCGTTATTTTGGAGGAGGCAGTGAGAGAGGGGTTTCTGGAGCTTCAAGGAGGATGTTTTTGAGACAAAGGGATCATCCCTTTGTATTGGAGACATTATCAGAGGAGGGCATCTAAATTTCAGATCTGCCATCGCCTCATTTATATTTTGTATCAGTTGCAGTGACAACTTGGTTGTCACATTTTGGTTTACTCTGGCATTTCTAGCAATCTTCATAGATTGGCTAAAAATCTTGTATTTCAGCCCATTTCTCAGTTATTGGGCTATTTCTTGTATTACTTCAGCCATATATGTATTTTATTCATATTCAGCAGCTTATACCTTCATATGCACTACATAGTCACTGCTCTCCGGCATTTTGTGGAGTTGCAGCAACTCTTGTATTTCACTGCTTATTCATTGGAGGTTGGATCTTAAAGCTTGAGTGGCTTGTCCCTCATGATATTTATTGTATTTCATTGCTGATATAATAATATAATGATGGCTGTAGTATTTTCCCTCTTATGGTGCATTTCAGATTTTCAAAGTTTCTGGTTATGTTCATATATTGTTGTAAGCTCTCTGATTGAGCATTGTTTTAGAGACCTAGATTGGGGAGATCTGAATAACCCATCTAGTGTTATTTCTTTGAGCTCATATTCTGCATAGGAGTTTTATGATGTGTTTAATAGGGCATACCATCATTGGATTGTCTTATTTTTGTAGCAGCTTCCTTATACAGTGTCCTCAAGGACCCTGTAGCAGAAATTCCTGAGGTGGAATATTGCATATCCATAGACAGAGTCTGTGAAGGGCCAGCCAGCCTCAGGATTTCTCACTTCTTTGGAAGGAGTCATATCCTGTAAATTCCCCAACATTAAATCTCTGAAATGGACTTGTGATAGCTCACTGAAGAAGGAATTGGAATATCTTAAGATATTTCTGATGGAGCAAAAAATTCCAGATTTGGAATATTACACATTCTAGATATCTGTTTCATTACATTTATAGAATATATTGAGAGAAACCCTTATACAATTCTTACGATTCAACAATCTTTAATTCAATATCCTTCCTTTCTTTTCTTTCTTAGTAGGAATCTACTCTTTCTGGTTCACTAGTAGTCTTTTACCTCATTTCACAACACAATTCTTTGTTTTGTGCATTCTTTACTGGCCCAACTATCACGCTTCTCTTCCACACACACTTTGTTTAAATATGTGTGATCTCAGATATGGAAATAAACTCTCTATGTGTTTTCTTCCATGCCTCTTACAAGACTAAATCTCTCTAGTTTACCACTACTCACTCACATTTTCAACTCACTCTTCACGCTTGTGCTCTCCACGTGCTTCTTCACTCCTTACGCATATTCTCTCAACATTCATTCTCTTTGATGGTATATGTTCTCTATTGTATCTATGATCACAACCTTTCACTTCTCTTAGAAATTAATCATATATAGATAGGGCATGAGGATATTTTAACTCCTTTATTAATTTCTACTCCCTTCTTTATGACCAAGAACTATGACCATGGATTTAATTCACTATTGTAGTGAATTATGTATATGGGGCTTTGTTAAATGAGATGATTTGTACACAAGAATATCATTGGATGCTTAAATTTCCCTTACTTTTTCCTCACAGATCTGAATGCTAAACATTAGCCTCTCGTGAATTGGATTTGGGACCATAGTCTTAAGTTACTCCAATGAATCTAGAGTCTTGAGTAGTTGTTAATAGAAGACATGGCATAAAAAAGTGGATCACCATATGCTCATATTTCCATTTACTGAGCCTTTGGATCCGATTTCTAAGTGCTTAGCCCCTCATGACCTTGGGGGAGGGCTGGTCATAACTCACCTCTCTAATGTATCCCAAAGCTGTATCTTTTGCTAATCAAGACACTCATTCACATATAGATTACTGGATGCCCAAATGAATTTTTATTTCCTCTTTGTGAAAACTTGATCATCTCCTCCACTTCACTTGAATCTAGGGTTTGGCTATTTTGCAATGATAATGCTTGTGTAATGTCCCTTTCCAAACCATAATATTAAAAGGGATTGACCTAGTATCCTACTTAGGTTCCCGTAGGATATAGTTGGGAAAAAAGGGGATCATATAGTTTAATTTTTTGATGGAAGGAAACATTTTAATAGTTAAATAAAAGTGGTGAGTCCCTTAATAATATAGTGACCTGTTGTATTTCCAACCATCCATTATATCTTGAGAGGAGAAAATAATTATAAAAAGAAAGGAGGCTTAAGGAGGATTATGTGTGGATGAATTGAGAATTGAATTTGGACCTCTATTAAATTTTGTGTGAGAGGAAAACTCTTGTCGAGATCCCAATTTCAGTGGTGAAACTATCCACCCTAGATGGTGGTGGTTAGATTCGGTGGTGAAACATCCACCCTAGTTAGTCAAGATGGAGAAACACTCTAGGTTATTCATTGGAGTTATTATAAAAGAAGGATTTAGGACTGGATAATGTAAGAAGGTCCAGTTGCAATGGCACACATCTCTTTAAGGCAAATGAGTTAGTAAAAAATTACACAATCTTAAGGAGGGATGCATTGACAGAGAAGGAGGGCTAATTTACTTGGCATGAGATAAGGATGAATTGTTTGTCAGAGATTATATTTGTAGAGGGATGAATTGTGGGTATATGGATGGGCTAAATTTTGGAGGTTAATCATTCTAGACCCATGGAGGGAAATTTAAGTGGCTAACTTTGCTTTTCCAAGGGCGCAATCACCTACAAAGACAAATAAAAGTTGGAGGATCGAAAATACTTTCACTAGGCCTATTTATTGTATAAGAAAGGGGAGCCATTTTCCATAGGTTTAATTTCCACGGTAATATATGGAGAAGGCCAAGTTGTTCCAGCCATATCATAATTTTTGAAGACGTTGAATTGGAGCCAACCAAATTTTCCAGAGGATTTGTAGCCAGGGTTCGAGCAAGAGAATTTCTCGAGGGAGGCTGAGTTATCCCCAGTGGTTAATTTACTAGGTTTTTTTCCATAAATAATTTGATTTAAATCTTCCTCGGTATTATTAGTAATATAGGATGAGTTTTGTTGTGGAAATTTCAATAAAAATTTCTAATTACTGGTTTTTCAAATTTGTTGCATTTTTTTATATTTTTCAACAAATTTTTATTTGGGAATTTTCTGAAGAATTTTGGTAGAAAAATTATAAATTAAATTAAAGGGATTATTTTAGTGGTCTCAAAGTTTTTTTTCCTACTAGTCTGAGGGTTTACATCCATATTTGAACCTAGAGGATAGGAATTACGTGACATATAGAAGGAAAAAGAAAGGAAAATATCTCTCTCACTTTGATTCAGAGAAAAACGAGAAGAAATGGGTGACAAAAACAATCAATATTTTGGGAGCATATTTAATATCCTAAATTATTTTTCAAATAGAAAACAAGATCTGGTGCAAACTATGGCAAGAGGGAAGTAATATTTGTTGTAGGATTTCACTCAATCTATTGGTAGTATTAAGGGAAATCAACAAAATGTTAACATCAATGGTGTAAGAGGGTCGAATGGTCGCCATGAGAAACATGGTGAGGTGAGCAACACTTTCATTCCCACCCAATATAATCCTTAGTCCTCAAATAGAATAACACTTAGGCTCCTCTTACCTAAATTTTTAGAAGATCTTCCAACACTGAACTAGGGAAAAAAAAAGGGCGAGGTGGATATTTTATTGATTACCTAAGTGAGTATCGGGCATTAGGAGAGGAGTTTCATCCAACTATACCCCTCCAATATTTATGCACTATCAAATATAGGAACAAGCCTAAATGTTATATTCAGGAATCACAAAATTATGAGCTTCCAAAGAAAACAAGGAAGATAACCATTCCTTCTTTTGATGGCTCATCTAGTTGCACAATGATAGCATGGGTACATAAGTTGGATACATACTTCCAACTTAACCATATTACAAAAATGGAAGCCACACAGTATGTCACACTACATTTGGAATGAAAATTTCATGAATGTTGGTACCATGGTTTAACCACTTTGGGTCACTCCAGTATCACTTCTTACTTGGAATTCATAGAGAGGTTGATCAAGTGTTTTGAAAAGAAGAATCTAAAATTTCATTTTAGGGAGATAACAAAAATATGATAAACGAGCACTCCATATATCTATATTTTAGAATTCAGGAAGTTGGTAGTGATGTTAACAAATAAATCCAAAATCAAGTTGGTAATGTTGTTCTTGGAAGGATTTTATGAGCCACTACGTGGTTGGGTCAATGATTTCAATACAAACACATTGCAAGATGATATATCTCGAACCAGAGTCATGGAAGATGCAATTCCTAAAAGGACCCTAGTTAAATTCTCCCCCCCCCCCCCAAGAGAAAAACAAGGAGAAGAAATTTTGGCAAGGTAAGAGAAAAGTATAAGAGATTAGAGATGAATTAAGGAGTAAAAATCTCTACTACAACTACAAGGAACCATGGGTATGAGGACATAGATGTATGAGAAAAGATAAGGCCCACTATTTAGAGATACTATCTAACAATGAAGAAGAGGAGGAACTAAAGGAAATTCCAGAAGATGGACATAATAGTAGTGAGAAGAACCACAACGAGTGGAGATGAAGGGATTTACTATAGCCAAGCCTTCTTGTGTCCCTAAGTATAAAAAATTTAGAGTTAGAGGGTTTATGTAGGGCCAACGAATCACTATTATTATTTATGGTTGGTCCACTCACAATTCATATATGCAACCTTGGTGGCCAAAAGGCACCTGACTATGAAGTAGTTCGAGGGATTTGATGTTGAAGTAGTAGGTGGTCATCACTTGGAATGTACAAGGAAGGTCCCATAAATGGAGCTCAAGATGGATAATTGTTCCTTTACTTATAAATTCTATGTGGTGGAGTTAGATGATACCAATATCATGTTGGGAGTCTAGTGGTTTATTTCTATAAGAAGGCGCTAGAAATACTATTTGTAACAACCCTGATAAAAAATCCATGTAAAAAATATATGACCAAATTCATGGGACACATATTCCAAGCTGAATGGTGGGAAAAACATCCTAGTGTGGGTGTTCATTTCAGTTATTATTGCTAAAGGAAAATGGAAAATGCAATGAATAAGGCTTTGGAAACGCAAATTGACATTTATTTATGAAAATTATGGAAAATAGGAGAAAAGGAAGCTGAAAGGTCACAAGTTGCATGTGAAGAGGAAAATGAAGGAAAATAATGGAAAATGAAGAAATTAGAGGCTTCAATGATAAAGGGGCTTTTGAGGATCGGTTGGCAGTTTTTGCAGATACTTTTGTTAGTTCAATTTTGGAGCTCTCATTCTATTCTCTCTCTCTCTCATACTCTTGGACACTTAGAGTTTTATTGGAGCACTCTTGGAGGAGTGTGGTGCACTTTGGATTTGGAGTAATAAGGCAAAGGAATAGTAGGAAAGTGCAAGAGGACATCAGGATTATCAACTACAATGATTTTTTCTTGCAGGTATCAAGTTGCATGTATGCTTTCCTCACTAGTTTTAGCATGCAAGGCATATGCATGTGGTTATTTGTTTATGGTTTTTCATTGGCATGAATGATTGCCTAGATGGACAGTGGTTTTTTTTAGCCTCACCATTTCCTAGATAGCCATGGTGTTGTGGGTTTTATCTTTGTTTTCTGGTTGGTTTTCTTATGTCTTTGGTTGTGGCTTGAGTTAATAGTTCCTCGAAGCCTTGGTTGGACAAACACTCTGGAAGCCTTGTAACACCTTGGTTTGAGTTACTAGTCCTGGAAGCCTTGGTTGGAAAAATGCTCTGGAAGCTTTTGGTGGGTTAAGTTAGTACTATTGGAAGCCCTGGTTGGAAAAACACTTTGGAATCCTGGCGATAACTGTGGGTTGAGTTACTAGTTCTGGAAGCCCTGGTTAGAACAAAAACCCAGGAGCCCTAGATAGATTGGGGTAGAGACCAATATGGTGAAGGTTAGTGATGTATGAAAATGAGGTGGAATCATTGGTTTGGTTTTGATCGATTTGTTTTATGAGATCCCACAATCATGCTTTGAATATGACACAAGGTTGACTAGCTGAAAGAAAGCTTTGGTTCAACCTAGTCTATGGTCGGGTGGTTCGTGGAAGTCCCATACCTAGTTGGCCTATGCAATCATCAGTAAGAGCTCTTTATCCTTGGCATTTTATGGGTAAATATACTTGTTTATATAAATGTTATATCCTTGATATTTTTTTTGGTTATATGTTGGTTATTACTGAGTATTATGAAAGTGATAATGTATGGCTCTCATCATGTTTTGGTTAAACACTGAATGTAAAATGAATGTATGTCTTAATAGATGGTAATTCAATTATTTGGATGATGTATCAATTTTTATTAGTGATTCTCATATAATTTTGAGACCGCAATGTTCAAATGTGTTGTTTAAACTTATAGAATGCATATTTGTGACATGTTTGTCATGGCTAGTAGGGGTCCAGTCAAGTCCTTGTTCAAGTGTTTGCATAAATATGATTGTTTCAATGTTACTTTTCATTTATGGAAGTTTCATGGAGTTCTGGGAAGTTCCCTGAGTCTTGGCCTTGAAAAAGTGGCATAGCATCTAGAGTCATTGGCACAAAACTACCTAGAAAAGTCCCCAATTGAATGCATGCCTTGCTGTGGGGGTGAATGGAGTGTCCCAGTAGCATGCATTCCCATGCCAAGGGAGCGACTAAGGCTTTAATGCATCCAAATTTCAATTTCTCTCAGGGGATGATCACCTGGATGGGTTGGATGGCTCCTGGGGGTTCTGTTGCTGGTGCAGAAGGTCATGTTGTTTGTGTTCCATCGATTCTACTTCCTTAACTGATACATAGGGAGTTGAACCATATCACAGTAACTCTTTGTCACATGTTTACCATGGTTGGCTGGTTACTAGGGTAGATGTGGGAGGAGGGTGTTACACTATAAAAATATGGAGACAAAGTTCATCACTGTTACATATATAGATTGCTATTGATGGGAATGATTAATGGTTATCTAAGGTTTTTCACGGACAAGTATTTGCATTAGTATCATTTTTTTCAATGTTACTTTTCATTTTTGGAAGTTTCATGGAGTTCTGGGAAGTGACCTGAGTCCTAGCCCTAGAAAAGTGGCATAGAATCTGGAGTCACTGGCACAAAAATACCTAGAAAATTCTCCAGTCGCATGCATGCCTTGTTGTGGGAGTGACTGTTGTGTCCCAGTCGCATGCATTCCCATGTCAAGGGATCGACTGAGGCTTTAATTCATCCAAATTTCAATTTCTCTCAGAAGATGGTCACCTGTATGGGTTGGATGGCTCATTTGGGTTCTGTTGCTGGTGCAGAAGGTTAGGTGGTTTGTGTTCCATCGATTCAACTTCCTTAACTGATACATAGGGAATTGAACCATATCATAGTAACTCTTCATCACATTTTTACCATGGTTGGCCAGTCACTTGGGTAGATGTGAGAGGAGGGTGTTACACTATAAAAGTATGGAGACAAAGTTCATCACTGTTACATATATAGATTTTTATTGATGGGAATGACCAATGGTTATCCAAGTTTTTTTCACAGCCAAGTATTTGCATTAGTATCATTGTTTCAATGCTACTTTTCATTTGTGGAAGTTTCATGGAGTTCTAGGAAGTGACTTGAGTCCTGGCTTTGAAAATTGGCATAGAATATAGAGTCACTGGCACAAAACTACCTGGAAAAAGTCCCCAGTTGCATGCATGCCTTGTAGTGGGAACGACTGTAGTGTCCCAGTCGCATGCATTCCCATGTCAAGGGAGCGACTTAGGATTTAATGCATCCAAATTTCAATTTCTCTCAGGGGATGGTCACCTAGATGGGTTGGATGGTTCCTGGGGGTTCTATTGCTGGTGCATAAGGTCAGTTTGTTTGTGTTCCATAGATTCTACTTCCTTAACTCATACATAGGGAGTTGAACTGTATCATAGTAACTCTTTGTCACATGTTTACCATGGTTGACCGGTTACTTTGGTAGATGTGGGAGGAGGGTGTTACACTATAAAAATATGGAGAAAAATCTCATCATTGTTACATATATAGATTTTTATTTATGAGAATTACCAATGGTTATCCAAGGTTTTTCATGACCAAAAATATGGAGGTAATATTTCAACATGGAGATATAGATTGAGCTACAAAATGCATGGTGACAACACATAATACTCTAGATGGAAACAAGAATTACCCAAAGGACATCCAAGCATTATTTATCAAGTATAAGAAGATATTTGGAGATATTCCGCCAGGTAGGCCTCCTGATAGGCGATTTGAGGACATTATATAACTAGAGGAAAGAGAAAAGATAACTATAATAACTCCTTAAAGGCACCCCAAGAAATTTAATGAAAAGACATAGAATAATTTCAGAGAGTTATTGGACATGGGGCACATAAGGCCTAGCTCGATCCCATTCATTTATTTGATCACGATTATAAAAAATAAGGATGGGTCTATGAGGATGTGCATCGACAATAGGACCTTGAACAAAAAAATGATAAAAAACACATACCCTATACAAAGGGATGTACATAAAACCATTTTCAGATATCACTATAGAAATTAATAATGTTTATTCACACCATTTTTCTTGACTAACACACCTATGACTTTCTAATCATGCATGAACCATGTTTTAGGAAGAAAGTAAGAAATTTTATGCTAGTATTTTTTTATGATCCCATATACAGTAGAATTTGGGTGGAACACCTAAGACACTTGAAGGAAGTGTTTTGTATATTGGAGGAATAATTCCTTTTCACAAAGGATTCAAAATGTGAATTTGGAATGAAAAATATTCTGTGTGTGGGGCATATTATTAGTTTACAAGGGGTATAGGTGCACCAAGAAAAGATCCAGGATTTACTTGATTAGTGCATGCCAAAGTCTCTGATAAATCTATATGGATTTATGGGCATACACAACTAATATGGCTATTTTTTCAAAGGATATTCACATATGGTGGTAGCCTTAGTAGATTTAACCAAAAAGGGGGCCTTCATATGGTCTAAAGAGGCACACCAAAATTTTGAGAAATGTAAGTAGCTGATGAGCACTTGCCTACTCTTAGCACTTCTTGACTTCTCATGCCCTTTTGTACTAGAGTGGGATGCATCACGACAAGGAATAGGGGTTGTGTTGATGCATGATAAGCACCCAATATCATTAGAGAGTAGGAAACTTAGGATACATAGAGACTTTATTCCATTTGTTATAATGAAATTCTTTCCATCATGCATGCATTGGTGAAATCTACGTAGTACTTGGTGGGAGGAAGGTTCGTGATCAAAACTGACCACAACAGTTTGAGGTACTTCCTAGAGAGGAAATATTTGAATGAGAGACAAAAAAATTGGGTTATTAAGGTACAAGCCTGTGATTTTGATATTGAATATGCAACAGGAAGAAAAATGTAGTAGATTCCCTCTAAAGGAGACCAACAAAATGTTCTCTCTTCGAGATCACTACCAATTGAAAGGCACTTTTTCCAGTGGAGTATGGAGATTAATTTCACCACTGTTGAGGGACATATATTTTCATTGAGGGGAACAACACATGGTTCTCCAAGTTTTTTCACAGCTAAAAATATGGAGGACATATTTTAGCATGGAGATATAGATTGAGCTACAAAATGCTTGGTGACAACATATAATCCTCTAGATGGAAAAAATAATTATCTAGAGGACACCCAAGAATTATTGAGCAAGCCTAATAATAGATTTGGATATATCCCACTAGGAAGGCCTCCTGAAAAAGGATTTGAGGAAATTATATAACTCAAGTAAGGAGCAAATCTAGTTATAATAACTCCTTAAAGGCACCACACGAAATTTAATGAAAAGATTGAGAAGAATTTCAGGGAGCTATTGGATATGGGACACAAAAGGCCAAACTCGATCCCTTTCACTTATTTGGTCATGCTTATAAAAAATAAGGATGGGTCTATGAGGATGTGCATCAACTATAGGGCCCTAAACAAAATGATGATAAAAACACATACCCTATACAAAAGGATGTACATAAAACCAATTTCATATCTCATTATGGACATTACAAATTTTTGGTCATGCCATTTGGATTGACCAACACACCTATGGCTTTCCATTCATGCATGAACCTTGTTTTAGGAAGAAACTAAGAAAGTTTTACTAGTATTTTTCGATGATCTCATATATAGTGGAATTTGGGTGGAGCACCTGAGACACTTGAAGGACATGTTGTGTATATTGGATGAATAATCCATTTTCATACAGGAATCCAATTGTGAATTTGGAATGAAAAATATTCTATATATGGGTCCTATTATTAGTGTGCAAGGGTACAAGTGCACCAAGGAAATATCTAGGCTTTACTTGATTGGTCCATGCCTGAGTCTCTCATAAATATACATGGATTTATGGGCATATGCAACTAATATGGGAATTTTTTCAAAGGATGTTCGTAGATGGTAGCAGCCTTAATATATTTAACCAAAAAGGGGGATTTCATATGGTCTAAAGAGGCACAAAAAAATTTTGAGCGATGTAATAAGGTGATGATCACTTTCCTAGTCTTAGCACTTCTTGAATTATCGCGCCCTTTTGCACTAGAGCGAGATGCATCAGGGGAAGGCATAGGGGTCAATTTGATGCATGATAAACACCCAATAGCCTTCAATAGTAGGAAAATCAGGGAGACATAGATACTTTATTCCATATATGATAAAGAAATTATTTCCATCATACAAGCATTGGTGAAATCTAGGTAGTACTTGGTGGGAGGAAGGTTCATGGTCAAAACTGACCACAATAGTTTGAGGTACTTCCTAAAGTAGGAAGATCCAAAACAACCCTATGATTTTGATATTGAATATGTAAAGGGAATAAAAATGCAGTAGAAGATGCCCTCTAAAGGAGACCAACAACATGTTCTCTAATGGAGATCACTACCGATTGAAAGACACTTTTTCTAGTGGAGTATTCCCAAAAAAAAAATTCATGAAAATTGATGGTTGTATTGGTCAGGATGATGGGTAAAAGGTTGTGGATGACACCATTTTCTATAGGATTTATCTACTCCCTCAATCGACTCTCAAAAGAAATTTTTTAAGGTTTTCCACAATTCACTTCTAGTCAGTCATTAAGGATACTTCAAAACATACCAACAGGTAAGGGAGAGGTTCTCTTGGAAGGGCCACTAAGAAGATGTATGGAGACATTTGACAAAGTGTACTACCTACTAGTAGAATGAGGTGGAACATACTCATCTTACGAGAATGTTTCATCCATTACCTATCCTAGAACAAAAATATGAAATTATTCCCATGGATTTTATTATTGGGCTTCTGAGAGTAAAAGTTAGAGGTTACATTATGGTGGTAGTTGATAAATTGAACAATCTTTCACACTTTATGGGAATCCCATCAGACTACAAGGCAAGCCAATTAGCTCGATTATTTTGTAGGGAGATCTTTATACTACATGGAATACCCAAATATATAATCAATGACAAGGATAGAAAATTTCTCAGTTCTTTATAGAAAGAATTTTTTATATTGGAAGGTATAAAATTAACCTTGAGCACTAGCAATCACCCACAAACATATGGCCAAATAGAAATTGTAAACAAATGGGTGGAAGGTTATCTGCAACATTATGTGACAGGGAAACAAAAGACATGGATCTTGTGGCTACATTTGTGGGAATACTGCTACAATAATACTTATCATATCTCCATTGGTATGACACCATTCCAAGAATTATATGAATATGATGCTCCCTCATTTTTTGAGATGGATTTCGGGGATAGAATTGCTCTAAAAGAAAAATATTAGGTGTAGGAAAATCATGAAATCCTCAAAGTCCTTAAGGAGAACTTATAAGTTCCACAAAATCAATAAAATATGTGTGAAAATCACAACATGACCGAGTGTGGTTTCCTAGAGGGAGAACTAGTTTTCTTACATTTACATCCATTTAAAAATCCTCCCTAAAGAGGAATGAAGCAAAAAAATCGAAGCCTTGATTTTATGGGCCCTATAGAGTCATATGAGGGATTGGAGAAGTAGTTTATGAAATAGACATACCTAAGGAGATAAAGATTCATAATATATTCCATGTGTCATGTCTCAAGAAGGTGTTAGGACAACATATCACAACTATAACCAAATTACCTCCATTGGATGAGGAAGGGAAATTGATCCTAATCACTGAGGAAATTTTGGATACAAGGGAGAGGAGATTGAGGACCAAAACCATCAAAGAATATCTAGTTCGATGGAAAGGCCTACCAATAGGACGTGCCATATTAGAAGGAGAATACATATTGTAACATCGTAGCTTGCAATTTCTTGAGGAAAAGCATTTTTGAGAAGGGAGTATTGTAATTTCCCTTTCAAAACTATAATATCATAAGGGATTGACTTAATAGCCTACCTAGATTCCCGTAGGCTATAGTAAATACCAAAGGGGATCAATTGTTTAATTGTTTAATGAAAGGGAACATTTCAATAATTAAATAAAAGTGGTAAGTCACTTAATAAAAATAAAGTGACCCATTTCATTTCTAGCCACCCATTATATTTCAAGAGGAGGCAATAATTATATAAAAGAGGAGGCTCAATGGGGATTATGTGTGGATGATTTGAGAATTTAATTTTGAGCTCTAGTAGCTTATTGTGTTAGGGGAAAACCCTTATGGAGAACATAGTTTCATTGGTGAAACTATCCACCCTAGCTGGTGGTTGTTAGTTTCAATGGTGAAACATCCACCCTAGCTAGTTAAGAGGGAGAACCACTTTGGGTTCTTCATTAGCATTCATTAGAAAATAAGGACCAAATATTGGAGATCGGAAGAAGATTCTAGTTGCAATAATACTCAACTCTTCAAGGAGGTCGAGTTTGCAACAAATCACACCATTTGAAGGATGATTGACTTACTTGGCAAGAAATAAGGCTGAATTGTTTGTCAAAGATCTAACTTGTAGAGGATCAAGTTGTGAGTACTTGGAAGGGCTGAATTATGGGGGTAAAATCATTTTGGAGTTGCGGAGGATGATTTAAGAGGGATGCGTTTTTTTTTTTCCAAAGGCACAATCACCACTGCAGACAAATAAAAGTTGGAGCAATGAAAACCTTTGCATTGGGTCAATTTTTTGCATAAGAAAGGAGAGGGATTTTCTAGAGGGCGACTTGCCAGGGTAATTTCCAAAGAAGGCCCATTTTTTCTAGCCACATCATAATTTCTAAAGAGGTCAAATTAGATCCAAGTGAATTTTCCAAAGGATTTGTAGCTAGGGTTTGAGTCTTGTAATTTCTAGAGGAACGCCAAGCTATCTCCAATGGTTAATTTTCTAGTTTTTTCCCAAAAATAAATTGATGTAAATATTCCTTAATATTATTAATAAAATTGGCTTGCAATGGCTATGGAATTTTCAATAAAAAAAATGTGATTACATGTTGTCTAAATTTTTTGGGTTTTATTTTATGTGTGTGTGTGTGTGTATATATATATATGCGTGTGTTTGTGTGTATATATATATCAAAGAAACAAGTATATTTTTATATATCAAAACTGGAATCAAGTGAGGTCCTTTACATTCATATATTGCTCTGTTTCAATCCTTTCCAAAATATGTTCAAAAAGACCCTATCTGGTCATTGCTATTCTTCTTACTACATTTAGACTATATATTCTCCAAAATAATCCACAAATTTTGAAAAATAACAGATCATTATAAAAGTATTTAAAAGAAACTACATGTTGCTTGCCATCTCCTTAGGAGGGTTGTCTTCCTATGCCGCATGTTTACCAATTCCCATAGAAGTATTCATTTTTTATTTGTTGTATTTATCTTCCTCTTCCCCGCCATCTTGAGCACCAGACAGTGACGGATCTTCGATTCTAAAGAATTCCTTCAACACGCCGATTGGTGTTGCCTCCACCTTGAATTCCATTTTTTTGACTTTGAAACTCAAGTTTATCAATTTGCTGGTCAAATGATCTACAAAATTCTGCAAAAGCTCCAAATTATTCCCTATGATAGTGAGATGGTTCATTAGGTTCGTGTGTTGGTCGTGATCTTCCTGAATGATTTGGTTCCTCGCTTTCGCTACCAACACTGTAATTTACTCCTTTATTAGAGCCAATTGATCCTCAGTTAGAGAACCACTTCCATTAGTTCCATTGGATGTCATTTTGAGAGTAATTTGTCCCTGTATGAAAATGACTTTTAAGTTCAATGTTACATCCAACTACTTATATTGCCAAGTTGCCCATTGTTAATTGTGGTGAACATCCTTTTACATTGAAAATGGTTCCCCTATCTATGATCAATCTCAGCGCGAGCTTTCATACCTGTGTTGATGGCCAAAAATGACCTCAACAACATGTAAGGGATACCACCTAGTCATAGCCCTAACTAAAGCCTTATGCGTTTGATTTGGTGGTTCCGACTAGTTTCGTTTGGGTCTAGTTACCCCCTCTCTCCCCCTGATGACTTATGATATTTCAATTAATTATTGAACATGAATATATATATCAATATTACTCCCTTTATGTGCACGAGAAAGAAAACAATCCTTAAGCTGACTTGAGGGCTCAACCAAACCACACTAAAACTTTCCCCTGTGTGAGGGGACTTCTAAAGTGTAATGATTAAATATAAATGAAAATCTACTCTAATATGCAAGTAACAAAAAATAAATCCTAAATCTATCTCGATTGAAAGAAGGATTAGTCCCCCTCTCAACCAAGAGCAAGGTAAAAGGAGATTTGGACCACCTTTGATTTAGAATAAAAATGAAGTCAATAAGCCAAGGAAATAGTTCCAAGACTTATTACTAGTTCAAGCAAGTATGTGCATTCAACTATCTGATGAATAGTCATGAGATCTCTAGTGCACATACACCTAAATTCAAATAAAAAGAATTCAAATTCAATAGTATTATTTCCTTAAGTAAATAGTTCTCCTAAAACAATCATGATTAAAAAAAGACAAATTTTCTATTAATTTTCTAAATAGTTAACAATAATAACAAGTATATCTATTCAAATCCATTACTCAATTTGATAGCAATTAGATTCATCATTAATAGATAGCTTTCAAATGATTTAAACAATCATACAATTGACTGAATTTGCAATAGTGCAAATCTCAAGGAACATATACTTTTATGGATCAAGAATGGACTCAAAATTGAATTAATTGAAGCTAAAATTGATCCATAATTTTGATAAAAGTGTACAAAAATTGTAGATCTCATCAAAACTTGTTGAGCATACAATTTCTCAAAAAATTTCATGATAGCATGAAATTTTTGGAGTTGTAATACATCTCTTTATATCTGTTCCAATCTAACTCATTCTCTACAATTTTTTGCTCTCTATAGTAGTGCAAAAATCCCTCTCTTTGCATAGAATTTCCTCTATAGTTTTAAATATGGAACTCTTACTCATGTGTACTCCTACTCCTTTTACAAGACTTTTGAGTTTGTTTTGCCTCCTTCTAGCTTAGGCTCCAAATCCTCCATCATTTCAATTACAATTCAAACCAATCAAAATTTTTGAATTAAAATAAATTGTAAAAACTATTAATAAAACTTAAATAAAAATAATAAAAAAGTTTCAAATAATAAATAAAATAAAATTTAATATAATAAAATAAAACAAAACAAGACTAAAGTAACTAAATTAAATTAAAATATTTATTTTCTATTTAAAACAAAACAATGCAAAAATAATTAATCTAAACTAAAAGAGATAACTAAAAATGAATCAAATAATCTAAAACCAAAATAAAATAAAAATAAATATACAATAACTAAAATTAAATATCAATGAAATGAAATTTAATATAATAAAATTAACTAAAAACTAAAATAACACTAAATTATAATTATATAGCAATTAAAACAAAATAGTTAAAAGCAAATTATGACTAAACTTTATTTACTGCATAAAATTTAAATTAATAAAATAAACAAAACAAAAATAAACAAATGCTACCTAGTAGCTAGTACTTGTTGCTTAGTTTAAATATAGCTAATTGGAGTATTGGAATATGAACTGCTCACAGGATGTGAGGTGATCAATTAAATTCTTTATAAAAGAATAGAAATGAAAGTAAAAATGTTGTGCCGAAATGTTGTTTTTTGGTGAGTGTCCTACCTCATTAGTTGTAATGAAGCTTTATAGATTTATTTCTTTGGTAGTGTTTGGTTCAAATTGACATGGATAAACTTACTTTCAACTCAATTAGATGTTGTTTGGTTCAAATTGATATGGATAAACTTACTTTCAACTCAATTAGATGTTAATTCCAAGAAACTTGTTTTGCACAACCAATTGTCTCCTACAAAGTTCATGGGAATTGTACATGATTGATATAGAGTTGAATGCAATTGTGTTTGTGGCGTTGAAGGCATAGGAGTATGGAACAAAATTTTTAATGTTATCTCTCAAATGGATCCCCGTTTTAAACATGGTTTCTTTCTTTTAAAGAGAAAATGGAGTTGGGATAATCTAAAATTTGTGATTTAGTATTAAATTATTTTTTAAATTAAATTGTAAAGACAAGTTAATTTATATTTATGAATAATTCATAATAACAATTATTTTACTGTTAATTTAACAACTAAATATGAATAAAAAAATTATATAAATTAAGTCACTAGTAACTATAGATGAATATCAAAACACTCAGCTTCTAATCAAAATATTTAGTTCTAAAACATTTAGTATAGTGGAAAAAAAACATTAAAAATATTTTAATTATTAAAATAAATAAAATATATCATTATCCCTAATCAAATATTTTCTAAATATTATACTTTTTTCTATGATTTGTGATTTAGTATTAAAATGGATGAATTTGACACATACACGTTGAATAAAACCAGGGAAAACATTGCAATAGATTAAACTATTGTAGTTTCCCTTCTTGGTGAGATAGTTTTAATGACACTTGGAAATGGTGATTTTGATACTGTGATATAAATATTATGCATGTCATACTTATGTATATTTTTGTATGCTATAGACCTAGTTTAGGTCACACGATAGCTACGTGCTTATGACAAAGATTGATTTTGGTAAGACTGATTTTGGTAAGACTGATTTTGGTTAAGAGCATATTATCAATGTTTTCTCTTTTGGTGTCCTAGTTTGGACATAGCAGTGTGCCATGGATGGTAATTTAGGATTGACACACATAGATCCATCAATGATCATGGTTATGTGGAACATATGGTTAATTATAATTTTTGTATGATATATGATTTTATGATTATATATGCTTAATATTGTACTAAGTAGGATGTGGCAAGGGACTTGGTTATTTGCAAACAAGGATGCTCAAATTATAAATGATTGTGGAAGTCATGATACATGATTTTTATGATTATATATGTTTAATATTGTATTGAGCATGATGTGATAGGGTATGTGTTTATTTGCAAACAAGGATGTTCAAATTATATATGGTTGGGGAAGTCATTTCTCCAAAACCAACATGACTGTGGAAGTCATGCACAATCTTTGGTAAAATTTGAATAAGTTAATTGTGAAATTCATTTGATTCTTTTGATATATTAGATTGTGATGTGTGCAGGTCTTGGAACAAGGCCTTACCAACTAACCACCAGATGGGTAGGAGCTCACAATTATTACCTTAAGGTGAAGCACGAAGTTTCAAAGTAGAGTACATGAGAAGGCATGGAAATTAGGGTGCAGAGTCCTAAATCCATGAAAGATAAAGACATGGAGTCTTGGATCTATAATAAAAGGATTAGGGCGTGGAGTCCTACATCCATGAAAGATAAAGATGTGGAGCCTTGGATATATAATAAAAGGATTGGGACACAAAGTCCTAAATATTTAAAATATCAAGGTGTGGAATCTTGGATCCTTGGAGTAGATCAGGGTGTGGAGTCCTCAATCTACTAAGGCACGGAGATATATGAAATAGGGATGCAAAATCCTTATTCTACGGAAGAAAAATACCACTCATGGGCATCTCAGGGATGAATTTCCTCAATAAAATATCATTTCTGACAATTCTAGAGTGACTTTCTAAAAATAGAAATTCATGTCTAGCATCTCAAGTGTGACTTTCCAAAAATAGTAGACCACCTTGCATAAATTGGTAATCAAGCGTAGTTGAAAAAATCACTGAGCTTATCATTAATCAATCCTAATAGTTAAAGATTGACTTAATCCTCAATATTATTAATATTATGATTATCTTTTATGACGCTATGATATTATTATTAAAATGGAATTATATCTCCTCAATCACTTCACACCTCTCTCCATTGGGGACTCTCATGGATGTATGTAAATATATCTCTCTTTTAATAGTACATTACACTCTCTTTTATGCACTCATAAAATAATGGAATATTCCTATTACACTCATTAAAGACATGTCATAAAATATTCTTCTTACCCTCTCTTTAATGCATAAGTTACACTCTCCTTAACTAAGGCATGCACACCTCTCCTTAATGGAATTAGTTACACTTCTCTAAATGGAATACAAGGCATGTATATTAATCCTCCTTTATGAGAATAATTTGTTTCCCCTCCTATATATGTGTATCATGTATTCTCACTTAAGGGAGTTGTAATACCAAGAGTTGGAGAGACTTGAAGAGGATTGAGAGAGAGAGAGTCTTGGGGAGTAGCCAAATTTTGTTGAAATGAATATGAAATTCCTAAACTAAATTACTAAACATTTCTACCTGATGGAGTTGAACATGAGTGGTATTGAGAGGAAGTAAAATTTTTCTTCTTCATCTTGCCTTGTATTTCTCTCTACTATTATATTTTGGTACTTCTTATGAGATCTTACAACTCGGGGGTTCCATGGGGAGAAGTTCTCCCTGGATATGGTTGGGTGGAAAATCGGATGGTTCAAATGAGTTGGTTAAGGGATCAAACATGGATTATATTCTCAATGATTAGAGATGAATATCTCTTTAGGTATAATTTTCATTATCCTAAAATTGTAGTATAGCTTTAGTATAAAATAAAAAGCAGAAATTTAAATTGTTGTAAGCATCTAATTTTGGTTTAAGCTTATGTTATCTGGAATCTTATTGGCTAGTTGAAAATGAAGACTAAGAGCGGTCTATATGAAGGGATGTTTAGATCTCAATATGTTATGGAATTATTATTGGTGTATGTTTCAAGTAATTAGATGCATGTTTTAGAAATGTTTTCAGGATATTTTTCAAATTGTTTGAAAAAATCCATGAATGAGTAATGCTATCAATTTATTTATGTATGAGTAAGTGCTAACTTGTAGCTTACAAGAGAAGTGAGAAAATGGACATGTACCAAAAATATACTTGGAGGAATTACGGAATCAACTCTTAAAAGAAAATGTAAAAATAATGTTAGGTAAAATATGGTTTGGAATATCAAAGGCTTGAGGTAAGTTTGAGGTAAATTTCAGTTATGGCTTATTTGTCATATTCTTATCAATAATTCAATGTTTTTTTATTCAAGTTTTTGTAATAGTATTATTAGAGTTCTGACAAAAATCCTTAATGGTTGTAGCATTCAGGGCTTCCAATGTGCGTGTCAAATTGTAGCAATGGTTGCAATAAGCTTGTCAAATCATGTCAAAGGAATTAGCTTGTGGGCTGTAAAAAGTTTCAAGAACTCATCTGGTGGATTTAGAAATGTGTGAATTCAATGAATATATCTTGGTAGCATGGCTTTGGGTTGTCTTCCTCATGTATAGTTGTAGATGAAAGTTTGTGTTCCATGTGTTTGAAAAAATTCGTAAATGAAACATTAAGGATTTAAAATTTTGTTGTTTTAAAGAATGGTATTCCTGGGCATTTTGGATGTGATTCAGCTGAAAATCAGGGGGTATATCTACCTTACGACCCTGTAACTCCCCCTTTGATTCCAAAAAAATACTTTTTATAACCCAGATCATAAATCTGGGTGATTTTTCATATTACTGTGACCAACTATGTGTTTGTTCTTGAGTTGTTGGTGAAGGATTAAGAAGATTTAGTTTTTTTTTAATATGCCAATATTTGAAGTTTTAATTTGTGAATTTTATGAGTCAAATAGGTTAAGTAAGAATATTGTATTCCTGTTGCTAATGGTTGTCAAAATTGTCTTAAGAGATGATGGTCGCCAAGTGTTTGACAAATGCCTCAATGGATGTATATTATATGATTGCAAAATGTTTGTCATAATGCTTTAGTGGTTGCAACTATTTACATTTATGAATTTTCTATAAAGAAAAGCATAAGTGAAATTACAATTTGTAACAAAGATGTTTTTGGAATGTCTCAATGAATATGCGTGATAATCCCATTGAGTTAAAATTCATGTTGGTAAAGCCAAATTTGGGTAAGTGAATTATTTTAATGTAAGCTTACATGTGAATTCATAATTATTGGATACCACTCCTATAGAAGTTGAAATCTCGTTTTAAGAATCATAAGCATGTTATTTAAAATAAAATAAAATTAGCCACTCTTAAACACATTTAATTGCAACGTAAGTAACAATTAGCTTGTTGGAAACTATGGCTCATAAAGTTTAATATTTATTCATCCTACTAAAGAATATTTCTTTTAAATGTGATTTTTTATCTTGAGGATCAAGTGATGGTTGTAGTTTGGTAGTTTGGCTTGGGATTTGAGTGAGGTGTTGACTTTGGGCTTGTCTTGGGATTTGGAAAACAAAATATCACATTTTGAGTCTTAGTGTTAAATATTTCTCTAAATTATTGATGGTTGGTGAGGTGGGACCTTACATATGGTATCAGAGCCAGGTTAAAACACTAGGGCCCCTGATGGGCCAACATGCTTGCTTGTAGGTTGATGCATGAATGTTGATTTTGCATGCATGTTGAATTATTGTGTCTGTTGACTTGGAAGCATATTGGTTGCATAAAGGATATTATTATTATTATGTCATTTAGAAAGTCATGAAAGAAAAATAATCCCTTCTTATATTCCTTTATATTTTTGTTAAGACAAATTATTAGATATATGATAAAGGACTTAAAGACATGTTGAAAAAGGATGTACTTGAGAAGTTGGGGTTAAACCCAAGCATGTTCATGGCTTGATTTTCAAAGGGTGGGTTAGATATGTGGAGTGGATGCATGGTTGCATATATGTTTAATGCATAATTATCAATGTGATATGGGCCTACTAGTCATCTTTACTTGCTGAAATTGTATCTACCAATAAAAATAGTGGCCTAATATAAACTATAGTATGATGACCTTAGTGCGTATGCTTTGAGAATGTGTTAGAAGTGTAAGGCCCATATTCAATTAACATGATGATTGAGTTCTTCATGTTAATTTTGAATTTTTTCTTACCAACGCTAATGGAAACTTAACATAAGCTACCTTGGAGGATGTCACTTTTAACTGTGAATGTAGATTCAAGAGTAATGTATGTGCACTAATTTGATGTGTTAAAATATGATTTTGGAAAACATTCTTAAAGAGTAAGAGTGGAACTCCTATGATTTCTTTGACATTATTTTATGTAGGTTGGGTTGACATTATGCATCAAATAACTTGAAATAACTCAAATACTAGGCTGAGGTATGACCTTCCTAATAAACAAGAGGCTTAAATGACTGGTGCATGAAGGGTTGTGGAAGCCATTTTAAGGAACACTTGAAGGTTATGTTTTCCTTAAGTTATGTATGGGTGTGGAATCCATACTAACATATATCTATGAGCTAATTAATGAGGCAAGGTATGGGTGTGGAATCCATACTAACATATATCTATGAGTTATGTAATTATTCTAGTTAGAATGAACAAAAATATTTTGATAGAATCTCATAGACATGATTAAGGAGGATTGATTATGTGTAATTAAAGTTAAATGGATAGAAATTCGTAATATAAATTTGCTTGATATTTAAATCCATTATTTTATTTTTATTACAAATGAAGATACTAAGATTGGTATATTGAACACCATGAGGTGGTTTAGAATGTTTGGAATAATTTATTCTGATATATGGAGTCAAGTGTGAACTAGGTATCTATCCTCTAGTATTGTAATTCTTTTGTATGTGTTGGATTTAGGTAGAATTAAAAAAAAATTCAAATGTTTGAAATGCAGAAAAATATTATCGTGATAAGTTGATAAAATAACTTTTCTGTTGGCTTAAGACAAATTAGGTTTAGGAAAGTCATAATAGTCTCAATAATTTTATCAATTGCAAATTGGTTGAATTATATTTAAACCAAATTAAATAGAGAAATTATGAGGATTCAACTCATGAACTGCTCTAAACCATGGTTAGTTAGGTGATCGAGTCAAAATTCATATTGTTTATGAACTTGATGAACTGCTTTTTTGATTTTTTCTTAACTTGTAAATTGTTAAGAGAATAACATGTTTAGAAGATAAATGTGTTTGGTGGTGAAAACTTTGTTATATTTGAAGATAAAGGAAAAATGTATGTGATTAATGAAAATATTATTTGAGTTCTTTTTTTACAAGAATATGTGCTTGTGACATTTTTTGAGGGAGAAATTGAAGGAGATTGAGATCACGTTTTTATGCATTGGAATTGTTGCATGATTTAGAAACCTGAGATTATTGTATTGTATGTGGAATGGAAGAGATTGTTGGAATTAGTAATTTGTGCTTGGACACATAGTTGTATGAGTATTTATTAGTCCTACAAAAGGTTGTAATCATTTGAGAGGGTGGTAATTCTCCTTAGAACAAACAGAGGTATGCTTTAGGCTAGATATGCCCTTGTGATAGTCTAAATCTTATTTAAATTCAAGAAGATTCTTCATATTTTGAGAAATGTAAGGTTTTCATATCTTGTTTTTGCGTGTATTAATAGTAAGGAATAAGACCTAAAACCAAATGAATTGATTAATTACTGAATATAAATCATGGGTGATTTTATAGCTGGAAAACAAAATGACTTACAATTATCAAGGTAGATCCAATATTATAGATACCATATTTGCATTATCATGAGAGTTGTTATTGATTACAATCTGCTTTCGAAAATTTATCATTAATTTCCTTTCAGAATGAAGATCTTCTAACTGAGTCATTCATAATTGATTCTCAAGTAATAAAAATGAATAATAATGAATATTATGGGAACTAAAGTAATGATATAATATACATAAGTGGGTCAATAAGGACTATATGGAACCTTAACTTGTTAGTTTAAAAAAATGGTGCCTTGAACCTCAAATTGTGATTTTTCCTATAGAGTAAACATTTAGTAAAAAAACTATAGGTAGATCATAAAGTTTTTGATTGCAAGGATGTCTTATGGCATGAAAAGGGGAAACTTGGATTGAGAAGTCATAAATCAAGTGGGATGTAAGAGTGGGTTTTATATATGACATCGGATTTTGTTGTGTAGTTTCACTGGAAATTGTATGTGGATGATTTTATGCTTCTTGTATGAAAATTTGATTGTGAGATGGTATGGACCATAATTGTGTTATAAAACCAATGTGTGATCTATTTATAGCTTGGAAAACTCAACATACTACAGAACCAAGAAGATGACATATGTAGGATTCATACAAACTACGAGAAAGAAAAACATGTAGAATAGCAAATTATTATAGATAACTTAAGTAGATGCCATATCAATTATATAAAATAGTATTTTGATATGGTGCCATAAATTGTATGGACGGTTTTGATATAGAAATATTTTGAATTATATATCAAAACATGTCTAATATAGATTGGATATATTTTCTACCTGATTAAGAATGGTATGTTTTGGTTTTCATGGAGTTTCTTCCAATTTAGCAAACAATAAACTATTGATTGGCTTGAAGAAAAATAAATCAAATAAATATACATAAGGTTAACACATTATTTATAGGATAATTTAAAACAACTACGTATCTTATGACTGTAGGAAAAAAAAAACTTTTGCCCAAGTTTAGCCCAAGAGGGGGGAGTATGTAGTGTCCCTTCTTGGTGAGATAAATTTGATGATACTTAGAAAGGGTGATTTTGATGCAGTGATATAAATATTATGCATGTCAGACTTATGTATACGTTTGTAGGCTATAGACCTATTTTAGGTCACATGGTAGCTATGTGCTTATGACAAAGATTGATTTTAGTTAAGAGCATATTATCGATGTTTTCTCTTTTGGTATCCTAGTTTGGAAATAGGTGTATGACATGGATGGTAATCCACGATTGAGAGACATAGATCCATGGATGATCATGGTTATGTGGAACATATGGTTAATTCTTATTTATGTATGATATATGATTTTTATAATTATATATGCTTAATATTGTACTAAGTAGGATGTAGCAGGGGACTTGGTTATTTGCAAACAAGGATGCTCAAATTTTAAATGACCGTGGAAGTCATGATACATGATTTTTATGATTATATTGATTAATCTTGGATTGAGAAGGATGTGATAGGGGATGTGATTATCTACAAACAAGGATGTTGAAATTATAAATGGTTGCAGAATTCATTTCTCCACAACCGACATGACTGTGGAAGCTATGCATAATCTTTGCTAAAATGTGAATAAGTTAATTATGAAATTCATTTGATTCATTTGATATATGAGATTGTGATGTGTGCAGGTCTTGGAACAAGGCCTTACCAACTAACCATCAGATGGGTAGGAGCTCACAATTAATAACTTAAGGTGAAGCACAGAGTTTCAAAGTAGAGTAGATGAGAAGCCATGGAAATTAGGGCATAGGGTCCTAAATCCATAAAAGATAAAGATGTGGAGTCTTGGATCCATAGTAAAAGGATTAGGGCGTGGAGTCTTAAATCCATGAAAGATAAAGACGTGGAGTCTTGGATCAATAATAAAAGGATTGGGATGATGATTCCTAAATATTTGAAAGATCAAGGTGTGGAATCTTGGATCCTTGGAGTAGATTAAGGCGTGGAGTCCTCAATATACTAAGGCACGAAGATGTATGCAATAGGGATGAAGAATCATTATTCTTTGGAAGAAAAATACCACTCGTGGGCAGCTTAGGGATGGATTTCCTTAATAAAATATCATTCTCGACAATTCTAGAGTGACTTTCTAAAAATATAAAGTCATGTCTAGCATCTCAAGTATGCATTTCCAAAAATAGTAAATCACCTTGCATAAATTGGTAATCAAGCGTAGTTGAAAACAAATCACTTAACTTATCATTAATCAATCCCAATAGTTCAATCTCGACTTAATCCTCAATATTATTAATATTAATATTATTATTATTATTATCTTTTATGAGACTATGATATTATTATTAAAAGGGAATTATATCTCCTCAATCACTTCACACCTCTCTCCTTGGTGACTCTCATGGATCTATGTAAATATCTCTCTCTTTTAATAATACACTACACTCTCTTTTATGCACTCATCAAAGAATGACATATTCCTCTTATACTCATTTAAGACATGTCATAAAATATTCCTCTTACACTCTCTTTAATGCAGCAGTTACACTCTCCTTAACAAAGGCATGCACACCTCTCCCTAATGGAATGAGTTACACTCCTCTAAATGGAATACAAGGCATGCATATTACTCCTCCTTTATGAAAAGAGTTTGTTGCTCCTCCTTGTACTAACCTTGGTATTGTAGCATTTGAGAAATAAAAGCCAAATATTCTTGAAGGTAATTGCAATAAATAAATTCCATAGGACTTGGTTAAAAGTTTCTTCAGTTATGATTTTTTTTCAAGTAATTAAATGCATGTTTTAGAAATGGTTTCAGGATATTTTTCAAAGTGTTTGAAAAAATCCATGAATGAGTAATTCTATCAATTCATTTATGCATGAGTAAGTGCTAACTTGCAGTGTACAAGAGAAGTAAGAAAATGGACATGTACCCAAAATATACTTGGAGGAATTACAGAATAACCCTTAAAAGAAAATGCAAAAATAATGGCAAGTAAAATATGGTTTGGAAGATCAAAGGCTTGAGGTAAGTTTGAGGTATATTTTAGTTATGGCTTATGTTTCATATTCTTATCAATAATAAAATGTTTTTTTATTCAATTTTTTTGTAGTAGTACTATTAGAATTTTGACAAAAATCCTTATTGATTGTAGCATTCAGGGCTTCCAATGTGTGTGTCAAATTGTAGCAATGGTTGCAATAAGCTTGTGAGTTCATATCAAAGGAATTGGCTTGTGAGTTGGAAAATGTTTCAAGAACTCATATGGTGGATTTAGAAATGTGTGAATTCAATGAACATATATTAGTAGCATATCTATGGGCTGTCTTTCCTCATGTAGAGCTATAGATGAAATTTTGTGTTCCATGTGTTTGACAAAATTCGTAAATGAAAAATTAAGGATTTAATTTTTTGATGTTTTAAAGAATCACATTCCTGGGAATTTTGGATGCGATTCAGCCCAACATCAGGGGGTATCCGTGTCTTATGGCCCTATACCCCCCTTTGATTCCAAAAAAATACTTTTTATAACCCAAATCATAAATCTGGGCGATTTTGCAAATTATTGTTGCCATTTATGTGTGTTTGTACTTGAGTTTTTGGTGAAGGATTAAGAACATTTAGTTTTTGTTTTATTTGCCAATATTTGAATTTTTAATTTGTGAATTTAATGAGTAAAATAGGTTGAGTAAGAATCTTGTATTCCTTTTGGTAATGGTTTTCAAAATTTTCTTAAGAGATCATGGTCGCCAAGTGTTTGACAAGGTGCCTCAATGACTGTATATTATATGCTTGCAAAATGTTTGTCATAATGCTTTAATGGTTGTAGATATTTACATTTATGAATTGTCTCTAAAGAAAAGCCTAAGTGAAATTAGGATTTGTAACAAAGATGTTTTTGGAATGTCTCAATGAATATGTGTGATAATCCCATTGAATTAAAATTCATGTTGGTGAAATTAGGATTTGTAACCAAGATGGTTTTGGAATGTCTAAATGAATATGTGTGATAATCCCATTGAATTAAAATTCATGTTGATAAAATCATATTTGGGTAAGTGAATTCTTGTCATGTAAGCTTACATATAAATTCATAATTATTGGATACCACTCCTATAGAAGCTAAATTATCCTTTTAAGAATCATAAGCATGCTATTTAAAATAAAATAAAATTAGTCACTCTTAAACACATTTAATTGCAACAAAATTAGCTCGTTGGAAATTGTGGCTCGTAAAGTTTAATATTTATTCATTCCACTTAAGAATATTTCTTTTAAATATGTTTTTTGAGCTTGAGGATCAAGTGATTGTTGTTGTTTGGTAGTTTTTCTTGGGGTTTCAGTGAGGTGTTGGCTTTAGGCTTGTGTAATATCCCCAAATTAGCAGTCAGCTAATTGGGATATTAATTTTGATTAATTTCGGAAAATCCTAATGTTGGGCAGAAATAAAGGGGTGAGGGGACCCATGAGTAAAACATTAGAATAAAATCACTTCCCTAAATTCACTTGAGCATATAATTATTTGGCAGCATGGGGCCCGGGAGGACAAAGTGGCAGCATGAGGGAAGAGGCAACGTGGGCAGCGTGGGCCCATGACAGCGTAGTGAGAGAGGGGCAACGTGTTCCAAGAGGGAAAACGCAGTTTGGTGGGGCTCGGGTGAGAGAAAGGCTCTCAAATAATAAAAAGGGGAAGATGCTCCTCATTCTATCATTCTATTATGCATCTTTGATTTCCGTCTTTTGACATTGAGCACGCTTTTGCTGTTGAGTGAAGTCTGCAAGTGTTGTTCAACACACTAGGTGTCTCCGAGTGGAGATCCCAACCTCAGCCCCAGGGGACTTCGAATGCTTGCTAAGGTGAGGAGTTATATCCATTTTTTTGCAAGAGGGAGCCATAACATCTTTAGCCCGGGTCTCATAGTTTCTTGGACAGCACATTCTCTTGGAGGGATTACACATTTTCTGGTAGAGGAAGTTCCGAGAGTGAGGAGATATCAAGGATTTCAGCCTGAGGATAGTGTGGAGGGTCCAACCCTTCACTAAAAATCATTTTGGTATGGGAGGAGGCCATCATTTACAGAGTTATCGTTCAGGGCTAGTGTATTCACTGGGAGAGCGTTATTTCCTAAGGGAGGTCAAATTCTGGGGTCAGCCATTCTGGGATTAATTTATGGGATTTTATGGGTTATTGGAGGAGATCTTATTCCCATAA
Source organism: Pinus albicaulis (assembly GCA_034641835.2). NCBI lineage: Eukaryota > Viridiplantae > Streptophyta > Pinopsida > Pinales > Pinaceae > Pinus > Pinus albicaulis. The sequence continues at coordinate 415,219,934 of CM076577.1, forward strand.
TTTCACAATTTTCGGAGCATGGGAACAACCCCAAATGGCCATTCCATTCCAGCAGTAGCAACATTTTGGCAGCAGCAGCAACATCATTTGGAGATTACGCAGTCCTTGACAGAGCAACCATTTATTGAGATTTTCTGAGAGTATTTCCATCTTTCCTTGTGCAAGCCAAGGTGCCATCATTATTATCACCTTTGTACCCATTGTTATCTTCCAACTATATAATAAAATGGCTCAGCGTTTCTCCATATTTGCATTATTTTTATGATGTCTCTCTATTTGTTGTAGTTGTTGGTTTATATTTCTCTATATTATTATTTATTTCTATTCGGAATATTATAGTGGTATCGAAGCTCCATTCTTGGCTCAACCGTGGGGATATTTTTCTATGAACAAGGAGAGTAGGCAAAATGTTACCCGCCAAAGGAATTAGAGGTGGAAAATATGAGGGCGTCAAGGAGAAAGGGGGAAGCAGCATATGGTAACATTTTTAAGGCCCTAAATGATTTAGCCAAAGGACACAAGGGAATGTTGGAAATACTCAAGAAACAAAATAGGAATGAGAGAATCCATCTAGAATCCCTAATTGGGGAGACTTCGGGGGTCTCACAACAGTGTGACTACCCTTTACCAGCCACTCACCCGCCAGCCTTCAGTAGGCCAACCAGGATCACGATGCCTACATTCTTACCTCCAGTACCGAGTGAGCAAGGTAGGCGGCATGATCATATACCCATGGGAGATTATTTATGAGAATGGCAGTCCATAGGGGAAAAATTCAGAGCGGCTTTTTCCTTCAGATATTACTGTTGGCTCAGGCAGGATGACGAAGGAAGGAACATTGGGGGGTCTAGCACGCAGAGTTCAGAGCTGCAACGTACCATTGGGAGGACACCTTTTCCCATGGATTATGGATCCACTGATTGCAAGGCTCAGGAACAGGTGGAAAATTTGGATACCTCTTTCTAGCTTGACCGAATAACAGAGGGGGAAGCCATCAAAATGGCTACCTCGCACTTGGAGGATGAGGTCACATAGGATTGTGGGGAGCTCATGGATATACCTAGTGTGACACAAGACTCACCCTTGTTAGAGACCTCCTTGACCATGTTGGTTGGCATATTAGTGGAGAGTAGAGCCTACCCCAGTAGAGCCATCCCTTGAGGTGATGACCAAAGTCATGTATGAGTTTTTGGGTGATAACCGCACACAACAGATGGGTGAGGTGCTAGGAGATATATCCACCTTTGATGAGGCACTAAGAGATACAGAGGTAGAGCAGGAGGACATTCCTTCTAGATGTCAGGATGAGAACTTTTCCTTGGATGAGTCCATGTGGTCATATGAGGATGCTTCTAGGGAGCATGAGGAGTCATGCAAAGTTGATGACAATAGGTCAGTTTCATATTCCAATGTGCATGTGGTATCAGGGGGCTCTATGGGAGATATTCAGGATGACGAGTCACTTGTGATGATTCAGCTGGAGCAACTTATGGTACAACTAGAGGGCACATTGGAGCATCGAAACAGCCCCCTCCAAGCATACATAGATGGGGCTAATAGTGCAGTTGGGTCACCTTTTTCCATTAGAGAGAGATAGATGGAGCTACCTAGTTAGATCTCATGCATTGACTTGGATAGTGGAATGAGACGACCTGAGTTGCACAGGGTGCAACTCTGCATGTTAGGTTTTCTCTAGGTGCATGAGTTCACGCATTCGATCCCTCTCTTGGGGTTGGATGGCGAGATATTTTGAGTTTGTACCCGGTGGAATGGGTTATGGAGATGGTGATGCACCGAGGTGTAGCTCAGCAGGAGCTTCCAGGCACCGGGGTTACCAAAAGCCCTGACTGGCATTGGGATCCAGGCGGGACTGCCCATCACTTCCTAGATATGCTAGTTGACTACAACCTGGAGGGTACATTTGACCTAGCAGTTGAGCGTACACATTCATGAGGGGAGTTTTAGCCAACACTAGTGTCCAACCATTTTAGGTACAGACTTCTTGAGTTTTATTGGTATGAGTATTGTACATAGGATCATGGGATGATCAACATACTCTAGTAGGAGTTTGATAGAGGACGGGGCATTGGTAGGCCACCAAACAGTGCCTTGTATGGAGTTGGGAATTCTTAGCATTTGTGTGGGGCACGGAAAACACAAAGGAGCAGAGAAGGATTGGCATCGCTACTGGTACCTAGGGAGATTCACTTCTTGGGTCCCTCACGGAGGAATTGGAAGGGAGATCCATTAATTGGAGAGTATGGTGATGCGGTAGTGGAGGTGATGGTGCCGATCGAGCATGGGCCGACGCATGTGGATACAAATTTAGGCCATCACACCATGGGATGTGTAGGAGCATTCATCATTGGGAAGTGGTCTATAGATGGGCATGGAGATGCATGGGGGTGTATTGTAGTATGTCAGACTGCATTGTGGAGCAGAAGTGCTTCCCATTGCATTGAGTACATGCAGAGGGTGACAGGTGCGGCGACACAATATGGACACATGACGGTACAACACAATATAGTTGTTACTGGTGGTGTCCACTGGTGTATAGGGGTAGGTTGCGGCGTACAATGGCAGGTTGAGGAGTTTGGTGATACTTGGTGGTATGCAGTGACACATGATGCAGGGAAGAGGGCTCTTGGAGCATTGCCTCCAGAGGGACATATAGATCGAAGCAGTAGGTGTACCATGGGATGCAACTCACCTAGGATCGATGAGGATCTTGTTGAGCATATGGAGACACCACGTTTAGCAGAGACATGGCTACGAGGGTGTTATAAGAAAATACGAAGCAGAGAGAGTGTCATCTAGAGGATTACTTTTGAGTATTCAAGTAGCCTCTTGGGCACACCCTTTGGGACATACCTACCCATCATCCTCCAGTGTTGCTTATGGTCACAGAGTGTTTATTTGGTGCCTCTTTACACTCTCCATTCAGGCAGCAAGGCATGGGAGGCTCACCCTAGACCGTTGGATGAGGTACCACGTGTCATGAGATGGGAGGAGACTCTCCAATTGACACACTTGGTAGGTGCACGATTCGATAGATCCAGGCTTAGGGACGGCATGGTTGATTGCCAAGGTAGCAAATGTTCCACCCATGGGCTCACATTTGAGGGATAGTGGATGATATATTTCATCTACATGAGGGTACCCAGGCTCTAAGCGGTATCCAGGTGTATCATCAGGAGTTGGGATAGCGGGTATCACGATGTGGTCTGGCAGGATCAGGGTAGGTACGCATGCATAGGAAAGAATCCTGATACTTTGGGTCCACTAAGGGGATAAATATAAGGGTCAGAGATGAGGGCCAGATGGGTTCTATCAGGTAGTAGTATTACGCGATAGCATCTCGCGGGGAGTGGGAGTTGTGAGCTCCCCGTATGTTTAGGGGATCCAAGGGTCTGTTGGCCAGGTGGATCACTCCCCTTTGTGATGAGCAAGGGTAGAGCAGATGGTGATCCCATCCACCTTGGTTTTGACATGAGAGAGAGCGCTGAGATATCTATTGCATGGCAAGGCAGACTTATTATGTTGTTGCTCAGGGTCACGATCGACAATGGAGGGGTAGATATCATCATCATGGAGATTCATGAGCAGGATGAGCTTTGCCTTCATAGCTTTTTTGCCACAAGGCCCCAAGAGAGAGAGATATATTATGTGCACTATGGGGGGTATCTCATCGTCAGAGTGGCGCAACGAAAACATGGTGGCACCTCTACGAGATTAGCAGTGGACTCGAGCATTACAACTCCACACAGCTCGATAACGTTTAGGGGTGAGCTGTATACGACATGGGGAGATCATGTAGATCTTCCACTGGGATCAGGAGGAGCTTCATGTTGGACAGGATGGCTTGGGATCCTGGCATTGAGAGATCCCTTCATATCAGGGCGATGTAGAGGTTAGGGAAGATTAAGTGGCGCATCTGGGACCCAGACACATTCTGCAGTGACAGTGGGGATCGTCAGCCAGAGAAGAGTCTTGTTCAGACATTGGTTAAGGACAAGAAATTTTTGGTGTGGAGGACTGTAATATCCCCAAATTAGAATTCAGCTAATTGGGATATTAATTTTGATTAATTTCGGAAAATCCTAATGTTGGGCGGAAATAAAGGGGTGAGGGGACCCATGAATAAAACATTAGAATAAAAGCACTTCCCTAAAGTCACTTGAGCATATAATTATTTGGCAACGTGGGGCTTAGGAGGATGAAGTGGCAGCGTGAGGGAAGAGGGAGTGTGGGCAGCGTGGGCCAAGAGAGACATCACAGTTTGGTGGGGCCCAGGTGAGAGCAAGGCTCTCAAAGCATAAAAAGAGGAAGAGGCTCCTCATTATCTCATTCTATTATGCATCTCTGATTTCTATCTTTTGACATTGAGCATGATTTTGTTATTTAGCGAAGTCTGCAAGTGTTGTTCAGCACACTGGATGTCTCCGAGAGGAGATCCCAACCTCAGCCCTAGGGGACTTCGAGTGCCTGCTCGTGTGAGGAGTTATATCCATCGTTTTGCAGGAGGGAGCCATAGTATCTTCAGCTAGGGTCATGCAGTTTCTTGGACAACGCAGTATCTTGGAGGGATTACGCAATTTGTGGTAGAGGTAGTTCTGGGAGTGAGGAGATATCAGGTATTTTAGCCCGAGGATAGTGTGGAGGGTCCAAACCTTCACTGATCATAATTTTGGTATAAGAGGAGGCCATCATTTATAGAGTTATCATTCAGGGTCAGCACATTCACTGTGAGAGCGTTATTTCCTAAGGGAGGTCAAATTGTGGGGTCAACCATTCTGGGATTTTCTGGGTTATTGGAGAAGAGCTCATTCCCAGAGTTTCACAATTTTCTGAGCAAGGGAACAACCCCAAAGGGCCATTCCATTCCAGCAGTAGGAGCATTCTAGCAACAACAGCAGCAACATTTGGAGATTACGCAATCCTTGACAGAGCAACCATTCATTGAGCTTTTTTGAGAGTATTTCTAGCTTGCCTTGTGCAAGCCAAGGTGCCATCATTTTGATCACCTTTGTACCCATTGTTATCTTCCAGTTATATAATCAAATGGCTCAGCGTTTCTCCATATTTGCATTATTTGTATGATGCCTCTCTATTTGTTGTAGTTGTTGGTTTATGTTGCTGTGTATTATTGTTTATTTATATTCAAAATATTACAGCTTGTTTTGGGATTTGGAAAAAAAAAATCGCATTTTGAATCTTAGTGTTAAATATTTATTTAAATTATTGATGGTTGGTAAGGTGGGACCTTATATTTTAACAAAATTCACACATTAATTTTTTGCATGGTAAAAGAGACCAATATTCTATTGCTCATTGCTCCAGGGAGTTAATATCCAGGCGACTTCAGACAAAATTTCTCATGTCCTTAAGTGGAATAATTTCTCCTCATTTTTCAAGCCTCTCTGTACTATTAGAAACTCGCTTGGTTCCGTAAAAGACCCTATTGACCCTAAGGGCATGAAGGGTGTTTATCTGGTCTCTTGCTCCTATGGCACTCCCTATATTGGGGAAACAAGCTAGTCTATTAGATAGAGAATAGAGGAACATGCGGCAGCCATTAGGCATAATCATTCCCGCACTTCAGCTCTCGCAAAGCATGCAGAAAAATCGTGTCACCATGTTTGCATTGTGGACTCCAAAGTCATTGCTAGGATTGGTCACTTCCACCATAGGAAGCTCAGAGAAGCCATTGAGATTGAGAGGCATGCAAAGAATCTCAATAGGGATGATGGGATGGAATCCAACTCTCTCTAATGATTTTTCCCTCTTGTGTTAATGATTTGGTCCTTGAATTTATTTTTTCTTTATTCTGCTTTTTTTAGTTTTTCTTTTTCTTATTTTTGTCCTTCCTTATTTCCTCTTACTTCAATACATTTTATTTTATCTTATGATTTATAATCTCGATATATAAATAAGATTTTGTTATAAACTTTCATCAAAATAAATTATAAATTAATAAAACCCTATTATAATAATTTATGTTAACATATTATAATATAAAAAAAAAACCCTCTTTTATTTAAATATTTATTATTAAATTCAGTTTTACCTTTTATATTATCTTATGACTTATATTCTCGATTTATGAATAAGGGTTTTTAAAAGCTTTTATTAAAATAAATTACAAAATAAACTAATAAACCCTCTTTTATTTAAATATTTATTAATGTTTATCCTTTATTACCCTATTATAATATTGCTAATTTTATAAATATTTTTAATCAATAAAAATCATATATTGTAATTTAATTTTTCTAAACTATCTTACTAATTAAAGGCTAGTTTTTAATGACTAGTTTTCAATGACTATTTCCCAGCAATGATGCATCCTCACTATTTATTCATTAGGATCGATCATCTTTTTTCACCTTGTCCCGAGGATGAACCACATTAGAGGTTCAAAACATTGACCAAATCATAATGATGTTATTAATCCGAAAGACATTTATCTAAACCAATATTCTATGTTTGGTTAGAGGAAACAAGTAGAATAATAGGCTTTAACAAAATTCACACATTAATTTTTTGCATGTTAACTGAGACCATATCTTCTATGTTTGGTTCTAGGAAATAATATAAAACAAATTTAACAAACCAATTGAAACATATGAGAAATTGAAGGCTAATCTCCCGATAAATGTAATACCAGAAATTTCAAATCCCGCAAGAACAACAAGCATTAATCAGGGAGATTCAAATCCTTTGACCTGCAAGAACAATAGACATTAATCAGAAACACAGAAAAATATTATCAATTTCTTGAATTCTTGATATATTTGGAAGCATGAATTATAAAAACTATGGTTAAATAAAATAAATTCAACAAAATTAGGAAAAAAATGATCCTAAAAATAAGTAAATATACATCAATAAAACTTTCTTAATAAAATTAGGAAAGAAATGTTCACAAGATTCTAAAAACTAATAACTAATTATCATAATAGTTATTAATTATAAAAGTTGTGTAAACAAGAATTTTTTTTATATAATTAATGTAATTGGAATTGAAAATAGAAAAAAACAAAAAAAATATAAGTGAAATTAAAAAGTAATAAAAATTAATATATATATATATTTGGAAAAATATTTTTTAATTATTTTTTGTTCTTTAAAATTTGTCATCCTAAATTGATAATATGGAGAAAAAACTATAATTTATGAAAATGGAAATGAGAGGAAAAAAAAACAAAAAGTTAATTAAAAAACAAAAATAAAAAAATAGTTTCCAGTAAACCAAAAGACAAGAATTTTTTTTTGTTTTTGAAGACATATACATTTTTAAAATGCAAATCACCAATTAGGCATGCTCTGTTGTCAATTTAATGGTGAGGTCCAAACAAGATAACCCAATTACCCATTTTTGTTTCATCAGATGTACTTCTTCTTTGAAAGTGATATTGGGACAATTTTATGTCTTATGATAACTTGAACCACACCTTGTACACTAGAATGTGACAATTTTCTTTCCCTTTCTTTTGGCAAACTCTTGAGAATTTTTGCCTTTGTTTTTCCTTGATTCATTTGCCTGTGGACATTTATTTACAGTATGTTCTTTTTGTCCACAAAGCCAACAATTAAGTGTGTTGTTTTTCTAGGAATTTAAATGTATATCCTTGTGCTCATAATAATGTGATCTTGGCATAATTCTATAGTATCTCCTCTAAGAATACTTCTTAGTTCTCTTGCGGCGTTCTCTGTGAGCTCTTTTTTGGGTTTTCTTCTGATGTTTTCTGGTATTTCTCTTCTGTACAACAGGATCATCAATGGACAACCCATATTTATTGTAGATTGATTTACTGTCAGGAAGTCTTCACAGTTTTTGTAATGACTTATTTAAATTTAATCATGTACACAAACCAATCAATGCTTTTGTTATGTTACAATAAATTCCCCCCCATGTATAAGTTTCAAAAGATTGGGAGAATATCTCCTGGTGCTGGATATATTCCACAAACTTGGAAGGGAGTGCCGCCAAATATACTTGTTTCCACAAAGAATTTTGGCTTTCTTTGACTTCATAAATTCTTTGTGTCCAGTCTCTGTGGAAATATTCATACTGAGACATCATTTTACATTTAAGGTTCATAAGAACCATTTCATGCTTATTTTCCATTTCTATTGTTGGCCCACACCAATGTTCTAGAATGAAATATGTTAGTGCTCCAATCATATTATTTTGGGGTGTGCCATCTTCATTATGGAACACATCACCTGCTTCATTTTTCACCACCTCAACTTCCATTTTTTGTATAAGAGCTAGAGAGAATTCTACCTCCCACCATCTTTGCAATGTTCCCATAAAACACTAAATGAGTGTTTTATAAGATTCAACTTCTGACTTTTCCCTCATACACATGATTTTTTATTATGTGTCCATTTGGTCTATAATCTGTCTAATTTTTTCTGCACTCAACCCGTCAATATTCCATTCCTTATATGCTCCTGATTGGAAAGTATGAGTTTCAAGCATCTTTCCTTTTCCACTAAGATCTGGTGCTGGGTATCTAGTGAACTAGATAGACAAGGGTTCATAAATAGGAAACAGTTGATGTCTTTAGGTTTCAGGGATTTCTTCAGATGTTTCTTCTGGGAAAACTAGAGAAATTTCTCTAGTAGGCTGAGGCTTTTTGATAGCCTTTTGTTCTTTTGGGAATAAGAACACAAATTTTTCTATTGGTGCCTTTGGATGTTGGATGGGTAAACAACATTGGTTTTGGAGTTTCTTTTTCTTTGGGAGCAATAGATAATTTGTCAAATTTTTCTGAAAGGTCTTATATGAAATTCTGTGAGGTTAGTGACTCAAACCTCACTCTGTCTGTTATTCCTTCAACAGAATCTCTCAAAAATACTTTTAAGACAGAGACAAAAAAAATTGAGATCATTCAGACTTTGATTCACACTTTTTATAGCTACTTCCAAAAAGTTGAAACATTCCTTTTGTTCTTGGCTTTTTGCAGCATTCATTTCCAACCCTTTTAAAGCAGTGTTTTTCCAATTTATTTGTTCACTTACTTTTTGTATTCTGCCATCAATGCCAAGAGTAGAATCATCCTTAAGAACAAGGAGAATAGCTTTTTCTAAGCTTCCTGATTCCCCTAGCAAGATACCTTTATAAGGAGGAAAAGTAGAAGTGGTTTCAAGCTTGCTACATCACAATTTGTCCATAAATGTCTTTGTGCAGATGAGATTTCTGCATCTTCCATATATACAGTAGCTGGATCTTTTATCTTTCTCCAAGCATAAAATGAGATCCAAGAATTTGTTATCTCCATGTAGTCTTTCCATTCCAAGGAAATTGTAGTTTTATGTTCTGTAGTAGTGCTAGAATTGAATTCTCTAGCCTCAGGATGAGTATAAATATCCCAATTTAGCATATTTTTCATCCATTGAGTGTCAATTTTGTGCTTAGAACACCCTTCCATTTTATCAAAAAATTTATAAATCTCTGGTTTCGAAGGATTTTTACACTCTAAAGGAGTAGTATTTTCAAAACTGGAACTTGGAACCAAACTGTCAAGCTACTCTATATATCCCAACCCATATCTAAGCAACTAGGTGGACGCATTTTACTGAACATTTCAGTAAGACAGGGATCTTCATTTTCCAAAGAGGGTAGCTCATAGATAGCCATCACTGTGTCATGAGGAAATGATATATCTGTACATTTGGGATTTGTACAAGTATTTACCGCAGTGGATGGGGGAGCTTCTCCTGTCTGGACATTGTGATTTTGGTGGGTAACCAAATTTGCAAGAGCTTCTAAATGGACCGGGTGTTTACAAGCTAGACACTTGACTTCTAAAGAAGGGAAATGAAGTAACTGAGCTAATTAAAATAAATCTGCATGAATAATTGATGGAGAAATATTTATATATGATGATGATGATGAAGGTCGACTATCAACAAGGTTGACACGGAACTTTGAAGAATTATGGCCAAAGCATTTCTGTAAAGAATCGACATCACGGAGCCTTCTATGATCAATGGTAGACCTTCTTGGAAAAAATATCACAACTGAAGAGGGATTTTCTTGAATCTGAGCTGTGGTTATACTCGGGATTTTGTGTGTGTTAGGGATATCTACCACCCAATTCTCGGGAAAACTAAGATCTTCCCATTTTATAGTTTGATGCTTAATTTTTTTACTATGAGAATTTGTTATGACCAGTGTGCTAGACTTGGATTCTTTGCTTGGTGTATGAAGGACATCAGGATAGAGGGTGTTGGTGTGTCTAAATCATCCTCTGGTATGAACATAAATATTAGTTATTTTCTTCTTCATATAAAAACCCGATGTTTTGATTTGTAACTGAAGGATGCCATTTATGTGTTCATCATACACATATACTGAGAAGTTTGGATGACAATCAAACCAGACAATACCATTGGATAATGGGGCAACTATCCCACCAATAAGTGAATCCATGTATTTATTGTGGGAAAGGTCTCTGATGGTTGGTAAACGATATGTTTCCAACCCTCTATGGGTTAAAGCATTTATCCCCACCCTTATACAACCAAGATGCAAATAAGATTTGCCATGTCTTTTGGCTTCTTCTTGTAACTTTTTGGGATTTAAAAGCGATATGGTCTGGATAGACTCAACATCTTCTTGGATTTGGCTAACACATTCCTTTATTGTGACTCTGGTTATAGATTTTAAATGAAAAATAGATAAATCAAAATATACACTAGTTGGACTTATGGAAGGAAGAGCCCAACGATTTGTAGGACGACTTTCAACTATTTGTAGAACTGCAAAATTTATTTTAGAAGTAGAAGCTGAATGAAATAATTTTTCCAGATTAGAATTTTCTTCTGTGTGCTCTTCTTGATGAAATTATCTGAAAGATATAGATCTTATTTTCGGTTCCATTTCTATATTAGAAGTTATAGAAAATACTCGGTTGAACTAGACGTTAATGGCTTTGATACCAATTTGATACTAGGGGCTTCCTCTGTCGGAGAAATAAAGCTTGTTGTGCTACTTTAAGCTTTTTTATTCTTCTTTCGTGATACACGAACTCATACACGAACCTCTGATTCTTCTCGAAAAACGCTCTTCCACGACCTCCTGTCTTAACGAGTTGGCGTCCCTCAACTCTCGGCGAACCTCTGACGAACCTTTCCTCTCACAGAGTATTTAAAAGCTCATAGTAGACATTAAATATTTATAACTCATGTGGAAAAATATTGAAAACTTCTCTTCTTTATTATTTTCAGAAATGGATATTACAATGAAGAAATTCTATATAGATATGTTCCAGAGATTGAATGTAGGGGCATTTACTGAATATGTCACCTTTGGAAAAAGGATGAGATCCAGAGGCTACCTGGCCCTTTACAAACTTTGTCTTTAGAACTTGAAGAAGTTAACACTCAATGGACAGACTCAAATCGTATGGAATTTCAGCCACTTTAGGTTCTCACCAAGGTTTTTAGGCCTTGATGCGCATGCTTCCAAAATTCTAACTTAAACTTGAGAAATTCTTTGTGATGTAATCAGATTGAACTGATGTTCGTATATGCAGAGTAGGAAGATAATCTCAAACTCTCAAAAATCTAGACTCTCTCTAAATGACAATGTCCCAAATGAGCTCTACTCTTCTTCTTATATAGGAATGAAAGGAGACCAACCCTAGACAGTCTGGCCGGAAAAATTTATCATACTAAGATTTGGAATGATCTTGAAATGTTTATCAAATCACACCAAAATTCAGAAAAGTGCTTTGAATCTCAAGATTCGCCCGAAAAGTAAAAAATACGGCAAAGCTAGATATTTTTTCGAAAATCCCATGGAAAACGATTTTACAAAAGGATTTCTTAGAATCCATATTTACACAGTGGAGATTTTATCAAAAATCCCATGGAAAACGGTCACGCTCATTGTCAGGCGACTAGACTTAATCATGATCTCTGAGGTGCAGTCATCTTATTGCCAGACTATTTTGGGTTATTCCCAAAAGGCTTGTTCCCGGAAACCGAAGAGTGAATTTTCCTGTTGTATCCCATTCTTTAGTATAGATTCTTATTACGGTCATGGGATTTCCTAATACAATCTGATGTTTGATTTTTTTCATAATATCCCATTGATGATGGTGCTTCATTTAATGAGCAAGGATTTTATCTTCAGGATATTGCTCAAGATATTTAATAACCAAACAAGGAGTTTCAAAACAATTCGAGTGTGTTATACATTCTGTTTGAAAATCAAATGTGAACTGTCCTGGGTCCATAGAGGTTTTATTCAATCTAAACCATGACCACCATTCTTGGAGCCACTGTGGTTGGTGAAGAATTTGGGAGATGAAATTTGGTCCAAATTTGATTAATGTATAGTGGGTTCCATCATTTTTCTCTCTGCATAATACATCCCACCATAATTGCTTGTAACCTGCAAAATTATATACAGTGTCAGGAAAGTTAAGGTTAGGATTGTGATGTGGCCACATTAGTCTTTCACTAAAATGAGGATCTCTTGTCCTGTTGATGACATAATAGTTATGAAAAGTATTAGTTCTTAGGTTTCCTTCGTTCATTCCTATATAAGAAGAGGAGTAGAGCTCATTTGGGACATCGAAATTTGGAGAGATTCTAGATTTTTTAGATTCTGAGATTATATTCCTGCTCTGCATCTGCAAACATCAGTTCGATCTGCTTGCATCACGAAGAATTTCTCAAGTTTAAGTAAGAAGTTTGGAAGCCTGCACATCAAGGCCTAAAAACCTTGGTGAGAACCTAAAGTGGTTGAATTTCCATAAGATTTGAGTTTTTCTATTGAGTGTTAACTTCTTCAAGTTCTAAATACAGAGTCTATAGAGGGTCAGGTAGCCTCTGGATCTCACCCTTTTTCCAAAGGTGACATATCCAGTAAATGCCCCTATATTCAATCTCTGGAACATATCTATATAGAATTTCTTCATTGTAATATCCATTTCTAAAAATAATAAAGAAGAGAAGTTTTCCATATTTTTTTGCATGAGTGATAAATCTTGAATGTCTACTATGAGCTTTTAAATATTCTGTGAGAGGAGAGTTTCATCGGAGGTTCGCCGAGAGTCAAGGGACTCCAACTCGTTAAGGCAGGAGGCTGTGGAAGAGTCTTTTGCAAGAAGACTCAGAAGTTCGTGTACGAGTTCATGTATCATGACATAAGAATCAAAAAGCTTAAATTAGCACAACAAGCTTCATTTCTCCAATGGAGAAAGCCCTTGATATCAAATTGGTATCAGAGCCAATAACGTTTGGTTCAACCGGGTATTTTCTATAAACTTATAATATAGAAATGGAACCAGGAAGAAGATCTGTATCTTTCACATAATTTCATCAAGAAGAGCACATAGAAGAAAATTCTAATTTGGAAAATCTATTTCATTCAACTTGTACTTTTGAAATAAATTCTACAGATCTAGAAATAGTTGAAAGTTAGCCTATAGCCTGTTGGGCTCTTCCTTCCATAAGTCTGACTAGTGTATATTCTAATTTATCTATTTTTCATTTAAAAGTTATAACCAGAGTCATAGTAAAGGAATGTGTTAGCCAAATCCAAGAAAATGTTGAGTCTATCCATACCATATCTCTTTTAAATCCCAAAAATCTACAAGAAGAAGCCAAAATACATGGCACGTCTAATTTGCATCTTGGTTTTATAAAGGTGGGGATAAATTCTTTGACCCATAGAGGGTTGGACACATATTGTTTAGGAACCATCAGAGACCTTTCCCATAATAAATACATGGCTTCACTTATTGGTGGGATAGTTGCCCCATTATCAAATGGTATTGTCTGGTTTGATTGTCATCCAAACTTCTCAGTATATGTGTATGATGAACATATAAATGACATCCTTGAGTTACAAATCAAAATATCTGGTTTTGATATGAAGAAGAAAACAACTAATATTTCTGTTCATACTAGAGGATGCTTTAAACGCACCAACACCCTCTATCTTATTGTCCTTCATACACCAAGCAAAGAATCCAAGTCTAGCACACTGGTCATAATAGATGCTCATAATCAAAAAATTGAGCATCAAACTATAAAATGGGAAGATCTTAGTTTTCTTGAGAATTGGGTGGTAGATCTCCCTGACAGACCAAAAATATAGAGTATAACCACAACTCAGATTCAAGAAAATCCCTCTTCATCTGTGATATCTTTTCAAAGAAGGTCTACCATTGATCATAGAAGGATCTGTGATGTTGATTCTTTACATAAATACTTTGGCCATAAGTCTTTATAGTTCTGCATCGACCTTGTTGATAGTTGACCTTCATCATCATCACCATATGTAAATATTAATACATCATGTATTCATGCATATTTATTTGAATTAGCTCAGTTACTTCATTTTCCTTCTTTAGAAGTCAAGTGTCCAGCTTGTAAACACCTACTCCATTTAGAAGCTCTTACAAATTTGGTTACCCACCAAAATCACAATGTCCAAATAGGAGAAGTTCCCCCATCCACTACAGTAAATACTTTTACAAATCCCAAATGTGCAGATATACCATTTCCTCATGACATAGTGATGGTTATCCATGAGCTACCCTCTTTGGAAAATGAAGATCCCCATCTTACTGAAATGTTCAGTAAAATGCGCCCACCTGGTATGCCTAGATATGGGTTGGGATATCTAGAGCAGCTTGACAGTCTGATTCCAAGTTCCAGATTTGAAAATCCTACTCCTTCAGATTGTAAAAAGCCTGTGAAACCAGAGATGTATGAAAATATGCTAAATTGGGATCTATATACCCATCCTAAGGCTAGATAATTCAATTCTAACACTACTACAGAACATAAAACTGCACTTTCCTTGGAATGGAAAGTCTACATGGAAATAAAAAATTCTTGGATCTCATTTTATGCTTGGAGAAAGATAAAAGACCCACCTACTGTATATATGGCAGATGCAAAAAGCTCATCTCCACAAAGAAATTTATGGAAAACTTGTGATGTTAGAAAGCTTGAAACTACTTCTACTTTTCCTCCTTATAAAGGGATCCTTCTAGGGGAAGCAGGAATCTCAGAAAAATATATTCCCCTTGTTCTTAAGGATTATTATTCTCTTGGCATTGATGGCAGAATACAAAAAGTAAGTGAACGAATAAATTGGACAGACACTGCTTAAAAGGGTTGGAAATTAATGATGCAAAAACCCAAGAACAAAAAGAATGTTTCAACTCTTTGGAAGTTGCCGTAAAAAGTGTAAATCAAAGTCTAAATGATGTTAATTTTTTTGTCTCTTCCTGAAAATTATTTGTGAGAGAGTCCGTTGAAGGAATAATAGACAGAGTGAGGTTTGAGTCACTAACCTCACAGAATCTCATACAAGACCTTTCAGAAAAAATTTAGCAAATTATCTATTTCTCCCAAAGAAAAAGAAATTCCAAAATCAATGTTGTTTACCCATCAAATACCCATCCAACATCCAAAGGCACCGATAGAAAATTTTGTGTTCTTATTCCCAAAAGAACAGAAGGCTATCAAAAAGCCTCAACCTACTGGAGAAATTTCTCTACTTTTCCGAGAAGAAACATCTGAATAAATCCCTAAAACCTCAGGACATTATATGTTTCCTATTTATGAACCCTTGTCTATCCAGTTCACTAGATACCCAACACCAGATCTTAGTGGCAAAGGCAATATGCCTGAAACTCATACTTTCCAATCAGGAGCATATAAGAAATGGAATATTGACGAGTTGAGTGCAGGACAAATCAGACAAACGATAGACCAAATGTACACAGAGTACAAATTCATGTGTATGAGGGGAAATTTAGAAATTGAATCTTGTAAAACACTCATTCAATTTTTTATGGGAACATTGTAAAGATGGTGGGAGGTAGAATCCTCTTTATCTCTTATACAAAAAATGGATGTTGAGGTGGTGAAAGATGAAGCACGTGATGTATTCCATATTAATGAAGATGGCACACCCCAAAACAATATTATTGGAGCACTAACATATTTCATTCTAGAATATTGGTGTGGGCCAACAATAGAAATGGAAAATAAGCATGAAATGATTCTTATGAACCTTAAATGTAAAAATATGTCTCAGTATGAAGATTTCCACATATACTGGACACAAATAATATATGAAGTCAAATAAAGCCCAAATTCTTTGTGGAAACATTTATATTTGGCAACACTCCCTTCCAAGTTTGTGGAATATATCCAGCACTAGGAGATATTATCCCAATATTTTGAAACGTATACATGGGGAGAAATTTATTGTAACATAACAAAAGCATTGATTAGTTTGTGTACAAGATTAAAGATAAACAAGTCATTACAAAAACCATCAAGACTTCCAATAGTAAATCAATTTGCAATAAATATGGGTTGTCCATTGATGATCCTGCTGTACAGAAGAGAAAGACTAGAAAAAATCAAAAGAAAACCCAAAAATGAGCTCACAGAGAACGCCCCAAGAGAACTAAGAATTATTCTCAGAGGAGATACTATAGAACTGTGCTAATATCACACAATTATGAGCCCAAGGATATACATTTAAAATCCCATAAAAACAACACACTTACTTGTTGTCTTTGTGGACAAAAAGGACATACTGCAAATAAATGTCCATAGGAAAATGAATCAAGGACAAAAAGTCTCAAGATTTTTCCAAAAGAAAGGGAAATAAAATGGTCACATTCCTGTGTAAAAGGTGTGGTTCAATTTATCATAAGAGAAAAAATCGTCCCAATATCATTTTCAAAGAAGAAGTACATTTGATGAAACAAAAATGTTGCAGCTCATTCTCAACAACGAGCAACAACCAAAAAGACACAGACATTGAATACTCTGATGAGAAAATCAATGCATACATTAGAGAATGTGATTGCACAGATTTTGAAGATTGTCATTGTAGTCTTTCTAAAGACTTCTCTGACTCAGAAAGTGAAGAACCAGGTCCAAGAAATATGCCCCAGAAGGAAAAGGTGTGTATGTCCCATACAATTGATGATGAGGAAGCAAAAGTATTAAACAACATCAAAATGCTCGAATAAGGGGAAATCAAAGAAAAACTCCTCAAACACTTTTTGTCAACTCTGCACAAAAACCAAGGAAGTACCTCTAAATATTCTTCATCTAAAGCCTTGTTTGTAGATGCTTCATATGAGAAAAATACAAAATCATTCCAAAGCGATCAACATTCTGCAAAACCTAGGTCTATGACCCTAGGGGGAGTTAGTCAAGAAACTCAAAAACTAAAGAAAGAAGTGGTAGAGCTAAATAAAAAGGTCTCAAATTTAGAAAAAAGTTAAAAAAACACAGGATTCAAAGCCTCTCAGAAATCCTAATGTTGAGATCTATGAAAAGTAACATACAGATTTTTAAACTTTGGAAGCATGAAAATAATGACCATCCAATACCAACAACACCATGTGCTGTTAGATATCAACACTGAAGATCAAATATTTTCCCTCAGAACATTGATAGACTCAGGAGCATATATTAATGTTCTGAACAAAAATTTAATTCCAGCAAAATATTGGACAATAGCACATAGAGAATTTATAGGGTTAGGAACCCAAAATTTCAAATATGAGGTTCCTAAGGCCACAATTTACTTTGAAAAACATTGTATCAGCCTGAAATTTGCAGTTGGCAGTATTCCTGTTGACTGTATATTGGGAAATTTCTTTCTTACTGTTGTACAACCACATGGTTCAGCCAGATTGTCTGATGGGTCAACTGGTTACTTTATTTATGTTCCTGATGAGAGAGGATATTTTCAGAATATCACTCTTCCTTATATCTCCACACCCAGGTATTCTACTATGGTCCAAGCCATGAAAGAATTAAATCTGAAACAGATAAATATAGAATAACTGAAACACTTTAAATCTTCTCTGAGGATTGAAGAGAAAATTCAATCTCCCAAGATTATGTCGAAAATTGCATAATTGAAAAAGCAACTAGAAGAACAATGTTGTGTAGAAGATCCTAACGCCTTTTGACATAGGAAGAAATACAAAGTATAATTTCCCTACAAAGAATATTATGAAGGGAATCCATGCAAGAGTAGATCAATTTCTATGAATAATGAGTATAGAAAACTATGCCAGAAAGATATTTTTAGCCTTCTGCAGTGAAAACTCATTAGATAATCCAACAGTCCTTGGAACTGCTATGGATTCTATGTCAATAAACATTATGAAAAAATTAGGGGAATTCCTAGACTAGTCATTAACTACATACCCCTAAATACATTTTTAGTAAATGACATCTACTCAATTCCACACAAGGGTAGTCTAATAAGAAAAATAGCAGGCGCCAAAATATTCTCTAAGTTTGACATGAAATCTGGATTTTGGCAGGTTGCTATTAAAGAATAAGATAGGTTCAAAAAAACATTTAGTGTCAATTCAGGACATTATGAGTGGAAGGTCATGCCATTTGGATTGAAGCATGCTTCTTCAAAATTTCAAAAGGTAATGGATGAAGTCTTCAAACCATATTTTGATTGGCTGATCGTATACATTGATGATTTCCTAATATTTTCAAAAAGTGTTGAAGAACACTTTAAACATGTTTAGATATTTCTACAAGTTGTGAAAATAATGGCTTGGTTTTGAGAAAAAAGAAGTTGGAACTATTCAAAAATAAATAAAATTTCTAGGTCACACCATTGAAAATGGACAGATCACTTTACAAAAACATGCCTTGGAATCTGTTGATAAATTCCCCGTTAAAATTATTGACAAAGCCTAATTACAAATATTCTTGGGATGTCTAAATTATGTCAGTAATTTATATAAAGGTTGTGCAAATGACAAAATTCTATTGAATCAAAGACTACAAAAAGAGCCAAAGCCATGGACAGATGCACATACTACAGTAGTAAAAAGAATAAAAGCCAAGGTAAAAACATTACCTATCCTTTACTTAGCAGATGAATAATTGTTCAAAATTGTTGAAACTGACGCGAGTGATCTAGGATGGGGTGGAATACTAAAATAGAAAAAAGATGGAAGTGAACAAGTGGTCCAATTTTCCTCAAGGACATGGAATCCTTCTGAAAGGAATTATTCTACAATAGAAAAAAAGGTAAATGTTTCCTGGAACTGTATAGATAAGTTTGATATACATCTTGTACATAAAAAATTCTTGTTGAGAACTGACGCTTCTGCACTTAAGAATTTCTTGAAAAAATATATCATGAAGCCTGGGGAAGTTAATTTTTCCAGATGGCAAGCACTCTTTTCAAACTTTGACTTCTAGGTAGAACACATCAAAGGATCGAAGAACTTCCTACCTGATTTCTTAAGTAGAGAAAACCTAGTGCAAACAGAAAACTTGATGGTCATTGTTACAGAATGATGACCATTTGAAATTATTGCGTATGTGTGTATTAATACAACCCAACCATGTCATATAATATATGGGATCTACACTCTTTATTTACAAAATACCACACATGTAAATGCATTGCAATATATATAATAATGTGGCATGTGGATTTACACACTATATATATATATATATATATATATATATATATATATATATATAATTTTATTATATATTTTTACAACAAATATAATAGGGAGCTGCAAAGCAGCAACTCGTTGCCATTGAGTCGAAGGATTGGGGTGCATATTTGATGTTGCTAGAATAGGGCATTGATAATTTGACATAGGATTATCTTAATGCAACTAGAGTCGAATTATCTTAATGCAGTTAGAGTTGATGCCTAGTTTTTCATATGTAGTGGTGTTCAAAGGTTGGTTAACATGCTCACTTCAAATTTTTATATGCATCACTCATATTCATGTGAATACTTTATCAAATGACGCAGATGAAAAATAACTTGATAACCGTTCTCATTGTTTCATTATAGGCTATGAACTAATGGGCTCTATGATAATTTGGAAGCATGTTAAAAAAAGTGAACCCTTAAGCAGAGCAGACATACATTTTCATTTAAAGGATGCAAAGTGAATTCCATCACCATTTTCATTTTTATCTTAAATTCAAATCTCAAGCATCAAATTTAAAAATATGATGGATAGTGAGGTTCAGTTTACCAATGACCATCGTGAATTGATAACGAGATATGGCTTTCAACGTTATTTTATGAGTGTTAGTAATTCCCTTGTAGTGCTAGTGATTTTACCCTTAGTTACATTGTGTTGCAATGGACTTTGGTGATGATATGAGAGTTGATGATCATATGACAATTTTTATATCAATGGCCAAGGAGTAAATAAGTTTTGAGGAAGCACAATATACAGTGAAGATTTGGTCTTTAGTGAAAATGTGTGGAGGTATATGTGCCTTGAATACTAATATTTCATCTTTCAAAGATAATTCAATAATCAACTACAAAATTTGAAGAGGTCTGGGGCTACTTTTGAAGCATTTGGTAATAATCGTGTGTATTGGGCAAAGTTGTAAAATATTTTCTACATTGAATTTTACAGAGAGATTCGAACATGTCATGGACAATGTATCATTTCTTTATTCACATAATTTGTATGTAAACATTGTATATCATTTTGCCTCGGTTTAAGGACAAACTATGGTGTTTACATTGTAGTTTACATCATTTATTTGTGAGAGTGCTCGTGGAATTTTAGATTAAGCTAGTATTTTAATGGAAATATTGAGCATGGTTCATATATTTGGATAAGAATATTTTATTTAAATATATTTTTTTTATATAAAAAATATTAAAATATTGTTAATTTGAATTTTAGTCTTTATATTTGAATGTAAATGTGTATAATGAGGATTTCTGTATTTTAAATATTATATAATACTAAAATTGGGCAGATATGGAAAATCATGCCATGCCATTCCATGCAACCATCCTCTAACACTTTTCCACACTGATATCATCTTCCTCATACTCTTCACTGTCATTCTATGTAGTCCACGTTCTCATCCTAGTGGCCTGCATGTCTTTCTCTCAAGTTCAACCAACACCTATAGGATAGGGTGTTTACCCAATGTGAAGCATATATGTCTAGCCTTTCAACCCCCCTACTTTCATTTCTTCTTGAGAAAAACACAATCAATCCTTCACTGGTCTAGTCTATGCAGTCTCTACAACTATTCGAACTTGTTCTAAATTGGAGAATAATCATGATTGGGCTTGTGATGAAACCAAAGGTATGGCGACTTGACTTGCCAATGAGATAAAACCAAGGTATGTTGACTCTAAAAACATAAATCACGTTTCTGTTCTTTTAGAGAATACAATGTGTCCTTGTGGTGCCATTGACTAAGCTTTTCCAGATACCCTCATCTTATTTATTGGAAATCAACTTTG
The DNA here is from genome assembly GCA_034641835.2 of Pinus albicaulis. NCBI lineage: Eukaryota > Viridiplantae > Streptophyta > Pinopsida > Pinales > Pinaceae > Pinus > Pinus albicaulis. The sequence goes on from CM076577.1 coordinate 415,241,238, forward strand.
TATGTTTATAACTTAGAAAATATACCTGAATTCCATCTCTATATTACAGAAATGGCGTTGATTCTGATATTTTAGAACTCTAACACCCTCCTCCCACATCTACCCAAGTAATCGGTCAACCGGGGTAAACATGTGATGCAGGGTTACTATGATATGATTCAACCTCCTAGGTCACCTTAAGGAAGTGAAACTGACACCACACAACAACACAAACCTTCTACACATGCTACAGAACACCCAAGAGCCATCCCACCCTTCCAAGTGGCTAGCCCCTGATCCAACTTGACCTTTTCATGCATCAATCCCCTAGTCTCTCCCTTGACATGGGAGAGAGTGAAACTGGAAACCTCCAGTCAAAACACAACATGGCTATGGATTTGTCTGGGGAATTTTCCCAGTAGTTATGAGCCTAAGACCTCGAATTGTGTGCCACTTTTTCAAGCCCGGATCTTACGTCACTACCCAAAACTTGTTAATTTTTGGCAACTAGGTCCAAACTCCATGTTGCACTGCTCATGTGATGATGAATATATTTTTGTTGGATTCCTCTTTCAGAGAGATGAAATATTGATTAAGATCATCTTGTTTGGATGAGAAGAACATATATTTTGATTTTATTTTCCGCATGTACAAGCTCGACCATATTTATAATGTAGGCTCACAAGCCCTACAGATGTGTCACACACCCTCATTGATGGATATAAATTGGAGGGATATGATGTCCATGTCATCATCATCTCATCACACAAATTCCTCATGATCTGATTGGTTCATACAACCTAGAATATGCTTCTCTCTCTCTCCCACGTGTGAATATAGATGTCATAAATCTGGATGGTGAAAATACAGATGATGTTGGATATGGATGCTAGAAATGGATTCTGAAAATATGGATGTCGGAAATCTGGACAAGGGATTCTTTTGTTGAGTTGCATTGACTTTTGTAGTTGTCTTTGAGGTCATTTGTGTGTGACACTTGGATTATCATGCATGGAAGATGTACTTGGATTTGGAATTAGAAGATCAAGATGTAATGGACTATATGTAGGGGAAGATTCATGAGCCTCCATCATATTTTATGAGGCTCACAAAAATCAGGAATGATCTTCTTGCCATAGGAGAAGTAGCTGATCGAGAGCTCGTCCTCATTTCTCTTGGAGGACTTCCCTGAGACTGGTATGTATTTAATACTACAATTCTTAATAATAAGATGATTCTCGATTTTGATGAATTGTTGACTAGATGACTCAAGAGGAGACAATAATGATGGAGAGAGATCATCCCTCTAATGGAAATAGAGGTGACCCTACTGCCTTCGTCGCTCATGCAAAGAAGAAGAACCATGGTGGCCCGAGAAATCAAAACCATGGTAGAGCGGGGCCCAAAGGAAGGAAGGGAAGATGTTACACTTGTAACAAGTCTGGTCACTATGCAAGAGAGTGCCCCAATAGAAGGGACTCTCCCAGGGATGATGACAACAACAACTTCAACGGGAATGGCAATCAAAGGAACAACAGGTTCAAAGGGAAAAGGAAGGCTCCCTCTTATCGTAGTGGAAATGGGAAAACTTTCAAGAGGTCAGGAAATTCCAGGTACGATGAGTCTAATGTTGTTGATAATAAGAAAAATGAATATATTCTTGTATCTGCCCTCTCTACTGCATCTCCTCCCAAAATCCTAGATATCTAGTCTATTGATAGTGGTGTTTCAAGGCACCTCATTGGTTATAAAGAAGCCCTCTCTGATTTTATTGAGAAGGATACTAATTTAGAAATTATCCTTGGAGATAATCCTACATATCCCGTGAAAGGGATAGGGACTGTGACCCCTCATCTATCTCAAGGTCAAGTCCTCCGTTTACAAGATGTGTTGTACGTAGCTGATTTGAAGAAGAACCTCGTGTCTATTTAGGCAATGGAAGACAAAGGGTTCAAGGTGGCATTCGTTGATGGAAAGGTACACATTTGGAAGAAGAACTTCAAAGAAGCTCTTACTATTGGTTTTAGAGTTGATACACTCTACCAGGTTGGAGGAAGTCCATTGGGGGCTATGTCATGTGATACAACTCTTCAAACAGAGTTATGGCACTGGAGGTTTGCACACCTTCATTACAAAGCCCTTCTCGAAGCAAGGAAGGTGGTGACAGGGATGCCCGAATTTAAGGATGATCATGAAGGTATATGTCAGAGTTGTGCCGAAGGGAAGCATACAAGGGGACCATTCCCTTCTAGTGTCATAAAGACAACTGATACCTTGCAATTGATACATTCTGCTTTATTTGGTATGTTGCCTGTGACATCCTTGGGAGGATGTTCCTATTACATGACTTTTACAGATGACTTCTCCCGCAAGACCTAGATATATTTCGTGAAGAAGAAGGATGAAGCATTCAAATGGTTTCGTACCTTCAAGGCCTTGGTGGAAAATCAAACTGAGAAGAGAATCAAAGTTTTGAAGACCGACAATGGGATCGAGTATGAGTCAAATGAATTCAATGACTTTGTAGGGAAGTTGGCATTAAGAGAGACCAACTATGTATACTCCGAGAAAATGGTGTTGCCGTTAAATAACATGACTATTGTGGAAGCTGCCCATGCCATTCTATATGACCAAGGTCTTCCAAAGTTTCTATGGGGAGAAGCTGCGAACACTGTTGTTTATGTTCAAAATAGATGCTCGCATTCCGCTTTGGACTCCAAAACTCCCAAAGAAGCCTTCTCTAGTAAGAAGCCTGATGTCTCCCACTTTAGAGTTTTTGGAAGTCTTGTTTACTTTCATGTGCCGAAAGAAAAGAGAAGCAAGTTGGATGCTTCTGGAAAGAAGGGAATGTTGGTGGGCTACAGTGAAACTTCAAAGGCATATAGAATCTATGTGCCTAGTCAAAGAGAAGTAGAGATATGCCACGATGTCACCTTCGATGAAGATGCTGCCCTCAAGAAAGTAAGAAATCTTCCTAGCTCAAAGGAAGACAAAGAAGAAGAAGAAGCTGGAAGGCAGGAAGAACCGAAGGATGAACCTATGCCCGATGTTGAAGGACCAATGGATCCTATTGATCCACCTCCTTCTAATAAGAGGAGACCCTCATGGCTCAGGGACACTCTCCAGGATGCCGAGAGACATGTTGCCCCGAGAGGAACATTCCGTGAAAGCAAGAAGCCGAATAGGTACCAAGGGTACCTAGCAGCCATGAGTACAATTGTACAATCTGAGCCTGGAACATTTGAGGAAGTTGTAAAGCATCAACTTTGGAAGGATGTTATGCACAAAGAATATGAGTCCATTATGAAGAATGATGCCTTGCAAGTGGTCCTGAGACCAGAGGACAAATTTGTTGTCACCTCGAAATGGCCTCTTCAAGATCAAGTATGGAGCCGATGGAAGTGCTGAAAAGTACAAGGCAAGATTTGTTGCCAGAGGCTTCTCTCAAAAAGAAGGCATAGATTATGATGATATATTTGCACCTGTCGCCCCCTATACTACCATCCGATCTATCATTGCCCTTGCTGCAACGCAAGAATGGAGTCTCCATCATATGGATGTGAAGATTGCGTTTCTGCATGGTTCAATAAAGGAAGAGGTTTATGTGGAACAACCTCTGGGGTTCGAAGTCCAAGATAGAGACACCTATGTATGCAAGTTGAAGAAAGCCCTCTACGGGTTGAAGCAAGCCCCCAGGTCTTGGTATGAGAGGACAGATAGCTACTTGATGAAGTTGGGCTTCACTCGAAGTAATGTTGATCCAAACCTTTATTTTAAGGTTGATAGAAAAAGGCCTATCATTCTAGTTCTCTATGTGGACGATCTCTTCCTAATAGGTGATGACCCTCTCATTCATCAGTGTAAGAGGGAGCTAGCTTCCGAATTTGAGATGAAAGACCTAGGACTGATGCATTACTTCCTAGGCTTGGAGGTCTGGCAGAGACCAGGCGAGGTTTTCCTTTCTCAAGGAAAATATGTCGTGAAGCTGCTGGAGAGATTTGGTATGGTGGACTGTAAGCCTGTGTCGACACCAATGGGACTCAACATTAAGAAGTTGTGTGGAAACGATGTTGGGCCCGTGCTGGGAATCCCACCGAGTATCGACAACTCGTGGGGGCCCTGATGTTCCTAGTGAACTCCCATCCGAATGTATGTTTTGCAGTGAACACTTTGAGTCAACATATGGTTGAGCCTCATCACATTCACTGTATTGGTGCCACTAATCTATTGAGATATCTTCAGGGAATAATCAACCATGGGTTGAGATACGCTACCGAGATTTTGAGACTCCATGGATATACTGATGCCAATTGGGCAGGTAGTGTGGTGGATCGCAATAGCACATCTGGATGTTTCTTCACCTTGGGTTCTACTTCGATATCTTGGATGAGAAGGAAGCAAAAGTCGGTGGATTTGAGCACCGCTGAGGCCGAAGATATTGCGTCAAGTATGGACTGTTATGAACTTTTTTGGTTGAGAAAGCTCTTCAGTGAGTTGTTCAAACATGTGCTAGATACCACCATTGTCCTTTGTGATAACCAGAGCAGGATTCGTCTTTCTAAGAATCCCGTGTTCCACGATCGATCCAAGCATATTGATATTAAGTACCAATTTGTCCGGGACATGGTACAATGGGGCTCAATAAGACTCAATCATATAGGAACTTATGAGAACGTTGCAGATATTCTCATGAAGCCCCTAGGGAAGTTCAAGTTCCTAACCTTCCATGAGAAGGTTGGAATCATAGAAAGAACATATTGTGAAGGTCTTGCTTTAGTTGGACTATGAGCTCTGGGAGCTCCAGGGGGATTTGGGATATCTTCTTGGAGCTATAAGCACACACGGGGCTAGGCTTGTCGAACCTTGTTGTGCTTCTGCCCCACCATTATGATATTGAGTTGGTTCAAATCTCTTTGATCTATACCCCACACACATCCTACCCCTGTAGTTTCAGGCTCATGGGAAGTACCTCTCATTTGGCTAATGAGGTGGGAAATGTGGATAGAGACCAATAGTAAGACTGATGGAAGCATCAGAGATTGATGTACTCTCTATGTCTAGGATGGCATGTGTCCAAGACCTTGATCTGGGATCAAGTCTGATGAGTTTCTTACCTCTAAACTAACTTCGGGTTAGTATGTGACTCATTTTGAGTCTATTGAGGTGTTATCCTCTAAACTGAATTTGGATCAATAAACTAAATTCAGGTTAGTATGTGACTCCTTTTGAGTCTATTGAGGTTTTATAATCTAAACTAACTTCGGGTCAGTAAACTAACTTTGGGTTAGTATATGAATCTTTTGAGTCAAAGATGACTTCGGGTCATCAGAGCATGATGTATTTGTGACTCACCCTCCTTATTCTATTTGTGAAGAAGAGCCAAAAAATCATGTTACAGCAAGATGACGTAGAAGTGCAGGATTATATATGATAGTACTCGATGGTACTAATCACTGGATGGCACATGTGGAAAGATGGAGTTCTCCCTAGTTGAGAAGGGGTGTTAATTTTGGGAAACTAGGTCCCAAATCCATGTTGAACTGGTCATATGATGATGATTATATTTTGTTGGATTCCTCTTTCGGAGAGGTGCAAGATTGATCTAAATATTATCTTGTTTGAATGAGCATAACATATATTTTGATTTTATTTTCCACACATGTCCAAGGTCATCCAAATTTGTAATTTATGCTCACAAGCCCTACAGATGTGTCACACACCCTCATTAATGGATATAAATTGGAGAGAGATGATGTCCATTTCATCATCATCTCATCACACACATTCCTCATGATCTGATCGGTTCGTACAACCTAGAAGAGGCTTTTCTCTCTCTCCCACGTGTGAATATGGATGCCGAAAATATGGATGATGTCAGATATGGATGTCAGAAGTATGGATGATGCCGGAAATGGATGCCATAAATCTAGATGAGGGATTCTTTTGTTGACTTGTGTTGAATTTTGGAGTTGCCTTTGAGGTGTGTGTCTGACAATTATGGAATGTTGATTTGGCTATTGGAGAAGTTGGTTTGACCAACTCAAGACTTTGCTGGCTAGTGCATCCTGTTGACTTTCATAATGGACATTATTCTATATCGTTGTTGGAAAAGAATAATTTTATAATTTGATCTATATTATTGGCTTGTCTTTTTTTGTTCTATTATTATGCTCTATCATCATTTTACTTTCATGTTTATGTGATTTCTAAATTTAATCGAGCCTAAGTAAGATTGAAGAAAAACTGCATCAAGCATAGAACATACCGTGGTTATCTAAAATTAACACAACACCATGACACTTTCAGAATAGAAGTATAACAGTGGAATAATGATTCAAATGAAAACAATTGAACAAGAACTTGACTGGACCCCTACTAGCCATGATAGGTGTTTCATCAAACATGTCACAAATATGTAATATACATGTTTAAACAACAAATCTAAGAATAATAGTCTCATACTTATCTGAGAATTGCTAAGAAGCATTCTTGCCTCATCACATTAACTACATTATCATCTATTTGGTTATAGATACATTCATTCATTTACAAATAAAAACATGATGAGAGCCATACATAATTACTGACATAGAAAAAATTCATAACTAACATATAAACAACATAAATGACAAGCATAGAACAATCATTTAAGCCAGATAATCTCAAACATATTTACCCATCGATACAAGAGGAAAAGAGCTCTTATTTCCATAAGAAAATTGCAATCAAATATGGGACTTCCACATTCCACCCAACCACAAACATGGCTAAGTGTTACATAGCAATTTGTCACCATCCCTGCAATTCCCCATCCCGCACATTGGAGGGCTCTTTCCGTGACCTGTGAGCAGTGACATAACTTGAAAACACTTTCATGGCATTCCCTTGAACATGTACTTTCATTGCCCTAAAGACAACTCCTTGTGAAAAAACCCTAAAAATAGCCTTTTTTGCATTGGCACAGGTACACAGTTCAGCCCTCACACCAAGGGGGAAAATCCTCCAAAGAGGGCGTGCTAATTGGCGCTCTGTCTCAGAGCCGCCGCACCCACGCCAGGTTTAATAAAGGGTGTTTTTTAAAAATAAATGGCGGAAGATTGACCCCAACCAATTCCTAAACTGGTCTCCAATTTGAGTTGGGAGGTTGGCTCTGAATCTCCATGTAGAGGAAGTAGTTTTCCACCTCTCATGGAAGCTTCCTTGAGGATAGGGCCAATCCCATGATTGTAGGGATCCCAACTCCCCTTCCTCCATCTATATAAGCTTGTTGTTTTCCTTTGCAAGCTAATCTCCAAGAGCCTTCATAGCCTAAAGAATGTTGCAAGAGCTTTGATAGTCCTCATAGTGCCAAATCCATAGCAAGGAGATTGTCGATCGAAGAGAGAGGCTTGTCCCCATCCTTGACAAGCTTTACCGAGACGTATTCCGCTGGCGACCCGTCGAAGGAGAATTCAACGTCAGAGACAGGTTGTATTTTCCTTTATATGAATTAATGATAAGCGACTATTGGTTATGGTTCCACTCGTTTTGTTCATTATGATCATGAGTTGTGTCCTCTCTGACTGACGCATAATTGTATATATCAGATTTTACACTTGTGTTTGTTGTGTTTCTTGCGTGTGCAGGTGTTCGATTGCGACGAGCGTGAGGATTGTGATCTGTCGGAGCAAAGGAACGGGAGCGTTACCTTCTCTACAAACAACAGCGTTGGATTCGAGGTAATCCTTCTTCACAAGTTGGTTTATTGCAATTAGGGACCTGCACCATAGCGTGTTACAATTGTTGCTAGACCTGTTCTGGGCTAGTAGGGATCGCCTCTGTTCGCAGAGGGGATTTACCTCCACAACAAATTGGCAACTCCACTGGGGAGTTAACTTGTTGTTTGCTTTATAAACTACAGACGGAGCCTGAAGCTAGCCAGATAGCCTTCGAAACGCTCTTGCTTTGCATTAGCGAAAGTCGATGAATGCTACTTCAGTCAATCTCCGATCTAGTTTATGAACTGAACACTTGGAGTATTGTCTTGTCTTTTTGGTCCATCCCTGGCTTTCCTTTCTTGATCAGCTCTTTTGGCTGGCTCTTTTTGTGGCTTTGACTTTCAGTTTGAGCTTTACCATCACTGGTCTACTTCTTGGATTGCTCTTTTTACATTTTTCTTTAGTAAACTCGGCTGGCGCGCTTTTCAGTGTGACAGTCGCACCCACTGGCACATGTTGTCAGTGTATTACTCGCGCCAATTCCATTCTGGCACTATTTTCAGCCTCACAGTCGCGCCAATCCTGTAAGGTATTAGGGTTTACTGTGTTCTGAGCCTTCTGAGACTGATTTGGGTGTTTGGTCTTATTTTTACGACTACTTGAGTGTTTTGGAGCCTTGCTTGACTGACTGTGACCTTCATCCTTTGGTTGTTTTCCCATTTCTATCGATTTTACATTTTAGCCCTAGGGCATCTAGGTGCTATTGTGTGTCGAGCCTCCCTTGGGATTTTGTGGTTTATGTCTGTTCAATCAACTTTTTGATTGCTTCTATGCATTCGTTTGGTGGTCGTCGATCATTTTATTGCGTTGTTTGAGTGATTGGTTTCTTCTTCACTTGAATTCCACTTTGTCTCGCTTTGAGACTAGATTACATGGTTCATTTGAGTCTTTGGGTATCTTTTGATTTGAGGGACTTTTTGTCGATTTGAGATTTGGTTGTGTGCTTGCATTGAGTGAAATTTGATTGTTTCTTCTCTTTTTCTATCACTTCTCAAGTTGCTTGTCTCATTATTTTTCATTTTGTTTAGTGCATTGTGCTCTTGAACATTGAAAATACAAAAAAAATCTCTTTTGCTTTGAATTAGTTAGTGTGAATTAGATCTTTTCGGTGTTATTAGTGATTAGTAACTTTGAATGAAAAGCTTCTAGTTTCCATTAGCTGCATTAGAGATATCATTGGTTGTTGTCTGATCATTTTGTTGTTGTGTGAAAAGCTCTTAAATCTCCTGTAATTAGCTTTCATCGAATGAAATGATATACTGTAGCATGTAGTGTGCATTTAGGGGATTTTGAGACCTAACACTCGCTAGGACTTGAAAACAGAAACATAATTGAAGATAAACATTAAAAATTTATTCAATTTACACTAAGGCAGCATTGAAACATTAACGAAATATTTAGAGGTCTAGGCTAGAGACGTGTTCCGACGTCTTTAAACCTAGTAGTTGTCGTTCGCCTCTTGGCTTTAGACAGCTTTAGTATGGACTTGTGCTCCCTGTACTGTCACGTATATAAAGGGAGACCCCACTAGGTTTCTATCCTTTATCCATAGGAAGTTGAGTCTGCCGCCCTATACCCGTGATACACCAGACACAGCATTCGAGGAGATTGCCTGCACGTACGTCAAGTCCTTGGTTGATTTCTCTTTCATTTTGAAACCAAGGTGTATATTGCAATTCACGGTTATTTGGTACACCCTTTGCCTAGTATTCCTGAGCAGTCATTTTGATCTTATTTGACTCTTTAAATTTGAAAATATCACCAAGCGCTTGTCCTTTCACGCTTGCTTCAAAATTGAAAGAGATAGAGTCATCTTTCATCTGTTTCTCGACTCTTAAAACATGAAACGGTGAAGTTTCTAAGTTTCAATGTGGTAAAATAAATCACCTGCGATCACACGCCCTGTTAGAATTTGCTTGTTGGCCGTTTGATTGTGTGCCTTGGTTTTTAGCCCGTTTGCGGTTTTGAGTTTTTGATGGCAACTTTTCCAGAGTTCACCAACCAAGGAATCCCCTTCAATGGGAATCCTGGTCATTTTCCTCCTTTTGGGAATGTTGGTGCTCCTTATATGGCAACGTTGTCCCTTCCTGGGTTAACTGTTGGGTTGCCTGTTTGGTTGTTCTCAAACTCTGTGGTTCCGAATTTCTCGGTTACTGTTCAATCAGTTCCTCTGCCTGAACAACATCATGTTGATTCTAAGGTAGACCTCTCCCCTTCTTCGCCTATTTCTGCGTCCTCCTCTTCTACTTCGCCTGGTGAAAGTCTGGATTCGAGTAACCAGGTGGCTAATAAGAAGAAGAAGAAGACAAAGAAGAAGAAGTCTGATAAGAGAGAGGCTAAGGCTGCAGCTACTACTTATAAAGCACCTCCTCTTGATGAACCTTCCAACCCTCCACGGAAAGTCAAGTTCCCTTGCATGTTGTGCATGGGAGACCATCTTCTTCGATACTACCCTGGCATTCCCAAGGTGCTCGAAGCATGGTCCAACAGTCACCCACCATTGCCTTTGGCTTCCGGGAGTCAATTTAGGGGCACGTCTTCAACTGGTGCTGGTAAAACTCTTAAGAAACAGGGTAAGCTTGCCAATCCCTGTAAATTGTGTGAAGGGCACCATGCCATTCACCTTTGTCCGTATATGGATGAAGCCAAGAGAGTCTTGGACAACTCAACAATTTCCACACCATGCCTTCCAACTGGTTATAATCGGCTTTCCTTGATTCCTCCACCATTTGGTCCTATGATTGGTCAAGAGTCATCCTTGGTCAATCTCGCTCCCTCGGAAATTCAAATTCAAGAATCCATTCCCGACCAACCATTGGTCGTGGGATCGGTTGAGCTGGCCCTGTCTAAGGTGCACCAGGTCTTTTCCGTGGAGATTGGATCTCACATCCCTCAGGTTCTTCTTGTTTCTTCAGATTCTTCGAACTTGGAGAAAAATTCTCCTATCCCTATATCTCAAGAAGCTGCTTTTCCGCCTCCCGTGATGGAGGTCCCGGAGGATACTCCTCCTGCCTTCGAGATGGAGGTCATGGAGGATGCTCCTTATTCTTCCGTAACACCAAGGGAAGACCATCTCGGTTCGATGGTAGCCCCTCCGAGTAGTTTGGTCGCTTCCTTTGATTGGAATCGATTCGCAGGATACCGCCTTCCGTCTTATGTGCCTTTCGAGATCACAGTACAGGCTTTTGGTCTGGTCGTACCCAGCACCATTATAGATGAAGGCGCATCTGTTAGTGTTCTATCCTCAACTACTTGGCAAGATTTTGGCTCGTCGCCACTTGTGCCTGTTACGCAGAATCTATTGGCATTTAATAGAAGAACGAGTCAACTGTTAGGGATCCTTCCAAGGTTACCTGTTACTTTGGGAGATAAAACCATCCATTTGGACATGATGGTTGTTCCAGGCCCCTTGGATTTCAATCTACTCTTGGGGCGTGATTACACCTATGCCCTGGGAGCGCTTGTCTCCTCCCTTTTTCGTGTGGTCTGTTTTCGACATGAAGGACAGATCATGACCATTGATCAGCTTTCTTTCTTTGGTCCTAATGTGGCAACTGGCCCGCCATCATCCCTTCCTGGTTTTTACCCACCCATTGTATCTACCCCACCGCAGGTCAACTATGTGGCTACCTACCTCGTGCCTGTACTCAGTGATAGTGCCATCGTGCATCAGGTGCTGGGGGCATTGGGTCCTGACTTCCAGGATGTTTTCCTTCCATCGGGAGGTCAATCCCCTCTGCGGACAGAGGCGATCCCTACTAGCCCAGAACGGGTCTAGCAACAATCGTAACACGCTATGGTGTAGGTCCCTAATTTCAATAAACCAACTTGCGAAGAAGGATTACCTCGAATCCAACGTTGTTGTTTGTAGAGAAGGTAGCGCTCCCATTCCTTTGCTCCGGTAGATCAAAATACTCACGCTCGTCGCGATTGAACACCTGCACACGCAAGAAACACAACAAACACCAGTGTAAAATCCGATATATACAATTATGCGTTAGTCAGATAGGACACAACTCATGATCATAATGAAAAAAACAAGTGGAACCGTAACCAATAGTCGCTTATCATTAATTCATACAAAGGAAAATACAACCTAGCTCTGATGTTGAATTCTCCTTCGACGGGTCGCCAGCAGAATACGTCTCGGTAAAGCTTGTCAAGGATGGGGACAAGCCTCTCTCTTCGATCGTCAATCTCCTTGCTATGGATTTGGCACTATGAGGACTATCAAAGCTCTTACAACATTCTTTAGGCTATGAAGGCTCTTGGATATTAGCTTGCAAAGTAAAATTGCAAGCTTATATAGATGGAGGAAGGGGAGTTGGGTTCCCTACAATCATGGGATTGGCCCTATCCTCAAGGAAGCTTCCATGAGAGGTGGAAAACTACTTCCTCTACATGGAGATTCGGAGCCAACCTCCCAACTCAAATTAGAGACCAGTTTAGGAATTGGTTGGGGTCAATCTTCCACCATTTATTTTTTAAAAACACCCTTTATTAAGCATGGCGCGGGTGCGGCTCTGAGACAGAGCGCCAATTGGCACGCCCTCTTTGGAGGATTTTCCCCCTTGGCACGAGGACTGAACTGTGTACCCGCGCCAATGCAAAAAAGGCTATTTTTAGGGTTTTTCACAAGGATTTTTCTTCAGGGCAATGAAAGTACATGTTCAAGGGAATGCCATGAAAGTGTTTTCAAGTTATGTCACTGCTCACAGGTCATGGAAAGAGCCCTCCAATGCGCGGGACAGGGAATTGCAGGGATGGTGACAAATTGCTGTGTAACACTAAGCCAAATATCTCTTTAGTCAGTCAACCCCGTGCCATATTCCAAACATGAATGTGGGATCTCACAAAAAAAATCAATGAAAACCAAACCAAGGCTTCTAAATGCCAACCACCTCAAACCTCAACCAATGATTCCACCTCATGACTATACATCGCTAACCATCACCAGTTCGCTCTCTACCGAAGTTGTCTAGGGCTCCAAATAATTTATTCCAACCAAGGCTCCATGACTAGAAACTCAACCCACAACTGCTTCAAGGCTCCAGAGTGTTTATCCAACCAATGCTCCCAAACTAGTAACTCAACCCCCCAACGGATCTAGAGCATTTGTCCAACCAAGGCTCTAGGACTAGTAACTCAACCCAATTTGTTACAGAGCTCCAGAGTGTTTTTCCAACCAAGGCTCTAGGAACTAGTAACTCAACCCATAGCTAAAGTAACATGAAAACTAACCCGAAAAAAAATAATGAAATGAACCAAAAACACCATGACTATCCAGGAAATGGCAAGGCTAGAAAAATCTACTTTCAATCCAGGAAATACTCCATGTCGATGACATAACATGACCAAGAAATCACGTGCATATTCCATGCATTCCAAAACTAGTGAGGAAAACATACATGTAAATCGGTACCTACAAGCAAAACCCATTGTAGCTACTAATCCTGATGTTCTCTTATGCTTTGTTGCTCTTCCTTTTCCTTCTTGCTCCAAAACTCTAAGTATGCCACACTCTACAAGAGTGATCCAAGAACCTCTAAGTGTCCAAGAATATGCGAGAGAGAGAGAGAGAGAGAGAAAATGAGAGCTCCAAATATGAACTGAAACAATTATGAGCCATGTTGAAATGACAACAAGAAATGGCTTCTAATTTATTTTTCCCTTAATTAAACTAGAAGGAAATTGTAATTCCACATTGCATGAAAACTTGTACGAGTTAACTGAGTCAGGAAGGCTTGTTCAACTTATTCAATTTGATTTGAGGTTCAAACTGGAGGCATGTAGAGTTCTACCTAAGTTTTAGGGGGTCCAGTTGCGGTTTATTTTGAGTTGTAATTAGTTAACTTAATTATTTGAGTTAAAATCAGTTTAACTAGTTCTAACTAAGAGATGAGCTAGTGATTGGTCCAGTGAATTAAATCTGATTTAATTCACATGTAGTGATCAATCAGATAACTGATAGTTCACTTTAAATATTTGTTGCATGTCAGTTCTATGGAAGGCCCATTTGAGATTGGAGTTAAAATGAAGATAATTGTTAGTTGTATAATTAGAAAATTATACATGTCATGCATGATGTCATCATGATGACTTGAATGTATTTCACAATCTATTGATGGGAATTTCCTAACTAATATGGGCTCAATTAGCACAGGAATGCATGAGAAATTATGGTGAAACAGAGGCAATGAATTGGGTAAATATTGGACCAGATCTCTTAGATTAGAGTGAGGCAGTCAACAGAGTGCAGAGGTTTCTCAGGAAGAGAAATAACATTGTATTATTTAATGTGCTTGACTTTATGTAATATACATATAGTGAGGTTTTTAGCTGAGGATTTCCATAGATAAATATTTGTGTTGTGTGATTGATATTATTTCTCTTTCTTGTTCATGTGATTGTGTGATTGCAATTGGTTTTCGCAATTGGTATAATTGATTCAGTATTTTGTTTCAGTACATTACAAAATCAGTTGAATCTATTTAGATATTTCAACATGGTATTCGAGCAGGAATCACTATAGAAGAGAAGAATCATAGCTTTTTTTTAAAAGGTGAATCGAATTTGCAGATTTATTCTTCAGGACAAACAACAGATCAAGATGTCTTTCTCTAGATTGAGACTCAAATATGCCATTGAGGGTAATTTTAATTACATAGCATGGAAGGATAGGATGGATGCAATGATGGAGGAAAAAAAACTGAAGGAATTAATATACAATGATATTCCCCAACCCGCAACAGCAGATGCTCAACTTCTTGATGCATGGAAGAAGAATGTAGCAAAGGCGAGAAGGATTCTATTGGAAGGATATCAAGATCATGTTGTCTCAAAAATCCATGGAAAGGAAACTCCATATGCTATGTGGAAGGTCTTAACAAATATGTTTCAGAATAGCAGTGACCACAGGAAGCTAGTGCTGAAGGACAAGCTCAGAGAGATCAAGATGGAGAAGGGTGACATGATTCCAAAATACTTGACAAAGCTCACTAAATGTTGAGATGAGCTTGGAAGTGTTGGGGTGACAGTTTCTTAGGATGATTTTGTGAGCCTAACACTTATAGGCCTTCCTAAGAGTTGGTATAGCTACCAGGACTCGATGAATGGGAGGGAGAAGCTACCAGAATAGGAGTGATTTTTGTCCGACTTGGTACAAGAATAATTTGGTGGAACACCAGAGATGCCATCCTCATCAAAGACTGGTGATTAGGAGAACTATGCCTTGGCTGTAAAGGTGAAGAAATGCAAAGGGAATGCATCCCATTCCAAATCAGATCTCGGTCAGGCGGGAAAGAAGTGAGATTTTTCAAAGGTAAGAAAATTTCATTGTCATGAGATTAGACACAATGCTACAAAGTGTCCGCACAGGAAGACTAGCAAGAAGTACTTAGGAGGAGCAGAAGGTGAAGCACTTTCTTTGCAATTTGAGTTGGATTTCACCCTCATCGCATGCATGGTGTCATCGGTGACAGGTTTTGTGTGGTACTTAGATAATGGAGCTTCATTTCATATGACTAAAAACAAATAATTCTTCAGTAAATTCGAGGAGAAGGATCTCCATCTGCGCATCAATATGGGATATGACGGGAGGTATAGCACTACCGACATAGGTACAATTACCTTTCAGAGGGATTCAGGTACTCATCTCACATTAAAATATTTTATATATGTTCTTGGTTTAAAGAAGAATTTGGTTTATGTTGCTATGTTGGAATACCATGGCTATGATGTGATATTCAGTGAAGGAAATGTGTTCCTTCGTCACAAATCCACGGGACAGGTGAAGAAGATTGAGTTTCGAGTAAATAACCTCTACAAATTTGATGTAGAATATTGTGCTGCCTTGAGCACGAAAGAAGAGAAGGTAAGTCGAGACATTGATGAGTTATGGCATAGGAGATTGGGCCATCTACACCATGGCACTTTGAAGATAATGTAGTCGATTTATACAGGACTTCCAAAGGGTTCACTTGAGCAACGAGATACATGCAAAGGGTGTACATTGGGGAAGTATACCAAATCCACCTTTCACGATAAGGAAATCCGAGCAAAGGCAATCCCTTAGAGAGTTCACTTAGACATGTGTGGACTGTTCTCAATAGCATCCACAACAAACCATACATATTATGTGATTTTTGTAGATGATTTTCACACAAGTGTTGGATTTTCTTCATGAGGAAGAAATATTAGACGTTCTCCAAGTTTTGTGAGTTCAAAGCACTTGTTGAGAAAGATACAGGGAAGAAGGTGAAGGCTCTAAGGAGTGACAATAGTGAAGAATATGTCTCTAATGAATTCAAGAACTTTTGTGCTTCAAAATGTTAGGTCCCTATATTACTAGTATAGTCCCTTATTGTTGTTAGTGTAACCCCCTTATTGTTATTATTGTACCCTTATAACCTCCATATTGTTATTATTGTGCCCTTAAATTATTATTGTTAGGTCGACTAAGAATACATTGTGGCCCCACTAGGATTACATTGTGGCCCCATGGACTCCTATATATAGAAAGGAGGTTTTGTAATTTTAATCATCGAAGAATTGTTCATTCATGTAATGTATTGGAGGTTGCCCCTCGAAGTGGGTTATTTCTAAGGCGTTTATATCTCTTTTCTTCTCTTTTTAGAGCTGGTTTCACAACATTTGGTATCAAAGCTTTGGATTCTAGGGTTTTCACTGCTCCAAACTAGTCATCGGGGAATTTTCGCTATAACTTTTTTCTACGAAGGTTCAGAATCTGAAATTTTTAGAGTGCGAAGCAGAATTCCTGAGGAACATTGTTGCAAAATTTTAGAGCTTGCTTCGCAACATTTTTGGAGATATGATCTGTGGAAGTTAGGTATTTTGCAGGCTCCCGAATTTCATCTCAAAGAGGTTATTGTGGGAAAATACTCATAACTCTCTCTCTCTCTGAGCATCGGATTGGAATACTGTAAAAAGCGGCCACAAGTACAAATATTGTAGTTTCCTTTCTATCAATTTCAGATCCAAAGGAGGAAACAGGAAGATGTGGCAAGTCGTACAAGTTCTCTCTACTGAACCAGTCCATAATTGGGTCATTGTGGGAGATTGGACATATTTTTGCCTTGAAGAATCCAAATTAGGTCAGACCTGTGACATCTGAAAGAAGCTTCAGAGGGCTACGACACGGCCAAATTTTAGATATTGAGGATCTGAAATTATATAGATAATTCAATTTCCATATAGAGCTCCTCAAAAGCAAGTAAAAGGTGTGTATTTTTTTTCCCGAATTGCATAAGTCTTGTTTGAAGAATCAAGTTGAATTTATTCCAAGGGCATATTGTAGAATAGATATCAGTATTAGATTCTAAAATGGCCCCTAAAAAGAATTCATCACCCATTAAGCCTTTAGAAGGCTCTACTATGACTCATGAAGACGAAGAATGGCAACATGACATATCAAAATTACAAGAGCAAGTGCAACAAATTTCGCTCTCGCAAAGAGAAACAAAAAATTACATGGAAGTTTTGAAGAAAGGCGTGGAAACTAATATGGATGATTTGAATAAAGGCGTGGAATGTAAGATGGATGTTTTGAAGAATGGCATGGAATCTAAGATAGATGGCATGGAAGCTGGCATGGAATCTAAGATCGATTACATGGAAGCTAAGATCGATGAGAAAATGTAAAACATGAAGAATGATCTAAAAGCAGACATGGAAGGTTTGAAAATTTTGATACAAGAAATTTTTCCTAATCGTGAAAAGATAGTAGAGGAAACTCATGATGAGAACAAAATAAATGTTAATCGTGATTTCATAAAATCTAATGTTGGCGAGAAGAACTACCATATTCTCAAAATGGATATGAAGAAGTTTGATGGAAAGGATCCTATACAATAGATACTACAGATGGAGCAATATTTTGATCTCCATAATGTGCAAAACACACAAAAGGTACGCATTGCAACTTTAAATTTAGAGAAAAATACATTTGTATGGTATCGATGGCTTTGCTCCCGTAAAAAAATTGTCACTTGGTCAATTTTTACGGAATAAATGATAGCACATTATGAGGATAAAAAGAGAAACACCTTATTTAGCCAATAAGTAAATCTCAAACAAAAGGGTTTAGTGGGGCAGCACATTGAGGACTTCCAAAAATTGAATATAAGGGTAATTGATATTCCAGAGGAACATAGGATTGATCTCTTCATAGGTACTTTAAAGGATAACATCCAACATGAATTTCATGTTTTGGAACTTGATTCATTGGAGAAGGCATTCAGGTTGGAAATAAAAATTGAATGTAAAATTATGGCGACAGGGAAGCCTACCACTCACCTCTATAAAGAGGGAAGTGTTACTACTCCTAGATTTCCACAACCTACAAGGTTGACACCACAACAATTGGAAGAAAAAAGAGCAAAAGGGCTTTGCTACAGTTGTGATAGAAAATACACTAAAGGTCATAAGTGTGCTGAGAAGAAATTATTTTACATAGATTGTGAAGAGGAAGAAGAAAATGAACAAGAAGAGGCTATACACCAGGAACCAGCCCCAGAAGAGGAAGAAATGAATCCAACCATATCGTGTAATGCACTGGCAGGAATTACCACTCCTCAAACTCTCAAGATAAAAGGACAAATCAAGAAGAGAAAGGTAATAGTGTTGATTGGTTCAGGTAGCACCCATAATTTTATTCATTGTAAGGTAGCCAAGGAATTAAATTGTTTCCTATACCCAGCACCAGAATGTCAAGTGATGGTTGCAAATGGAGGAACTATAAATTGCTCCAGAAAATGCCATAATATCAAGCTAACCATGGGGGAATATGTATTGACTAGTCCAATGCTTTCCATTCCTATGGGAGGTGCTGATGTTGTACTAGGAGTACAATGGTTACAATCTTTGGGGATGGTGGCTTTTAATTTTCAAGAACTTTTCTTGAAATTTTTTTCAGAAGGAAAGGAAGTTGAATTACGAGGTGTTGCAGGGAAGCCAGGAAGGATAATAAGCTCTAATGTCATGACAAAGCTTCTAAAGAAAGAACAACGAGGCGTAATTGCACAATTATGCTCACTAGAAGTCCCGACATCAAAATCATCTATTTCTGCAGATCTCCAACAAGTCTTGGACAATCATTCCAAGGTGTTTGAAACTCCCAAAGGACTCCCACATATTCGTGATCATGATCATGCTATTCATTTGATTCCAGGAAGTGTTCCTCCAAACATCAGGCCTTATAGATATCCTTACTTCCAAAAGAGCGAAATTGAATGTATGATTGCAGAAATGTTAGAGACGGGTATAATTCAACCTAGTCAAAGTTCTTTCTCTGCTCCTGTAGTATTGGTACACAAGAAGGATGGATCATGGCGAATGTGTCCGGATTATAGGGAGCTCAATAAGCTCACCATTAAAGACAAATTTCCCATTCCTATGATTGATGAATTATTGGATGAATTATATGGAGCAATTTATTTTACCAAGTTGGATCTTCGTTCAGGATATCATCAAATTAGAATGAAGACTGAAGATATTCCAAAAACAGCATTTCGAACTCATGAGGGTCATTATGAATTTTTGGTCTTGCCTTTTGGCCTTACCAATGCACCTTCTACATTTCAAGGGTTGATGAATTCCATTTTCAAACCCTTCCTTAGAAAATTTGTGCTAGTATTTTTGATGATATACTAATCTACAGCAGGTCTTGGAAGGATCATGTTGAACATGTTGACAGGGTGCTCAAACTATTGCAGGAGAAAAAATTATATGCAAAAACATCCAAATGTTTCTTTGGAGTACAAGAGGTGGAATATCTGGGTCATATTGTATCTCACGAGGGTGTTAAGGTAGACCTAACAAAATTAAAGCCATTAAGGAATGGAAAGTCCCCACAACCATAAAGAAGTTGCGAGGATTTCTCGGGTTAACAGGGTATTATCGCAAGTTTGTTAAGAATTATGGGAGAATAACGGCACCTCTAACAACATTATTGAAGAAAGATGCATTTTCATGGACTCCTGAAGCAACTAAGGCCTTTGAACATCTTAAAGAGGCAATGTGCCTAGCACCGGTCTTAGCTACGCGAGACTTCACAAAAACCTTTATTGTGGAATGTGATGCCTCAGGAAATGGAATTGGTGCAGTTTTAATGCAGGAAGGAAGACCCATTGCTTTTGAAAGTCGTCCAATCAAAGGAAATTATTTACAGAAACCTATTTATGAGAATGAAATGTTAGCAATACTGCATGCACTAAAGAAATGGAGAACTTACCTAATGGGAAGACACTTCAAGGTAAAAACTGATCATGATAGTCTTAAACACTTTTTGGAACAAATACTATCTTTAGAAGAGCAGCAAAACTGGTTCACAAAGATGTTGGGTTATGACTTTGAAATAATCTACAAAAAAGGGAAGAGAAATGTTGTTGCAGATGCACTCTCAAGAAATAATGAAGAGGTGGAAGCATTGCTTTGTGCCATTTCTATTATCCAACCATATTGGATAACCAAAGCAAGAGATGAATGGAAGAAAGATGAAGAAGTGTGGGCACTCATTCAAAAGTTGCAGCAAGATCCTAGTACATCTGATACATTTAGTTGGAAAAATGAGTCTTTATGGTACAAAAATCGCTTGTAACTTTGTAAGAATTCCCAACTAAAACAAAAGATTCTTTTGGAATTGCACACTTCTCCTTTAGTAAGACACACAGGGTGAAGAAATAATTTTTTTGGGATGGCCTTAAATCTGATATTCAAAAGTTTGTGGTGGAATGTTTGGTTTTCCAGCAGAATAAAGTTGAGACAATTAAGACCTTGGGTCTTCTACAACCTTTATCCATTCCAAGTCAATGTTGGGAGGAGATTTCAATGGATTTTATCACAGGTTTACCTAAGTCCGAAGGAAAGAGTGTCATCATGGTGGTAGTTGATAGACTTACCAAGTATGCACACTTTTGTGCATTATCTCATCCATTTAAACCAAGTACAGTTGCTACTACATTTATGGACACAATTCAAAAGCTACATGGAAACCCAAGGGTTATTGTGAGCGACAAAGATCCCATTTTTACTGGAAATTTTGGACGGAGTTATTTTCTTGTTTGGGTACTCAATTAGCTCATAGCTCATCTTATCATCCTCAATCTGATGGTCAAACTGAGATAGTAAATAAATGTTTGGAAGGATATCTTAGTTGTTTTGTATCTAATAAACAAACACAATGGGTCAAGTGGTTACCTCTCGCTGAATGGTGGTATAACACTTCCTTCCATACTGCAGCAAAAATGACCCCATTTATGGCACTTTATGGATATCATCCACCATCCATCACATCATCCTTAAGAGAAAATTCGAAGTTTCAAGCAGTGGAAGATCACATCGAGCATCAACAAGAAGTTCTCCAACTCTTAAAGGACCAACTGAATTTGGCACAAAATCGAATGAAACAACAAGCAGATCAACATCGCAGCGAGAGAAGTTTTGATGTAGGAGACTGGGTATTTTTACAGCTACAACCATACAAACAAATGTCCCTCAAGCAAGCTAAGAAGGATAATAAATTATCGCCAAAGTACTATGGTCCTTACAAGGTGTTGCAAAATATTAGTACTATGGCATACAAATTGGAGCTTCCTGCTTCTTCACGAGTGCATCCAATTTTCCATGTTTCATGCTTAAAGAAGGTTATAGGTGAAAATATTCCAATTCAAACAATATTTCCAGAACTTGATGAGGAAGGAAAAATCATATTGGAACTTGAAGTGGTCACGGAAACAAGAACCCTACAGCTACAGAATTGATCAATTTCAGAGTATCTCATCAAGTGGAAGAACTTATCCACTAAATATTTGACATGGGAGGATGAGAATTTTATACAGAAGCACCCAGAGCTACTCAAGTGTTGAGGACAACACTTTTTTAAAGGAGAGGGGCATGTTAGGTCCCTATATTACTAGTATAGTCCCTTATTTTTGTTAGTGTAACCCCCTTATTGCTATTATTGTACCCTTGTAACCTCCATATTGTTATTATTGTGCCCTTAATTTATTATTGTTAGGTCAGCTAGGATTACATTGTGGCCACACTAGGATTACATTGTGGCCCCATGGTCTCTTATATATAGAAAGGAGGTTTTGTAATTTGAATCATCGAATAATTTTTCATTCATGTAATGTATTAGAGGTTGCCCCCTCAAAGTGGCTTATTTATAAGGTGGCGATATCTCTTTTCTTCTCTTTTCGGTGCTGGTTTCACAACACAGAAAGAATTCGAAGGGAATTGATAGCACCTCATAACCCACAATAGAATTGGATTGCAGAAAGGAAGAACAAAACTATTGTGGGAGCAGCACGAGCTATGTTGCATGATAAGGGCCCACCATTGCATCTATGAGCAGAAGCATGCAATACAATAGTATTTTTTTAGAATAGAAGTCCTCATCAGATACTTGGGATGAGTACAACAGAGGAATTTTTTTCAAGAGACCAGATGTGTCGCATTTTAAATTTTTTGGTTCATCAATTTATTGCCATGTAACCAAAGATGCCAGGAAGAAGCTGGAGCCAACAACTGGGTTGTGGATATTTACACTAATACACCTCACAACTATCGAGTGTACTTGCAAGCACACAGGATGACATTGGTCATAAGAGATGTGAAATTCGATGAAGAGAAGGCCATGCGAATTTCCCTTGAGAGGGAGCTTCAGTTGCTTGCGGTTGAGGAGCACTTGGCTCCAAAAGAACAACCTCAAGATGTGGAGCAACCACAATAATAGGTGAAAAGAGTGGAAGTACCTAGTCATGAAGAGACATCTCGAGAAGGAAGGAAGCACACCATAAAGGCTGACAGGTTGTTGCTTGCTACTAGAGAGAATTTGGGAGCACCCACATCACAGTGCAGGCAGATAAGGTCCCCAGAGTGGTACAATAGATACATGGCTCTTATGAGCAAAGGTGTAGAGATAGAACCATCCTCTTTTTAGTAAGCAGTGTAGCAACCAATTTGGGTTGATTCCATGGTTGAGGAGTATGACTCCATTATCATAAGCAGTGCATGGGAAGTTATCCCAAGAACAGAGGGGAAGTCAGTTGTAGTATCCAGGTGGATCTACAAGGTGAAGCAGGTAACATATGGGAGTGTGGATAACCACAAGGCCGGGTTTGTGGCTAGAGTGTTCTCATAGGTGGATGGGATTGATTATGATGAGAATTTTGCACCAGAAACAAGATACTCATCAATCATATCCAACCTTTCACTCTCAGTGCAGATGGGATGGTAGATACATCAGATGGATGTAAAGATAACCTCCCTCAATGGGGTGATTAAGGAAGAGGTGTACATTGAGAAACCAAAAGGTTTTGAGATCTTTGATAGGGATTCACATGTATGTAGACTCATGAGAGAATTGTATGTGAAAAAAAAATCACCTTATGCTTAGTACACTAGGATTGACAACTTCACTGGGTTGGGCTTCACTAAGAGTGAAGCATATGTGAACATTTACCATATTTTGGTAAAAGGTAAGCTTTTGATCATTGTACTTTCTGTCAATGATTTGATACTAACATCTGATGAGCAACTCATCAAGTTTTGCAAAGAGGATCTTACAAGAGAATTTTATATGAAGGACATGGGGCTCTTGCACTATTTCATGGGATTGGAAATATGGAAAAGAGATGGGGAGTTATTTGTATCTCATGGCAAGTATGCCAACGAGATTCCCTAGAAGTTCCACATGGAGGGAAACAAACCCATGGAGACTCCTCTAGCAAGAAATTGGAGGAAGGAGGATGCTACATCAGGTGAGGTAGTAGATGCTACTATCTATAGGTAGCTTGTGACTTCACTCATGTATTTGGTGAACACACGACCATACATATGCTATGCGGTTAACCGGCTTAGTGAAGCTATGGTTAAGCCTACCAAGCACTTTTGGAAGGCAGGAAAGGATGTGTTGAGATGCCTCAAATGCACTACAAAGTTTGGGTTATGGTATAAAAAAACAAAGGGGGTGAATCTTTAGGGCTTCATCAATGGGGATTGGGCAGGATTCCATCCACCATGAAGAGCACACTAGGGGGAATCTTCAACATAGGATAAACAACAGTTTCCGAGTATAGTAGGAAACAAATATCATTTGCACTTAGTTCAAAAGAGGCAGAGTACATGGTGGCTAGTTAGGCATCATGTAAGGCCATCTAGATGAGGAAGATACTTGTTGGTTTGTTTGATCGAAAGATGGATCCATCGGTGATTTATAGGTTAATCCAGTTTTTCATGACATGTCAGCATATTGATATCTGGTATCACCATCTCAGAGATTGTGTGCAGAGGTAGATTATGTCATTAGAGTACATTCCCACGGAGGATCAGGATGCGGACATCTTAACAAAGGGACTATCAAGAAGAAAAATCAAGTTCCATAGAGAAAACATCGTGGTAGCAAACAATCCCTTTCTTGTTAAGACGGAGTGTTGAAATGGAAACAAGAAATGGCTTCTAATTTAATTTTCCCTTAATTAAATTAGAAAGAAATTGTAATTCCACATCACATGACAGCTTTTATGAGTTAAATGAGTTAGGAAGACTTAGTTAGCTCATCAATTCAAGTTGAGGGTGAAACTGGAGGCATGTAGAGTTCTCCCTAAGTTTTAGGGGGTCTAGTTGTAGTTTATTTTGAGTTGTAATTAGTTAACTCAATTATTTTAGTTAAAATCAGTTTAATTAGTTTTAACTGAGAGATGAGCTAGCAATAGGTCCAGTGAATTAAATATCATTTAATTCACATGTAATGATCAATTATATAACTGATAATTCACTATAAATATTTGTTGCATGTCATTTCTAAGGAAGGCCTAGTTGAGATTGGAGTTAAAGGGAAGAGAACTATCAGCTGTATAATCAGAAAATTTCACATGTCATGCATGAGGTCATTAGGATGCCTTGGATGTATTATGCAATCTATTGATGGGAATTTCCTAATTAATAGGGGCTCAATTAGCCCATGAATTAATGAGCAAGGTTGGTCAGGCAGAGGAAAGGAAGTGGTTAAATATTGGACCAATCTTTCATAGATCAGAGTGAGATAGTCAACAAAGTGCAAATGTTTCTCAGGAAGAGAAATAAAATTGTTTTGTTTCATGTTCTTGACTTTATGCAATATACCTGGATAATAGGGTTTTTAGCTAAGGCTTTCCCCTAAAAAATATTTGTGCTGTGTGATTGATATTCTCTCTTTCTTGTTCATTAGATTGTGTGATCATAATTGGCTTCAGCAATTGGTAGAATTGATTTAGTATTTTTTTTAGTACATTACAAGATTAGTTTAATCTATTTATATATTTCTATAAGCCAACAAAATATTGCCAACTGATATTCATTTTCTAATATTTTAATTTATTTTCCTTCTCACATGAAACCTATGACCTTTCACCTTCCTTTTCTCCTATTTCCCTTTATTTTCATAAATAAAATTTTAATAATGTCTCTTTACCTTTCTAAAGCCTTAGCCATTGCCTTTGCCTATTTCCTTAGCCATAATAAACTGAAATTAACACCCACTAGGATGTTTTTCCCACCATTAATATTGGAATACATGTCCCATGACCATGGTCTTATATTTTTTACATGGATTTTTAACCAGGGTTGTTACAAAACCCTCCCCCTTGGGGGAACACCGTCCTTGGTGTTCAGTGAAGCCTACAACCAGTAAACGACATAAAAAAAAACATACTGCCCATTATAACACAAATAATTATGATATTTACAATAATAACTGTTATTGCCTAAATCTACCTCAGGCTGAGAAAGGCAGTATCTAGGGTAACATCAAACCACGCTTAACCTGGTAGCTAGCCCTACCAAATTGGGAGAGGGCTCTCTCCTTGTCAATCTCAGCAAAAAATAATCAATGAGGCTTGAGATGACTTGAATGAATACTAATTATATGCTAGGTATATGTGTAAAAGAGTTTGATTGATTTTAAGGGTGCTTTGTTGGATCAAATGTAAAGGCAGATTTTGGGTCTGGGGAATGAAGCCCAGTTTTGTAGAGATCTGAATGGGGCAAGGTAGGAAATTGATTTTACACTTCAATTTTGAATGAAATGGGGAGCTTAGATAGGTGAGGGGTTGAAGAGGGCAAGAAACCTTCAGGTATCCTCTTCAAACAGTTTGAAAACATAGAAAATTAAACAAACCCTAGGTAGAGCACTGCAAATTTTAATGAATTCCACCTTTATCCTTGTTTGTTTAACTTAAGAAGAAATAAGAGGGAAAATGATATACATAAAACACCAGTAGACTTACATTTACAGAGAGAAACACACTATCAAAGAAAAATACCACATGAATCCCGATGGAGTGCTGCAAACCCTGGTCTATTCCTTTGCCAAACTGCAAAAATGATGTACAATGATCCTCAAAGCAATCCCAAATGTCCAACCATGCTAATCACTGAAAAAACACAAGATATAGACAAACAATAACTCATCCCCAACTTCTAGGGGTCGAGTTCACAAGTTTAGGAGCTGCTCCAACAAGATCTAAACTAAGAACTATAAAGTAGGCAGTGGAACAGCTTTCCTCTATAAGATAGGAAACTGATTCATTCAGTTGCAAATCACCTTTTAATGGATGAATCTACATCCATGAGTAAGAATTTAACAAAATTACATCAAGATCCATCAAATTACATCAAATTACTTCATTATTTTAACATTTGGAAATAAGAAAGTCAAAATGTCAAAAACTAGGCGAAAAACAGAGTTTCTGGGTCAAAAATGAGCAAAAACCCCCAATGCGTTGCGCCTGATTTCCCTATGCATCGCGCCCGTTTGTAGCTGATTTTGGAGGCCTTCCTGGTGTCCAAATTTGTTCCAAGTGGGCTTGTTGGAAAGGACTTCCTGTCTACTTTCCAACACAAGTGGAATTTCTAAATTTGGCTTCCATTTGACCCTCCAAAACTGATTTCTCCCAACACTGCTTCCTGTGTGTCCAAAAAGGGGCAGAAAGGTCATTTTTAGGGTGTTTCTGACCCTTCTGGAAGCCCAAAACCTGTCAAAAATTCTTTTCCATAGGTATGCATGCATATTTTTCCACAAAAAATCCAAAAATGTCAAGTTTTCATCAAAAGGAGCCGCCTATCAAAAGCGCGCGCCAAGTGGAGCGGTGCATAGAACTGAAAAGTCTGTTTTTGGGCCAAAAATTCAAAATTTGCAATAAGTGTCCCAAATTTTTTGAAATTTTGGTTGAGTGTTCTCCATCAAGTGCTATGTTGGGCCAAGGAAGCATCAGCCAATATCTGAAGTCTATTTTTCTCTTTTCACCTCCTCGATAATCATTGTGTGTCTCTTCATCTCGGTCATAAGAGGAATCAGATTCCAAGTTTGCCAAATTTTGTGTTGTCTTAGATGAGTATGAAGAGATTTTAGGTGTCTTTAATCTTTTGCTGCCAAGGTTATGAAAATGTATGAGGGACTATGAAGGAAGAGGGTAAGAGGGATTTTATGAATGTTGCTAATTGGAATTTGGGGAATTGAAGGGTTTTAGGGACAATTTTTAGACTTTTTGGGATAGCAATTAGGGTTTAGGATAGTGGGATTTAAGGAATATGGGAATTAGGGAATGAATGGATTAAAGTGAAGAACGAATGGAGGAGTCAAAAAGTGAGGGGGTGATGGAGTGGATTTGGTAGCAAAAACACAAAGACAAACTCTAAGCCATTGTTTTTGAGCAAATCTGAAAGGAGGTAGGGTTTGAGCTTTTACACACTAAACCACCATAAATTCCGAGAAAAACTCTTCACTTGCAATGGAAAAAGGATTGACTTACTTTCACACCATAAGATTGAGCGAATTTGGAAATTTGAGAAATTTTATAGGTGATATCGAGCTTGCAGCTCTATGCGCCGCGCCATAAACCCAATGCGCCGCGCCATGCTCAATGCGTCACGCCAGTGTATTTTTTACACTGTGGAGGCTGGCTCTATGCGCCGCGCCCACAAACTTTCACGACTTTACTGTGATTTTTCTCTCTTTGTTCAACACGGCCCTTTTCTTGCTCACTCTCTCTTCTTGGAATGCAAATGAGCCTTTTGAAACATGAAAATGACTTATATACCCAAGGCTTTAATTTTCCACTCCAAAAAACCCACTTTATAATGTTTTACCTTTGACACTTTCTTTTCAAACTCTATTTTAGGCAGTTTGCTTCATTTTGCCTCTGATGAACTGAATGACTTTATTTTTGTTTGCCTTGCAGGGGATGGATTGGCTGAAGTTTGATAAGGTGACCAGGGTTGCCACTGAAATTATTTACATATAAGAAAACTTGAAATTACATCAAATTTATACATAAAAAGATAAAATAGTCTATTTTTTCTCAAAACAGAGTTTTGAGGAAAAATACATTTCTAGGCATATGATGATGAAATTTTTTAGTACTGGAACTTTATTCAAACTCCTCATGTGCTTGCTGACCATTATTGGACATTTTGAAGACCTTTGTGATGAGCCCTAGACCTAATGAAACTGAAACCCTAAAAAATGACTCTTGCAAACTATAAGACAAAAAGTGACTGCAGATGATCTTAATGAATGGTAATGGGCCAGAAGGTAAAGGACATGAGGGAAAATGTATAAAAAACCACTATCGTCAGATGATCCATGCTCCTAATGGAATGCAGTTGACGAGCGAGACACCTAATATGCAATGCAACAAGAGAATTTTGATCACTGACGGAGGGATGAACATACCGACACTAACAATAACCACATCTAATTTTGCACATTTTATTCAACCAACATATAATCATACTGTCTATGGAGATTTATAAACACAACTCAATACAATATTTACAATAATATACACATATGCACATTTTCTCAACCGAAAAATAAAAGGATACAATTCTCACACCTCCACCCTCAAATTAGTACCATGATTCACCTCCTTCGTAGAAAGTCTATAATCCACTACCAAATTCCAAGCTTCATCCAATGTCCAATGTTACAGTCCTGTGCCACTTTTCCTTTTAGTGAACAGTTATTGGCTCATTTTTCCAAGGTCCACTCCCAATGTGCATCTAATTCCATTTGGAAATGATAATGACCCAAACAAATCCATCCCCGACCTTCCCTTATTTGCTACACAATCCCTCAGGAAATCCGATCACCACCTCCCATGTAGTCACACACCTTCCCAGTTTCGTTGGCACCCCATCTTGAGCAGTCCATCCCTTGGAAAAATTTCCTCACATCAGAATTCCAAAAACCATGGTATATCCCTGCCTCAAAACCATCATACCATCCATAGCATGCTCATCGAAATCAATGGAAACTATTGGGTACCAGTGTCCCACAATGGCCTTGCTCCTAAAATGCTTTACCAACATACTATTGCTTGTTTCAATTCTTTTTTTTTTTTGCTACTACTAATTCTTGGAGTCAGTTTCAACCACCCAACCAGGCATTTTCATGCTCTCCTATACCAAGCACATAAATTTCATTAGATTCAAAATAAATTGAAATAACTTCAAATCATACCTCATCGGTGGCCCGTCAATAAGGTACACCTATAATTCTATTCATTCCTTGTCACAACATGCCAAATTAGTTGTTTGATTAAATAATCATGTATAAACATATCACATCTGGTTAGTTCAAAACACAATCATCATAGGTCAAACTCATGAATGATCTAGGAGGATCCTCGAAATTCTCATAATTTTTCAGTCTCAAATGCTCATGAAACCAACACCAAGTTGAAGAGCTCATCACGCTAATTCCATTGGTATATTTGTTTTTGAAAATGACCTTCATATGTGGGAGAAAACGTGCTCTGAATTTTTTCCCAAACAGGAAAAAAAATGGGCCTTTGCAGGCCAAGTGGAAGTCTCTCAACAAGACACATGGAAGTCAATGCACAGGTCAAATTCAACAGCGCAAGTCAACTGGAATGGGTCGGGTTCAAACTCATGACCTTTGAACCTTCATTCCAAAACTTTACCAACAGGCTGCACATGTCATTTATTAACATTGGCACACGTTTTATTTAAATTTTAATTAAATTAAAATTGGGGGGAAGGGTTGGCAGAGCCCTCCACCTTTGGCGGCCCCGCCAAACCCTTGGTTATATTTATTGGTGCTACCAAAACAACACCAATCGGCACACAACAACCATGTAACTTCCATCATAATGGTAATGTACCATGGGTCTAATATTGAAACATCGTCGGGGATTTATGTCTATGTTTAAAAGTCCTTGTTATAACAATATACTAGGTCACAGATGGCACAAGGTGTATAACCAATGATAAAACGGTTTATATAGGCCACGCGACTATGGTTATATGCCATATATGATTCATGAATATTCGCCGGTAATAATATATTATGGTTTATTCATATGGCATGATATATCACAACAATAACTCCATACTTTTATACGGTTGCACCTATATACTATGTAAAACATTAAGTTGCAACAAATTTCTATATGTGCCAAGCCAACCCCAGGAGGCCTGCGTGTTTGACCCTGGGACCTACCCAGGGCCTTATAAAATATATTTCCATTGCGCCAAAGCTAGGCAGATGTAAGGTGAGGTTGAGAACAATGTTTTATTAGTGCCTGTAGATGAATTTTGAGGCATAACTTGGACAATATTAGGCCTTTTTGAGATCTGTAAGTTGCATTGGAGAGTTAAGACCAAGGCCTATATTCTGACAATATTCATTGATTCCTGCATGCACGTTCCAAAATGGTGAAGTTGATGTAAAGAGGCTTATGAGAATTTTTAATACAACGGATGCCCACTTGGAAATGGACCCGGAGATGTAGTCCAGGAGGGACAAACTTTGTCATCAATATTTTTTGCTTTCTTCTCTTCTTTCTGTTTTTCATTCTTATTTTCCAGATTTCAAGTTTATGTTTAAGGAACTTAAAGAATCATTTTTCCTCATTTTCTCACCTAAAATCAACCTTAGTTAATATTTGGTGAAATTGTGCAAATAATCAATTCTGTTGTTTTTTGGATCATATTTTGGTATGAGAGTGAGGCTGATCATGTATAAGCAGGATATTTTCCAATGTGAATGTTGACTAGATCTAGGTTGCGACGTGGAGAAGGGAAACTTGAACAGATAAATCCAGATATTGGAAAGAGGAAATTCTCTCTAAAGATGGGAGCATCAAATGAAGGAGAAGCTCCTGAGACCAAGAGCGACGAGAAATTTCAATAAATGTTCCTTAATATGCAACGAATGATTGCATTACTTTATGAAGAAAATAAGAATAAGGATGCAACTTCATATTCTAAAGACACGAAGGGGAAAAAGTGCAAGGAAAAAGATAATGGTAATGAACTTCTTTCTTCTCCATCTTCGTCTTCTTCTTCTTCTTTATTCTCGTATTAGTCAAGTTCGTATTCTGACTCAAAAAAGAAGCAAAATAAATCTTCTTTATTGAAGCTTGATGTTAATTTTGAGTTTTCGATATATGATGGTCAATTGAATCCTAAAAAGTTAGATGACTAGATAAAGGAACTTGAGGTGTATTGTAGGATTCAAAATTTTGTTGATGAATCTGCAAAAAATTAGTTAGCTACACTTAGAATAAGGGAAATAACTTTGATTTGGTGGGAAAGTAAAACTCAATCAGATTTGAAGCATAAAGGTAAAATTATTTCTTCATGGTCTAAATTTGTTAAATCTCTTAGATAGAAATTATATCCTTTAGGATATATGAAACAGGCTATAATAGATTGGAAAAATTTAAGGCAAGGTAAAGGATAGAGTGTGCAAGAGTTTACACGGGAATTTAGGAAAAATGCATTATCACTTGGTATTCCATTAGACACATGGGAAAATTTGTTAAAGTATATTGGAAGTTTGCATTATTATTTGCGACATACATTGCTTATGTTTAACCCAACTGACTTTGATGAAGTGTGTGTAAAATCCATTCATATTGAATTAGGTGGCAGACCATTTCAGTTAAACTTTTCAAAGAAGTCATTCAAGCATTCAGAAAACAATGATTCCAAAGAAGGCAAAGGGAACAAAAAATCAAAGGGGAAGAAACCAGAAACAACCAAGAAGGAAGGAGAAAGGCCTACTTGTACTCATTGTCATAGGGTTGGACATGATGACTCCAAATTCTGGTACCTTCATCATGAACTTAAACCAAAGAAGTTCCTTAAGAAGAAAGGGGAGATGAAAGCTAATGCTGCAGTCCAACAAGATTTTGGATCTAAATCTGGTGACCAAAAGAAGATAACCGTTATGGGTCTGACATGTAATCCTTTTAAATATAGTTCTAGTTCTACTTGTTTTGAATCTTCTTCAAAATATAATAATTTGATTGCGGAAAATAAGAGAGTTGAATTGTTTCACATAAGGATTATATCCAAGCACACTAAGATAGACACATTATTCGATAGTGGGATCACAAGCAAACTTAATATCTGAGGAACTAGTAAGGAAATTGGGATTGGAAACTAAAAATCATCCAAAACCATACCCTTTAGGATGGTTGAAAGAAAATACTCAGATGCATGTCACAAAATAGTGTTGATTAAGGTTTGCAATTACAACTAATTTTGTTGATGAAGTTGATTTATATGTGATTCCTTTGGATATATGTGTAGTTGTGTTGGGTAGCCCATATCTTTATGATCGAGATGCCATATTTCATAAGAAGGAGAATAAGTATCGTCTTCATAAATATGGAATTGAATATATTTCCAGGGCACACATAATTAAGACAAACTTGGATTTAATCAATTCCAGTCAATTGAAAAGGTTAATACATTCAAGTAAAAAGTATGTTCTCATGATTGTTAACGAACAACCTAAAGATAAGTATGATGCTTTTCAAGGATGTGATTCTCAGTTTAAGGAAAAATTGGTTGAATTGTTTAAATAACCAAAAATTTTACCTCCAAAAAGATAAATACAACACGAGATTCAATTACAGTTTGATACCCCTCTTCTGAACATTGGCATATATCGTATGTCGGTCATAGAAAATGAAGAGATTAAGAAAAAAATTTAGGAATTGGTTGATAAAGGTTTTATTGTACCTAGTTCTTCTCCATGTGGATCACCGATAATATTAGTCCCAAAGAAAGACTAAATTTGGAGAATGTGTGTTGATTTTAGAGCCTTAAATAAAATCACCATTAAGAACCGGTATCCTCTTCCTAGAATCTATAATGCAGCTTGATCAGTTAAAGTATTTTTTTTAGTTTATAAAACTGGATTTAAGAAGTGGTTATCATCAAATTCGTATTGCAGAGAACGATACATGGAAAACTACATTTAAGACTAGACAAGGGATTTTTGAATGGATGGTTATGTTATTTGGGTTATGCAATGCTCCAGCAACTTTTATGAGAGTGATGAATGATGTTTTTCATCCTTTTATTAATAAGTTTGTCATAGTCTATCTGGATGATATTCTTATTTCAGTTCAAGTTTGGAAGAACATGTAAAGCATGTTTAATAAGTTTTTGATGTGTTGCAAAGAGAGAAACTGTATCTCAAACTTTCTAAGTGTGAATTTGGAAAAACTTCGTTAGCATATCTTGGTTACCTAGTTGGAGGAGGTCATCTAAAAATATATCCAACTAAAATTGATGTGATTTTTAAGTGGCCAAGACCACAAAATGTGACAGAAGTTAGAAGTTTCTTGGGTGCAGTTCATTATTGGAGGAATTATATCTCTCATTTCTCTTTTATTGCATCACCACTTCATGCTTTAACAAGTTCTAAAGTCTCCTTTCGGTGGGGAGGACAACAACAAAAATAATTTGACAATTAAAGAAGAAAATTTGTACAAATCCAATATTAGCCTTTCTAGACCTTCAACATTTGAAATAGAAACTAATGCTAGTTGGTATGCAATGGGTGCAGTGTTATTAAAGAAAGGAAAGCCTATTTTTTTCATTCAGAAACATTTTCTAAAGCAGTTGCTAACTATCCAACTTATGATAAAGAATTGTATGCGTTAATGGAAAGTGTTAAAAAATGGAAACATTATTTAATGGGGAAATAAACAATGATTCATACAGACCATCAACCACTTCAGTATCTTCAATCTTAAACTAATTTGCAGCAATCTTGAAATTATATATGGATGGGTTTTTTGTAGAAATTCCACTTAGTAATCAAGTATAAGAAATGTACCACAAATTAAGTAGTTTATATGTTGTAAAGACCACCTTATGCTTCAGTTATTATGAAAAATAGTTCTTTATCACATGAAAGTTACATTAAACAATATCCTATAGATATTGATTTCAAATATGTTTATGAATCACTAACTCATGGTGCTCATGTGGAAGAAGTGAATTATTATGTCCATGAAATATTATTGTACCATCTTGGAAAGTTGTGCATATCAAGGGGAGAAAGAGCACATGTGATCAAGGAAGCACATTCTTCTCATGTTTTAGGGAATTTTGGTGTAGGTAAGATAGTGGTGCAGTTACAAAGGTACTGTTATTGGCCTCAAATGAGTGAAACAATTACTAAGTACATCAAAGTTTGTGGCATGCGTTCAACAAGCAAACCAAACAATAGAAATTTAGGTTTGTATATGCCACTTCTAGTTCCTTCTCGACCATGGGACAATATATCTATGGATTTTGTGGGAGGACTTCCAATATCTAGAAAAGGACATGATTATTTGTATGTTGTGGTTGATCGATTTAGAAAAATTTATATTCTTGTTCCATGTAAAAATCAAGTAAATTTTGAACAGACTACACATTTTTTCTTTCAAAATGTATGGGTTCATTTTGGGTTGCCTACTTCTATAATTTTAGAAAAGTACTCTCGTTTCATAGGGGATTTTTGGTCCATTTTGTGGGAACTCATGGACACTAGGTTGAAAAAGAACACAAATTTTCATTCGCAAACCGACGAGAAAAAAGAGGTGGTGAATAGAACAGTGGTACATATTCTCAGGGACTATTGCAAAAAACATCCTAATTTGTGGCATGAGTCCTTACATTATGTCCAACATGCTTACAATCGGGCCTTACATTCTTCTACTGGTAGATCTCCTTTTGAGACATCTTTTGGGTACCTGCCAAAATCACCAATGGACTTTATGTTTGGTGAAGAAGCTAAGGAGGATGGACATGGAGATGCTGACAATGCAAACAATTTCATTCAAAGAATCCAGAAGATTCATGAAGCAGTGCAGGATCAATTGGAAAAAAGTCAGACCAAGTACAAAATGCACCATGACAAGCATCAGGTGGATCATCACTTTCAGGTTGGTGATCAAGTATGGCTTTACATTAGCAAAGAAAGGCTGAAAGGTGAAGGTAAAAATTTGAAACCTATCAGGTATGGTCCTCTTAGAATTTTTAAGAAGATTGGGCACAATGAATTCCAATTTAATTTTCCTCCATACATGCACGTATATTTGGTTGTAAATGTTGAAAATTTGAAATTGTATTATCCTCCTGGATCAAAGAATCACATGAAATCATCATAAACCGTAATCATAAATCACATGTAATCATCATAAGTCAGAATCATAGATCACATGCATAATAAAACTGAAATAAAATACTAATCCTTATCCTTTGTCGGTCCTTACTTCTGCCTTTGTTCTTTTGTACCCATACTGGATCAGTTTCCACACCCATCAAGCACTCAGATCCTTTTCTTCTCTTCAATCATTTACACATAAAAATATTGTACATCACAACACATACATCCACACACGACGTACCACAACACATAATACATACACCCACACTAGCATACAACACATACACCTACACCCGGTGTACAATACAACACAATATATACACCTACAAAAATATACAAAAATACACCAACACCCAGCGTGAAATACAACATAACACATACACCTACATCTGGTGTACAACACAACACAATACATATACATATACATAGTACAACACAACAAATACACATGTCACGATACCATGACTACACCATGCGTAAACATAGTACCACATGCCCGCAACACAACATGTATGACACGCATACAATACCACATGTATACCAGTACACAATACCACTTGTACACATCACTACCTGCACAATGTGTGCACAACATCACATGTACAGGACACCACCTACACAACGTGTACACAATGCCAATTGTACACCGCACCACCTGTACAATGTGTACACAATACCACATGCACACAACACCAATGCATGACATGTACATGAAACCACATGTACACAACGACACATGCACGACACCACCTACACACAGCACCACATGTACAACATGTACATAGCACCACATGCACACATCACCACATGTATGATCACGCACAAAACACCATATGTACATAGAACTGCATATACAAAATGTGCATAACACCATATGTACATAGAACTGCATATACAACATCTGCATAACACCATATGTACATGACATCACATATCCAACATGTGCACATCACCATATGCACATAACACCACATATCTAGCATGCACACAATATGATATGTACACAACATCACATATCCAACATGTGCATAGCACCATCTATACCTACCACTACATATACAATATACACACAATACCATATATACAACAAGCATACAACATCATATGTACACAATACTAAATATGTTACATGTACACATCAACATAGGTACAATCATTGAATATGCAACAAGCGCCCTAGTACGATCATTCTGTTCGCACTTCGACTTGGAATTGAATGCCACAAATTGAATGAGGTACTGCCTCTTTGTTCATTGGAGTTGGTAATTAATAATAATTATTTTCCCTTACACTTGTCTGAAATCATGGCATTAATTCCATCATGCCTCCATCTGGAGGTGTGATGTACCTGCTGCTTATCTCGCCACCCGAGAAGGGCCTGCCATGCATCAATTTGATGTAGAAGTGGTAGTGGAGTTCCAACATTAAATACTTGTTTATTAAACTCCTTGTATGTATTCATTCTTTGTATTTTCTTATTCATGGAACGTGACATATTATAGTTTTTTCTTGGTCTAATACCATTATCCCTTGTTCTAGTGCAACTCCCTTATTGGCCTAGCCATCTATTGACCGATTATTCTCCCTTTTAACATGGTAAAAAGTGTAACTTTCAATTTTTTTTAGAATTATCCTTATTTGATGAAGAATAGGGGATAGATCTATCTCCTTTTATTGTTTGAGCTAAATACACCTTTGAATAATGATCATCGAAACCCCATTTATACTTATTTGACACAGACCCTTTGAAGAAGAAAACTTTAACCCTTTCCATAGGGATAAAGCATCATCTTGATTATTTGAAGTGTTTCCCAATCCCAAGCATACTTTGTATCTATTTATTAGGTGGGGTTATACAACACCTCTCTTTCTCATGCCTCCCACAAATTTCCTTTCGAGGACCCATCAAAGAAGAGATGGGATCTGCCCAAAGTTCGTTTCCATTCTTTTAAATTTTCCTCTGGAAGCCTTACACAATAAGAGGGAGATGATTTATAGGACATGAATCTGACAACATGATCTACACATTTATCTATCTTGAGCCACCTTTTTCCTCATACTTGAGAGTGTTTAGGTCTTATGCATTCTACCCCCAGGAAGAGATCGTTTTGAAGAGAAATTGTGTTCCTTTCAAAGGTGTTGATTGTGGAAATGGTCTCAAATATTTAAAAATAGCCCGATGTCGACATAATCATACAAACCAACATAAGTACTTGGGGACTTCCATCCAACATATCATGATTATCGAATCATTGTTACGATTAAATGGATACTGAGATGTCTAATGAACAAGCATATCAGACCACTCTGAAGGGATTCTTTGAAGTTATATTATCAACTGTAATGAAATTTTCCAAACTTCCAGAGTGAAGGAACATTGGAAAAATATATGCTTGATGTATTCCTTAGATTTTCCACAGAGAGCACGGTGAGAAGGACCTTGTATTTTCTATTTTCTAATATTTTCCGCCGTTAGGATTTTCCCATGGATCATATCCCACCATAAGGTTTTGATATTTGGTAAACCATCCCTATTTCATATCTTGTCCCAAACTTGAGAGGGGGGTGGGGAAGGAATATTTTTAAGAAGATAAGCATAACCTTCCTTAATAGTGTAGAGAGGATGCTTACCTCCCATCCATATACGCCTATCCAATCTATGCATCGCTACTAGAGCGAAGCCTTTTAACGATTTTATTACTTCTTGTTAGTGATCTTGAATATGGGATGGGAAAGAAACACTACATCACCCACTCCACATCCCATTTTCATCCCAATTAGAAATGTATGCTAAATTATTAATGTCTTTCTCTTATATCCACCTAGAAATCTCCCAAACACCTTGATTCTTTGTGGCCAAAGAAACATAAGGGGTTAAATTTTTCCAAAGATGGTTGCGCTTTCGATTTCTTGGCTACCATCCTAATTGATCTAACATAAAAGGGGCCTTAATTTTTCATAATTTCCAGATTTTGGTTCCCTGCCCTTCCCAAGTCTCACCCTATGGCCTAAGAAACTTGTTCTTATGTAAATACTTTCAAATGAATGCATTTTCCCACCATTCATTAGAGTCTGATAATAGTCTCCAAACCAACTTTGATCCCAATACCAAATTCATGTATTCAAGGTATTTGATGGCTAGACCACCCAATATTTTTGGCAGTCTGACAATGTTCCAATTCACCAAATGAAACCTATGCTCATTATTCTTACCTCCCCGCTATAAGAATTTTTTTTATCAGGATACTAATACTATGGATGACGTTCTTTGGTGCTAGTATTCCTGACCTAACGTACACTGGTAAGGACGATAACACCAATTTTATGGGGGTTGATCTCCTTGCTACATTAAACCATATTTCTCCCTAGGATTGGACTCTTTTTTTTATTTTTTGCAAGGCTACCTCCCAATCCTACCCATTCGAATGCCTTAAATATATAGGAATACCTAGATATGTGAAGGATTTCCAATCCCTGTTTACTGGAAAACCCAATATTCGTGATATTTCCAGCAAGGTGGATTCAATGCAGTTCCATCCTATCAAATGAATATTCATTATATTAATCAATCCTCGAGAAAAACACAAATAGGAATCTAGGAATTTTTAAATCTAGAAGCAATGATCCTGGAAGCTCCTCCCAGAAGAAGAGTGTCATCCACAAATTGGGGGTGGTTTACTTCTCTTACATTTCTTGTTATACTAAATCCAGGCAGACCCCTGTCTTGCCTAGATGTGTCCAAATTCCTGCTGAGGGATTCTTCTAATATAATGTAGAGGAGAGGAGACAAAGGAAAACCTTTCCAAATTCCTCTTGAGGACTCGAAGAAAGGTGATTATTTACCATTAACTAGGGGGGATATCCAAGGATATCCACTGCAAGCTTTGAACCACTAAATAAATTCACTACAAAACCCAACTTTTCTAAATTAAGGGAAAGAAAGGAGTGATTTACCTGATCAAATGCATTGGCCATATCTAGCTTGATGACCATTCCTGTTTCTTCTACTTCCTTGCTTGAGTGAACTTATTCTTGGACCAAAATTTTGTTATCAAGAATATTTCTCTGCTACATAAAACCACATTTTTTCTCAAAGATAAACTATGACATCAGGGGTTTTAAATGATTTGCTATATTTTTTTTCAATATCTCATAGGAAGAGTTGCAAAGGGAGATGGGCCGAAATCTTGAGAAATTCACTAGGTTTGCTTCCTTTAGAATGAGGGCTAAGAAGGAGGGGTTTGTGCCACCTCCCAACTTCTTTTTAACTCTGGAATGATTCAGCATCCGCAAGAGATCCTTTTTTTATCATTGGATAAAATAGTTGGTAAAATCTTATTGAGAAGCCATCAATTCCAGGTGATTTTTCTGGCTCTAATGACTAGATGGCCTCCTTTGTGTTGTCTTCTGCAATCTCAATGATAAGGCTCTGATTCGTTGAGGGCGTTTATCACATAAGGAATTTCCTGAATAAAAGAATTAGCCTGGTCTAGCGGTATCTGGTGTACATTGTACAAGGATTTGTAATAATTATATGCCTCCTTATTGATATCTTTGATGCAGCTCACCATATGTCCACCTTCTGGAACTATTTATTTAAATCTGTTTCAATATTCCCTTGCTTTTTCCTTCCTATGGAAGAAATATGTATTGGAGTCTCCAACCTTCAGCCATAATCTTTGTGACTTCAATCGCCATAGATTTTCCTCTTTATTCTTAGAGTGAAAATTTGACGGGTCAGATCCGTTCCTTTTTGTAGATTTTTTTCTTCAACCTCTTCCTCCTCCATAGTTTTATAGAGTTTCCCCAGCTTCTGGACCAAATCACATATTTTTTTTCATCGAGGTTGGTATTTATCCTTGACCCATTTTCTCATAAGTTTCTTCACATTTTTAAGATTTGATTCCCAGAAAAACGATGGGGATCCCTGAATTGGAAGATGTCACGCTTGCTTTACCACCATTTCCACCCCTTCCATTTCCACCCAATCTACATTGAATCTGAAAAGGATTGGATCAATATTTTCCACCTTATCCATATGTAAAAGTATTGGTTGATGATTATATTCTCCTTGGGCTCCTATTGATGAGAGACATTCGAGCCCTTTAAGAATCCAATTAATGTGTATCATGAAACAATCCATTTGAGGAGCTATATGTTTATCCCTTGTTCTTCTATTTTACTAGGTGTATTTTCTTGCTTTTAGGGCTACATCCATAAGATCCAAATCTTCCATTAAATTTTCCATTCTTTCCCTAAATGGATCTCGCACCGAAATTCCACCTATCTTTTCCGTTTGACTCAAGATAGTGTTTAAATAATCTCCTATCACACTATTCAGATGTAGATGTTTAATTTTAAGTTACTCTAATGAATCCCAGAACTCTGGCTTTTTTCTATACAAAACAGGGGCATAATTTTTTATGAAAGGGATCCGCCCCCCCGTTTCCCTAACCTACAATAAGGCCATGATCCAATACTTCGATTTTATTTCCTCATTAAGAGAGAATTATTTTTTCATCCAAAAGACACATAGTCCTCCTAAGACCCCTCTTGAAGCTTGAACTAACCTTGAGCTCTCTTCCCAACATACATACGCTACCTTAAACACCTTTGATTCATCCATATTTTTTTCTTGAATAAATAAAATCCAAGGTAATTCTTTTTTTATTAAATATCTCACTGTTAGGAATTTAATAGGGTTCCCTAGTCCCTTGATGTTCTAAGATAAGATTTTCATTTAAGAGTAGCATTTTTATTGGGCCTACCCTCTCTTCATTCTATATTTTTCACACCTTTCTCTTTTAGTATCTCTGATATAAAAATTCAATTCCCCAACTTCTTATTGTGCTCTTCTTATTCTCCCCTTACCATTTTTTTCTTTGGCCGACCTTTTTTCTCGGATATCTTTGTCTCATGAATACTACCATCATCTTCCCATGATAGTGTCTGGGCCATGTTCTAAGTGACTACCCTCTCTATCTCTTTGACCACACTTGAGGGAGGGTTACGTGGTTCATTCGATCCCATGACCGTTTGAGATGAAGGATATCTTTGCAATTCCTAAAATTTATGATTAATTTCCTTATTGATCTCACCTTCCGAAAATCCTTCATTTTTTGTTTCATTCTCCTTATTCCCTTTATCTCCAAGAGTATCTTGGTCTTCCACATCAATGTTCTGATTTCTTAGAACGTTATAATAGTTTGAAGAAGTGGATGCCATATTATTACCTTTATTACCCTAGGGTTTTTGCACTGATCCTTTTCCTTTTGATCTGTCTTTTTTTGGTGTCTTCCATTGATCCTCTTGTGGAGAATTGTTTTATGTGATTTTATTCTGGGAATATTTGGTACAATCCCTCACGAAATGGCCATATTCATGGAAATGGTGACATTTAAATAGGATGTGTTCATAATCTAGAATTCGCTTATGCTTCCAATATCCAAGACTAATATTGATCTCTACTCGTAGTCCTTTCTCAAGATATACCTCCACGTATATTTTGGAACAAGAAAATTGAGAACCCTTAGGTTCATCTATATAAAGGTATTTGCCGGGCCCATTTCCAATGGCCCTTAGACAATCATCGCTCTAGCAAGAGAGAGGAAGTTGAGGTCACTTGACCCAGACCAGGATGGTCGTGGGGATATCTTCATCTGGGTTGAAGTTGAGAGTCCACTTGTTCAAATACATTCCATGGGATCCAAATAAATATGGTCCATTTCGAAATATCACATATCGATCTTCTTTGAGCTCAAACATAAAGGTGAAGAAGCCATTTCCTACGATAAAGAGAGATATATTCCCCTTCATTTTGGATCTCCATGTCCTATATATACAAACCTCCATTGATCTAGGAGAAGGCCACATTCCTGTGAACTTTCCTATCAGAGCCTTCTCATAATAGGCCAATGAAGACCATCGATCCCCAACAGGTAGAGCTACTTCTCTAACTTCATCATTCCTTTTAATGAATTTGGAAAAAGCTTCAGATGGTCGCAATCACTTGGGAAGAAAATCCACCAAATCATGAAAGGTTGTAGCTTTATCAACGTGAAAGGTGGGAGGAGGCGGAGGGGGAGCATCCCCTCTGGGTTCGCCATTGGTGGAAGTTTAAGTTTTTTGCAGAGATCTTAGATGTTGTAGCATGAAT
This sequence comes from Pinus albicaulis, assembly GCA_034641835.2. Taxonomy (NCBI): domain Eukaryota; kingdom Viridiplantae; phylum Streptophyta; class Pinopsida; order Pinales; family Pinaceae; genus Pinus; species Pinus albicaulis. The sequence goes on from CM076577.1 coordinate 415,283,614, forward strand.
TGAAAAAAATGGTTTTATTATATTTTTCATCAAAATTATTTTTGAGAATTTTTTGAAGAATTTTTGGTAGAAAAATTATAAATTAAATTAAAAGGGTGATTTTAACTTGATTCACCTTTGGATAATGGATGCCCGGATGAATTTCATTCACCTTTCCCTACATAACCTTGAATAATTGGAAATGAGCTTTAACCATATTCACTAAATTTTGGATATGGGTCAAATAACCAAACACTTTATCTCAGTGCATTCTTGGATGATCAGATAGCCAAAATACTTCAAAACATTTTAGCTTTGAATTGGGACCTGCAATTTTCCATGTCATTTTCCAAATCACCTACCAAGTCACCTTCTGCAATGAACTTGAATTTTCCACATGTCTTGGTGTTGATATGTACCTTCCATGTGTCACCTAAAAATCGTCCAGTTGGATAGACAAAAATAACATTTCTCCTAAAATATTTCATGTTATAATGCTACCACATCATCACCCCTGTCACTTATTTTCCACGTAACTAACAATAATCATACTTGCACCTATTGGATGCCTAGGGTCCATCCTCTAGCTAGAAAAAATATCCAAAATTCAAGTACTTTATTAAATGGTTACTCTTTTGCACCCCCTAAAATCTCAAATTCCCAGTTGAGAAAGTGAATTGGATTAAATCTAGTGTCCACCTCACTTAACAGAGTGTCAACAATGTGCATGAATAGATAGCCAGATGCTCGGATACGTTCAAAGTCCAAAATATGATTAAGTGTTTTAGCTTGGTGATTTTTCACATATCCAAATTCTAAAATACAAACAAATTCTCAAAATTGACTAAATGTGTAACCCACTAAATAGGACCGTTAATCATGGTTTGATTAGTGGCAATCACCGTTTAGTGGCCTTTATTGAGAACCCCCCAACTTTGATAGTTATGTTTCTACTGGTAACTCCCCCTAAAATTTACACTAATTACAACACATTCAACAATATATCCCTTTTTCATTGATGACAACCCCTGGAATTAGAGCATTGGTAACAGTTGGCATCCTTATGCACTTTTAGCACCACCTTCCAACTTGACATTGGTTCACAAAATAAGTTCCAATCTGTTTGCACCAATTGTACTTGTTGATTTAATTTTTGAACTAATTAAATTTTGCACCAAGTTAAGCTCTGCACCAATTTCTTCCCAAAAAATTTCTAAGCTCAGCCCCAATATATCAACACTACACTAGTGTCTAATCTCTCCTGTTGTTTTGAACCAATTATTTTCCCCACTTCTCTGAAACAATCTCCAAATCACTGGCTAAACTTTGCATCACTACTCTGAACAAACTACTAAGTTTTGAACTAAGTATTCTATACCAATTTCAGAATAAATGTCACGCCAATGGTTCTAAGCTTTGAACCAAATGCTTTGCACCAAGTTTAGATTCACACCAGTGTCTAAAATTTCCCATAGCTGGTCTCCCCCTCGTACCTTATTTGCAACTCCAATTTTCAAGAAATTTAACTCTCACCCTTTTACATAAGGGAAAAGGATTCACCAATTTCATATCTCATAATACCATATATGCATATCTAATACCAACTTATTATGCTTAGTTGTTCTTCCAAGCTCCCCCCACCCCTGAATTAATGCTTCTTCTTACTGTCAACTCTCCCCTTGACCATCAGTACAAAACAACTACTGCTCTTGATTTTTGACACCAATGAATGTTATGATACCAATTTTTAAAGCCTTGATACCAATTTTTGTGTGCCAAGTAGACCAATTTTGGTTATGCCAATTATGAAAATTTCTAAAATTTTCCATTTGATCATTCTTCTCTTGCAACTAATTTTCTAAAATCTTGACTTGTGTTGAAATTTTTCCATACCTCGTACTTAAAAGACTAATTAGATGAAAGATATATCACTCCTAGACTTTTTATTATATACTTCATTTATATGGGAAGATGTTTGGTGAATATATCTACAATTTGTTCTTTAGTGGCAATATATTCGAGCCTAAAAATTTAATCACCTACCTAGTCTCTCATGAAATCATATTTAATAAGAATACATTTTGTCTTTGAATGCATTACAATATTGTAGGAAATGTTAATAGCACTAGTTTTATCACACATAATTGGAATGGAGTGAGCAAATTCTACCTTGATATCTTTTAGAGTTTGATTCATCTAGAGGACCTAAGTGCAACATGAAATTGCTACTATGTACCCAACTTTAGTTTTAGAAAATGAGATAGAGGTATTATTATTAATTAGTTATGACACTATGTAATTACCCAAAAATAAGGTTGCACACTTATGCTCCACTTGTCATCAACATTTATTACCCAATCTGCATCTTTGTATGTTGTGAGAGTGAATTATTCGCTTATTGAATACCATAGTCCATAATCCAAATAGTTCCTTTTATATATCTAAATATTATTTTCATTAATTTTGCATGGTTCTCCTTGGGAGAAACCAAAATTTAGCAAACAATCCTACAACTTACATAATATAAGGCCTTAAGGCCGTTAGATATAGGAGGCTTCCAATCATTGAACTATACATAATTTAATTTTCATTAGGGGATTCATCATCCCTTCTCAACTTGGACCTTATTATCATAGATGTGCTAACAAGTGCAAAATATTCCATGCCAAATTTCCTCAATATTTCCTTTAGGTACTTGATTGAGAGATAAAAATACCTTTGTTTGATTGAAAAACTAGTAATCAAAGGAAGAATGACAACTCTCTCGACATGGACATCTCAAACTCTTTCTATAAGTTTTTTGCAAATTGTTGACCCATTTGATCCACGTCACTTCCAAAGATGATATTGTCAGCATACACAACATTGATCATCCAATTCTCGTTATCATTTTTAATATAAATATTACTGTCTCTTGTGCTCATTTTTAATCCTTGTTTTTGTAGTTATATATCAAGCCTTGAATACCAGGATCTGGGATCCTGCTTTAATCCATAGAGTGATCTATTTAGTCTACATACCTGATCTGCATGTACAAACAATTGGAATCCATTTGGTTGATTATTGTACACTTCCTCTTCTAGGTCACCATTTAGGAATGCAAACTTGATATCCATTTGATATAATTTGCATTTTTTGAAACATGAAAATCTTAAGAACATTATTATTGCTTATATTCTAGCTACAAGAGAAAAAATTTCTTCAAAATCAATGCCTTTTACATGTGCATACCCTTTACAAACTATTTTTCTTGTATTCCTTACTACTTTCCTGTCTTCAATTAGCATGTTTATAAAAACCCACTTGGTGTCAAGTTTCAGATATACACAAAGATAAAAGAAAATCTCCAATACAATGCTTGTATAATAAATGATCAAACACTCATCACATTCATGTGCAAAATACTCAACATAAATTTGAATATTAAAGAAAATCAATGACTATGTTTAAAGTAAAATTTTGTTAATAATAGAGATGCAATATATAATACAAAAGATACAATGACCAAAAAAGTAAAGAAAATAAATAGTAAAAAGAGAACACGGGATGGTAATATTAGAAACAAATCTTTCATTGAGCACACTTAAATAATATTTTTCATATATAATATAATCAAAATCTACATATTAAATAAAAGTAATAAGAACTTCTTGACAAATGATTGTGTTTAAAGACTGCATAACTCAAATGTAAGAAACAATGAACAATAATTAATCATGGTCTTGCTACAACTGGATCAGTAAGACACTTTCAGAAACGGGTATGCTACTGCAAAAAATGCCAATATATCAGTACTGATAGATATTGAATAGTTCTAAACCATCAGTGACCAAAATAAATGATACCTTTTTCAGTAAGTAATATTTAAAACCTCCATCTCCCATAGGGTGCAGAATAGACAGTGATGGGGTGTATTGTTAAGTCACTCCATGATTTGAAGGTCACCAGTTCGAAACTCTATGGGAAAAAATCTATCCATTTTAAAGGGTTGGTGTGTCCCAAGCCGGATGCGATCCCCAAGTGTTTTTGATGGCTTAGATGCCTTTGGGTGATGTTTTATCAACCCACAAGTCAAAATCAAACAACTTGACCAAAAATAAATAAATATTCAAACCTCCATAAATGTTACTATTTAAAATAAGCTTTGTTGAAAAGAGTTTATGATATTCAAATAACTAAATAATAAAACAAATTCCAAAATATTAATAAGTCAAACTATATCATACCAAACTCTATGTGAAAATTGAGAACCTGTTTTCCTTCATCAAGTAGATATTTGTACTTGAGAAACTTCCATGACAATTAAGTAACTATTTATTTATTTTCTTTTAATTTGATTTGATTAATTAATCAAAGGCTCGAATAGATAGAAGGAAAACAAATGAATGTTGGGATCCTAAAAAATAGGGATTATCACATAACACAAAGGGGAGGGAGGACCCACATCCATTTCCATCATATTATTTCTATCATCAACTTTAATCAAAATGCATGAAATTTCCATGTGTTGTGAACATAAGTATGCACTGTTTTTAAATGGTCAATTATTAAATTGATTTCATATATATATATATATATATATATATATATATATATATATATATATATATATATATATATATATATATATATATATATCCAAAAATTGGATAAATTTCCACATGGAAATCACTAAAATCTCCACATACTTCATAAAAAACATGCCACTATCAAAAAATCAAATTTTCAAGTCATCCCATCAAAATCGGTATGAAAAAGAAACAAAGTTATGATTCGCTCCATTGAAAATGCAACAAAAAAATCTAGTTTTGACATTGCCTTGCTCAAACTAGATTAAAATTAGAATTTCAATTTCAGCATAATAGTTTCAGGTAATTAAATGAAGTCACATGGATTTTTTCACTCAATTAACTCAGCAAATTGGATTGGGAGACACTTGAGTTCAATTCTACATGATTGATTTCTAATTTGAAGCAATATGATTCAGTTAAGTTGAGTTAATGTCAGTTAAACTAGTTTCGATTATTGGAGAAACTAGTGGAGGGTCAAGTTGCACAGTGTAACTTCATTCACATTCAATGGTCATCCAATTACCTAACTAATCAACCTAAAATAATTGATGCATGCAGAGAATTCGAGTTACCCAGTTGATATTGGAGTTAAAGGGAAATGTAATATCATTTGTAAACTATTTCTAGTTTTACAAGTGGTGCATGCAATCATAGAATTGACCTATGGTAATTCCACAATTCCTTGGTGAGGAATTCCTATAAAAATATGGGTAATTTACCAAAACAATGCAAGGAAATAGGAGCTTGGAGGCTTGAAATTTTGGCTAAGTATTGGTCAAGGTTAGTTAGTCAAGTAGAGGATAGAAGATACAGATGCAAGTTGAGCTCAAGGTTGAGCAGATAATATCGTATTCATCCATTTTCTTTGATTAACGCAATACATATATTAAGGGGTTTTGAGAATTTTCTCTCCCTTAGATAAATCTATGTGTATGTGTGTTGAATATTGATGCATGTTAATGATTTGTGTTCTCAATCGTGAATTTACTTCCATAGATCAGTAGAGTAGCTTCTAGTCTTGTGATTTAGAAAATTTCATGAGAAGTTTAGAATCCACACATTAATTTCTACATGCTATCAAAGCTAGATTCACAGTAGAGAAGAGATTTGGAAGTTTTCATTGCAGGAGGTTCGAATTTGAATATCAATGTTGCAGGTTTTCTCCAAGACTGAGAAGATGAATTTCAATGGACTCTGCCTCAAGTATGCTTTGGTAGGAACCACAAATTTTGCGGCATGGAAGATCTACATGGAGGCAATATTGGATGATAATGGGATGCTCTAATCAGTGGAAGAAGGATGTGGCTAAAGCAAGGAGAATCATATTGGAGGGAGTGCGAGATCATATTGTCTTGAATATCCACAGGAAAGATACTTCGTTTGCAATGTGGAAAACAATGATATATTTTTTCGAGAACAATAGTGACCATAGGAAGCTAGCACTCAAGGACAAGATTTGAAGCATCAAGATGCAAAAGAATGACACAATTCCACAGTACATGATAAATTTTACACAGTGTCATGATGAACTTGGTGGGGTCAGTGTTAATGTACCTGAAGAAGATCTAGTAGCTCTAGCCCTCTTGGTCCTTCCCAAGAGTTGGCATAGTTATCAAGATTCGGTAATATCTATAGAAAACTACCACATTGGGAGCGGTTAAGATATGATCTAGTGCGGGAAGAAATAAGGAATAACAATGGATATGAGACTTCATCCAAGGTTGAGGATGAGGAGAACTATTCCTTTTCTAGAAAGGAAAAGAAAGGGAAAGGGAAGAAATCCCAATCCAAAGTAGAAGGCTAGTCAAGGGAGCAAGAAGAAAGACTTGTCCAGAATCAAGTACTTTCATTGTCATGAATTCATGCACTACGCCACGAAATTCACACATAAGAATACAAGCTAGAAGACCTAAGGAGGAGTGACAGGTGAAGCTCTAGCTTCACAATTAGAGATTTATTTTACTCTCATTGGGTAAGCACAGTGATGGGAAGTGTGTGGTATCTCGACAGTGGTGCCTCATTCCATATGACGAGGAATAAATATTTTTTCAATGAATTGGAGGAGAAATACCTCTAGATGGACATAAATATGGGAGATGATGGAAGGTACAGTGCAACCGATATTGACACTGTCACCTTTCAGAGGGAGTCGATCTCGCCTCTCGGGCTCAAGGATGTGATGTTTGTACCAGGTCTAAAGAATAATATGGTTTCCATCGTAGTGTTGGAATACCATGGCTACGATGTGATATTCAACAAAGGAAAGGAATTTCTGAGAAACATTGCCACGGGACAAGTGAAGTAGATTATTGTTCGACTTAATAACCTCTACAGGTTGGATGTGGAAGATTGTGCTGCTTTGAGCACGAAGGAAAACAAGGTGCAAATCCAATATGTCGGTGAATTATGGCATAGAATAATTGGTCATTTGCATTAGGTAGATTTTAAGATCATGCAGTAGATCACCATAGGCCTCCCCAACAAAGCACTAGAGAATAAAAATACATGCAAAGGGTGTACCTTGTGGAAGTACATAAAATACACCTTCAATGATCGAAATAACACGGCACATGCAATCCTTGAAAGGATCCACTATGATGTCTGTGGACCTTTCTCGAAAGCCTCCACTTCCAAGAATAAGTATTATGTTATATTTGAATTTTTTATATGATTTCTCACGTAAGTGTTGCATTTTCTTCACGCGGAGGAAATACTAGACATTCTCCAAGTTTGTTGAATATAAAGCACTTATTGAGAAAGAAACTGGCATGAAAGTGAAGGATATAAGGAGAAATAATGGTGTTGAGTACGTGTCGAATGAGTTTAAAAATTTATGTGCATTGGAAGGCATTCAAAGGGAGTTGAAAACACCCCACAACCCACAACGAAATGGGGTGGCTGAGAGGAAGAACATAAGTATTGTGGGAGCAGTAAGGGTGATGTTGTATTATCAAGGACTACCTCTTTACTTGTGGGTTGAACCATGCAACATGCTAGTCTATTTGTAGAACAAGAGTCCTCATCGGATTCATGCATGAGTACACTAGAAGAAGTTTTTACAGGGAAGAAACTAGATGTGTTACACTTTAGGATCTTTAGGGCATCATTATATTTCCATGTCTCTAAGGAAGCAAGGAAAAATCTAGAGCTGACAACATATTTGGGCATATTTGTGGGGTACACTGATACACCTTACAACTCTCAGGTGTACCTGCCATCTATTAGGATGATAGTTGTTCGTAGAGATGTGAATTTTTATCAGGATAAGGCATTGAAGTGTTCCTTTGAGAGGGAGCTTTGATTGCATGCATATCAAAATATTTTGACTCCAAAGGAAGAACCTCAAGAATATGTGGAGCATCCACAAGTAGAGGAGCGGAGAGTGGAGACAACCTCTCAAGCAGAGACACCCAGGGAAGGAAGGAAGTAGACCAAGGAAGCTGACAGATTATTGCAGGATGCTAGAGAGAATGTGGGAGCACCCACATCATAACATAGGCAGAGGAGGTCACCAAATTGGTACATTGGCTACTTGGCTTTGATGTCTGAGCTAATAGAGACAAAACTAGCCTCATTTGGGGAATCAATAGAGAAACCAATATGGGTTGATGTTATGATAGAGGAGTGTGATTCCATTGTTAGAAATGATTTTTGGGAAGTGGTCCCAAGACCAGCAAACAAATCAGTGGTAGGTTCGAGATGGATTTACAAGGTAACTCATGTAGCATACAAAAGCCTCGAGAAGCACAAGGATAGATTTGTGGCCAAGGGGTGCTCTCTGTTGAAGATTGCAACAAGAAACAGTGAAGGAGGCATCCTGAAACATCATTTTGATCCTAGTTGGAAAATAATCACCTAAACTAGGTGGGGCCCACACAGGTGATTTTTGTCACAAAGTCTATTTTTAGACTATGTCTATTTTTAGACATGTCGATCATATTTTATGAGTTGCAGTATGTTATTTGTGGATGGTTGGTCAAGTTGGAAAATAGATGGACTTCTATTTTTAGACATATTGGGTGGAATCTATTTTTAGATTGCCAGTCTAAAAATAGATATGTCGAATATTATTAGCTCTTAATAATATTTGGACTCTAAACATTATCTTATTCTCTTGGAGCACTTCAGTTAAGTGCACAGATGTGGCACAACAGCTGACAGAAGGAATTACACTATTCTTGAGGGTTTACTGGAGCTATTGCATGGAGACTTCAGTTAGAACTCATGTGACAGAGTTTGGTGGAGTTATTGAAGTAGTTGGTGGAGTTGTATTCAGTTTAACTCAGTTAGACACAGTTGAGCTAGTTGTATCTAGTCTAACTGATTGATACACTAGTGAGAGTGGTGTGAATTATTTAGTTAATTAATTCACCAAATAATAACTCATTAATCAACTGAAGAATACATCAGTTAACTACAATGCATGGCAGTTTTAGTGGAGACCAGTGAAGAGATAGGTGAAAGGGCAAGATAGACTATCTGTTGTGACTATTAGTGATGCATGAATTGCATCTACATATACATTGGAGTTGCCAATGATAATCATGCAATCAATGAGAGTGGGATTACATTGAATTTGTCTTTGTAATAAGCTTGGATTACGGAGTGGAGGTAGGCTAGTAGGTGGCAAAGATCGGTGCATGGATTTGCAAGATTGGGCCTGATTAGTGTATGAAGATTGTACTGTACTGAGAGCTTGTGATAAGCTTTGTTGCTTTGTATGAGATTGTCATATGATCTCCATGTTACATAATATATAGTTGGGGTTTTCAGCTTTAGGCTTTCCCGTTAAACAACTGTGTTATGTGTGTTTTTATTGCTTCATGTGTTTTGCAATTGTTGATTAAATTTCCGCAAGAATTATAGTGGAAGGATTCTGTATTTTGCAAGAAGATAAATATTGTGAGATCAGGAGAGTCTAGATATATACATGCATATTGTATATAATTTCTACATGGTATCAGAGCTGTGTTATAGATTTTCTACATGGAATGAGAGCAGGAATTTTTGGGTGCGCGAGTTTTCAGAGAATATCTGAACATTTTGGTGAAATATTTTCAAAAAACAAATAGCATATTTGGATTCCTTGCGAAAAAAAACCCAAATTGAAAAAAAAAATCGGTCGAATCGGAGCTCGGATGAGGGAGATATCGTCGATTTAAAATCAGCTCTTTTGTTAGAAAATTTTGCGACGGCGAGACAATTGCAATGTGCGCGAGCCAAGAATCTACATGCACTGAGGTACAAGATGCATGCAAAGCTTTGAGGAGAAAAGAAGAGGTTAGTGACTTGGTGGTTGAGAGGGAGCCTCTCAACATGCAGCGTGAGAAGTAGTCTCAGAAGGTTGTGGAGCAGCCACAACTGGAGATGCAGAAGAATCTTTATAGATTTGAAGTAGATGGGATTTCTACGGAGCTTCCTATTGTTGGGAAGTGCAAGAAAGACATGCAATTGAAGCTTGAGAGGGAGCTGGATTTGCATGCAGGTAATAGTGAACCTCGGGATGTGGAGCAGCCACAAGATGAGGATCATGGAGTGGAAGAAACCACTCATGTAGAGAAATTTCGTGCCAGATGGGCAGAGGGAGTGCATGCAGCTATACCACCAGGTGAGAGGTGGGGCGACATGCATGAATAATCCCAAGAGGAGATTTCTGGGCAGGATTCATGAGATGGTGTGGATCTCATGAATTGAACCTGGCTACGAGGTGCCCACAGCGCAGCAGTAGCATGATCAGTTGGATTGATGCAAGCAGATCAAAGTGACAGTGTCGGATACTGGAGCGCGAATCAGAGTTGACAACAAGTGCAGAGTGCATGGGTGCAAGAGGTCAACAACACAGTGGTTCTTGATGACATGTGCAATTGGGCCCAACAGAAGTCAAAGACTTTGATGATAGATGCATCAGACTGATTGAGTTGTTTGGAGCCTATTCAGTTTCAGAGGAGTTGCAGAGCATATGCATGGAGTTGCATGGCGCTTGTGAAGGTTGCAGGGCGAATGCATGGAGTTGCATGTCGCATGCAAAGACAGTCCTTTCTTGTTGAGAGGGAGTGTTGAAGATTGCAACAAGAAACAGTGAAGGAGGCATCCTGAAACATCATTTTGATCCTAGTTGGAAAATAATCACCTAAACTAGGTGGGGCCCACACAGGTGATTTTTGTCGCAAAGTCTATTTTTAGACTATGTCTATTTTTAGACACGTCGATCATATTCTATGAGTTGCAGGATGCTATTTGTGGATGGTTGGTCAAGTTGGAAAAATAGATGGACTTCTATTTTTAGACATATTGGGCAAAATCTATTTTTAGATTGCCAGTCTAAAAATAGATATGTCGAATATTATTAGCTCTTAATAATATTTGGACTCTAAACATTATCTTATTCTCTTGGAGCACTTCAGTTAAGTGCACAGATGTGGCACAGCAGCTGATAGGAGGAATTATGCTATTCCTAAGGGTTTACTAGAGCTATTGCATGGAGGACTTCAGTTAGAACTCATGTGACAGAGTTTGGTGGAGTTGGAGAAGTAGTTGGTGGAGTTGTATTTAGTTTAACTCAGTTAGACTCAGTTGAGCTAGTTGTATCTAGTCTAACCGATTGATACACTAGTGAGAGTGGTGTGAATTAATTAGTTAATTAATTCACTAAATAATAACTCATTAATCAACTGAAGAATACATCAGTTAACTACAGTGCATGGCAGTTTCAGTGGAGACCAATGGAGAGATAGGTGAAAGGGCAAGATAGACTATCTGTTGTGACTATTAGTGATGCATGAATTGCATCTACATATACATTGGAGTTTCCAATGATAATCACGCAGTCAATGAGAGTGGGATTACATTGAATTGGTCTTTGTAATCAGCTTGGATTGCGCAGTGGAGGCAGGCTAGCAGGTGGCAAAGATCGGTGCATGGATTTGCAAGATTGGGCCTGATTAGTGTATGACGATTGTACTGTACTGAGAGCTTGTGATAAGCTTTGTATGTTTGTATGAGATTTTCATATGATCTCCATGTTACATAATATATATTTGGGGTTTTCAGCTTCAGGCTTTCCCGTTAAACAACTGTGTTATGTGTGTTTTTATTTCTTCATGTGTTTTGCAATTGTTGATTAAATTTCCGCAAGAATTATAGTGGAAGGATTCTGTATTTAGCAAGAAGATAAATATTGTTAGATTAGGAGAGTCCGGATATATACATGCATATTGTATATAATTTCTACACTCTCAAGTGGAAGGGATTGATTATGAGAAGACCTTTTCTACTGTAGCAATGTACTCTTCCATCATATCAATTATTTCTTTGCTGCACAGATGGGGTGGAATATCCACCAGATGGAAGTGAAGACAGCATTCCTCAATGGATTTACTGAGGATGAGGTGTACATTGAACATCCTGAAGGTTATGAGACCTTAGAAAGAGAGTCACATGTGTGTTGACTCAAGCGAGCGTTGTATGGGATGAAGCAAGCACCTCATGTTTGGTATACCATGATTGATAGCTACCTCACTAGTTTGGGCTTCACTAAAAGTGAATCAGATGCAAACCTTTACCACATTCTAGTAGAAGGTAAATTGTTGATTATTGTCTTATATGTTGATGACTTGATTTTTACCAGTGATGAAAAAATTATCAAGCCTTTCAAGGAGGACCTTGCAAGAGGTTTTTAAATGAAGGAAATGGGGATAATGCACTATTTACTTGGTTTGGAATTATGGGAGAGAGAAGGGAAATTTCTTATCTCTCAAGAAAAGTATACCAATGATATACTTTAGAAGTTCGGCATCGATTCTTGTAAACCCATGGAGACTCCTCCAACGACCAACTAGAAAAAGGAGGATGCCACTTTAGGTGAGGAATTGGATGTTACCGTGTACAAGAAGTTGGTGGGTTCACTTATGTATCTAGTGAACACATGGACATACATGTGTTATGTAGACAACTAGTTGATTCAAGTCATGGTTTGACCAAAAAAAATATTTTGGAAGGTTTTTAAACATGTATTATGTTACCTCAGAGGCACCAATGCACTCAGTTTGGACTATGGTACAAACAAACAGAGGGAATGAAGTTGCAAGGCTTCACAGATGCAGATTGGGAGGGAATTCCATCAGACCCGAAGAGCACATCAGGGGGAATTTTCAATGTTGGTACAACAACATTTTCTTGGTACAACAAGAAGCACAGATCTGTGACACTTAGCTCAGTAGAAGCATAGTACATGGATTCTAATCAAGCAACATGTGAGGCTATTTGGATGAGAAATATTCTTGTTGGGTTATTTGGTCAGATGATGGATCCTACTATTATATAATCTGACAATTAGATTTTTATCAAACTCTATGAGAATCCAGTTTTTCACAATAGATCCAAGCACATAGATATCTGGTACCACCATCTACGAGATTGTGTGCAGAGGCAGATCATGTTATTGCAGTACATTCCGACAAAGTAACATGATGCATAAATTTTGAAAAAATATTTGTCAAGAGGTAAATTTGAGTTCCACATAAGCAGAACTGGGGTATTTGATATTCCTTTTTTTTCCTCAGAGGGAGTGTTGAAAATGCAATAAGAAAATCTAGTTTTGACTTTTCCTTGGTCAAACTATATTAAAATTTCAATTTCAATTTCAGCAGAATACTTGGAGGTAGTTAAATGAAGTGACATGGATTGTTTCACTAATTTAACTTAGTAAATTCGAGTTGGAGACACTTGAGTTTAGTTCTACATAATTGATGTCTAATTTGTATCAATCTAATTCAGTTAAGTTGAGTTATTGTCAGTTAAACTAGTTCCAACTTCTAGAGAAACTAGTGGATGGTCAAGTTGTGCAGTGTAAATTCAGTCACACTTAATGGTAATCCAGTTAACTGATCAATAAACCCAAGATAACTGATGCATGTAGAGAATTCAAGTTACTGTTATGAAGCTAGCTCACAAAAAAATAGAAATAATAGATCAACAACTTAAAAAATATCCTCTTTGAGGGGGAAACCTCCTTTACATTACACAAATGAAAATTTCTTGGATGATACAAAGGAAAAGACCTTTCCATATATATGAGTCTAATGGGTCACAATATAATCAAAGCCTACATAACAATAATAGTGAAACGACACAACAATAATAATAGTGGGATTCTATGGGGCACAACAATAACAATATGGGGATGACATAGCCACAACAATAACAATAAAGGTGTTACACTAATAATAAAAATAAGGGGATAAAATAGTATTATAGGGACCTAACATGCCTGTTGGCACAGGGTCTCCTACAAAGCTGCGAAACTGGTCCATTTTGTATATTTCTAATTATATTTAGTATAGCACAGAGGTTTTGGGGTGGGTCAAAGCCCCTAAAGCATTGTAAATGGGTCAAGGGTAGACCAAGAGTCTGCAAACCACGGTTTGTAGACCAATGGATGCATAGGCTAGAATTGTATAAGTAGTTGAACCTTTTTGAGTTGTAGGACAAGATAAGAACGATAAGAGATTGCTGCTAAGTGCAAATCGATAGATCTGGTCATGGTTTTTGGGTAAGGACTCCTGTTGCTGTGTGCGCGGAGGGCCTCTGTCCTGTTGTGTGTGTACCCTTATGTTGTGTGCGTAGGTTGGTTTTTTGGGGTTTTGTACATATATATGAAAGATTAATGAATGCGGAAATATCGTTGCCTATATGAATCCACTGGAATTGTTGTAATATGAATCTTTGACGTCTTGATTACTTAGTATATGTTGTTGTTTTATTGGTTTAAGTTTCGAACATACTTATGTACTTATTTATGTTGTGATCTGGGTTTGTTCTACTTGCTTCATACAAGGATATCTAAAATAGTTCTGTATTGTTATATGAATCCTCGATCTGTTGATTTCTGTGAGTAATATTGTTGTTGTGCACGTGGATGCGAAGGGAATCTAGGTTTGGTGATACCGGATCGGGTCATGATCAGGGTGAACACAGCTCTGCTTGACTTACCTACCCTCTCCTAGGGTGCGGAAACCTGGCTCCAGCACCCATCCATACTACTTCAAGTGAGACTTTGGCTTGCACAAAAAGGTCACTACCGAAAGGGCCAATAGTATAGGGGTTTGTTGGCAAACCTTGAACATCTGAACCTGGGTCAGGACCCCTCGAGCCAACAAATGGTTCTGTTTCTAGGACTTGAAGCATTTTGAGAGAGGTATCGGGTAATAAGGCCATACTGTAATCCGGAGAGGAAGGAAATTGATTAATGGTTTAAACAGAAAGTTCAGGAATTTGCCATAAAATAAAACAGCAGTAAGAGGTTGACCACCAAAGAGTGGAAGAATAAGTACATTTTCATAGATATCTACAAGATATTCTTTGTAAAAATTGCAATCAAGCTCCAAGAGTAGCTCGCAAGTCTGGTCGAGTTTCAGAAGTGTTGGAAGGACGAGCGGATCACTGATTGGACCCCCGAACTAATCCAGCAGCTAGAAAAGATTGATAACACCATCACTCTCACAGTGGACCATTAGGTAGACAGCGTGTTAGGAGGATTTGTAATAGAATTTTCCATCGATCAGTTTGTCTCCTACTCTGAAGCAGAGCGAAGATTCTTCACGGGATTCTGAGGTAAGTTCCTGAAGACATTGCCATTATTGATCAATATATTATTATGCGAAAAGAGTATTTTGTGTAGCCATATCAAGTGAATGACCTATTATCTGGATGGGAGTACAACGCGGAGTGGCAATTACAATAGGGCCAACCTAGAAGGAGATCAATTGGTCTACAGTCCAGTAAGAGAAGTAGTTTTGCAGAGTCCTCCAGCCACACCACTTTCAAATTAGCCTAGAGGTAAGAATTCACCGACCCCTCCACCACCAAAAGACAACATGGTTGCGCACATGAAATTGTCGACCTTTAAGGGTGTAGGGGATGAAGATATGGATCATTTCTGGTCTGTCACATGATCGTATGGACTGCGTAGAACGTGGCTAGTGATGCGGTGAAAAGGGCACAGTTGTCCCTTGCTTTCGAAGTAAGAGCTTTGGACTGGTACATGGGATACATCAACCAAAACGCAAATGCAACCATTGAAGAAATTAAGAATGCCTAAAACAGTAGTTCAAGAAACCTAAGTCCTACTCCCAAATCATGGTTGATCTAAATGATTTCAAGCAAGGACCTTTTGAATCTATGTGGGAGGCCAATCAGCGACTAAAGAAGGTGATCAGAGAAGGAGGATTCCAATATGATGACAAACAACACACGGAATGATTTATTGCCATGTTGTTGCCTCACTTGTGTGTACCTATGGGGCACCAAACTTTTGAATCGCAGGAGAAGGCCTAAGAAGGTGCCATGAAGTTAGAAGTTGCACCTTGGGACGAGACTCAGCTAGGCATCCAATAGATCCAGGGACAGCTGGAAGCGATGCATGTAGAGATCTAGAACCTACGAAAGGAATGAGGGGCAGAAGCCAACCCTGAAAGATGGTGCATACGATGTCAGGTGAATGGCCACACCAAGGATAACTATCCTCTATTAGTAGATTATGTGTAGGCTGGGGGACCGAGACCATTGCGCCCTAGGGAAGCTACGGGACCTAGTGGGCTAGTGCTCTGGTGTGATGATTGTCGCGTTGCAGGGCTACACGATACTAACCACTATCCCTACCTTGCTGCATACGTTTCAGAGGTAAAGCAACAATGGTGTAGGTTCTGCAAATTGGTTGGACATGACGAACATAACTGCCGGACATATGATTTGATGATTGATCGAGGAAACCTATATAGGGTACAATCAGACCCTGCGTCACCAAGGACCCCTGTAGGTATAGGCGGCTCCCCATCAAGGGGTAGGGGAGGAGGACGTGGTGGAAGTGCAGGATGGGGACGAGGTCAAATAATCTGCTATAACTATGGAGAAGCAGGACACTTTGCAAGGGACTGCCCGAACCCCACTAGGAAATCCTACGAATATTGCAGACAATTGGACCATGCGATTGAATATTTCCCGATCTTGATAGCGAAAATGCACAAAAAACAGTCGACACCTATGCAGAATGTGTAGAGAGTTAAGGCTGAGCTGCGAAGCAAGGGTTAGAGTGCGAATATGGTGACGCGCAGTGGGATGGCCACCAAGGGACCTGAGGAGGAGGCTGCGATGGAACCTTTGATCTGTCAAGCTGCTATCAAACAAGAAGGCCTAGACCTAAAAATGGGAAAATAAATAATTATCACAGCTCACAAAGACTTTGTTGAGACAAAAGCAACTAACACTCGGCTTCCTGCAAACCTCAAGGCAGATGCGGAGGTTGAGCCCCTTTTGCAGGCATGTATGAAACTGCTGCGCAACCCAAAGGTTTTAGAGAACCTTTAGGCATTAATAGATAGTTGAGCAGCACAACCCAATCTAGCCCCAGAAGTCAAGGATGTGCACAAACTATACAGATATAAGAACACACCAGAAGAGAAATGTGGTTGTCTGCGCAGATCGGTGACTACGAAATGAGCCAGGTTATTTTGGACCTAGGGTCAGACGCGAATGTGCTACCTAAGCAGACTTGGAAACAAATGGGAGAACCTAAGCTGGAATGTTCCACTATTCAGCTGCACATGGAAAATCAACAGAAAATCATCCCGCTAGGAAGGTTGCCTAAAGTTACGGTGGACATCACAGGAGTAAAGGCCCATGTTGATTTTGAAGTAATAGAAATTGTAGAAGATTTGAACCCCTACCCTACGCTCTTGGGATTAGACTGGACCATAGATATAGGTGGTATCATCAACCTCAAAAAGCGAAGCATGGTGTTTGAGAATAACGGCACAAGGGTGATAGTACCATTAGACCCTGCAGAAGGTGAACGATATACAAAGCTAGTGTGCGATGAAGAGGAGGTGGATCACATTTACAAGTTGACTGCATGGGATGAATATTGGATCAACCCCACGGCGGAGGGATTAATTTGCTGGGAAAAGGACAGTGAATGCTTCTCTAACTCTGACGAGGAAATGGAAAATTGGAAAAACCGATTGCATGATGTCTCAGCGTTGCAGTGTCTTCGAGTCACAAGGGAATTCCACTGCATTTCCTCAAAGGTAAGAGACCTACCTTACTTTGATGCTTCTGGCAGGATTAAGGAATTTTTACAAGCCTTCAAAGCAGAGGTTCCCAAGGGACGAAGGTTATGGGCCCTTAAGCTAACCATGAGTGGAATAACTACGCGCTAGTGGGAGACGCAGAGGGAGGCATTCAAGGCTTGGGAGGAATGTCGAGATATGTTGATCCTGTGATTTGAAGCCCCAACCAATGTTCGAATCAATACATTCCTTGGATCAGGACATCCCCGTAAATTTCTGGTGGCCTGGAAGAACACCTGTCAGAAGAACATATCTTTGGTTGAGAAGTACTTTAGGAAAAAGTATGTGTTGCGGGAGGATGCTCAGAAGACCTAAGTAGTTGACCCAATTGTAGTAGGAATGTTGGGCACACTGGAGATGCAGAAACTAGTCGTTGACACCCTAACAATTGATAGGGAGCAGAAGTTATCGTTGAAGGGTGCGGCCCCTTGGAAATTAATGAGGCAGAATTTGGGGACTTTTAACCGTTTATCTAACGGTAAGTTCCAGATAAGTATACCCTACCATTGAGTGACCACAAGCACTATAAGAAGGACAGGGTAGCACAGATAAGAAATCTACCTCCCTTACATAGACTGTACTTCTCAACCTTGTTGCGTGAAAACCTGAGCTCTACAATTCTCCTGGTCTTCCCTATCCCTTTCATGTATGATCAGTGTTGAGCCCTAAATATGTTCTTCTCTTTCACAACATTCTACTTCATTTTCTTTGTCCCTCATCAATTACAGGCTTAAATGATCAATAAGATTAATTAAATTTGCTTTAAGAATTTATATAATGGTTAACTTATTATATTTTCATGATTTTGTTGGTGTATTAATTTTTTACTAAGACTCGGCTACAGAATATAGGCATTCTGTAGCCAGTCGTCTGTTCTGCAGCCATCCTCATGCTTACGTAGGTTCCAGGTGTCACTGCAAAGAAAAAGGCATATGGGTGAAATCCACAACACTTCCCCATCATCTCTTGCTCCCGACGAAGTCTGAGTTAAAGTCTCCAAGCGGTTATGCACGTAGAGGAGAAGCGCTCTATCAAGACGACTACAGATGTCCTGGCAGAAAGTACAATTAATCGTTAACAAGAGTTTTTTATTTGATTGTGAAGTGGAAAGACACTTATCCCCTGCTGCAAGAGTAGTTGGTGTAACTTCATTAGTAAGTATGACCCTGAGACCTAGAAATAATCAAGTTGGGATTTTGTTTGTTGCTAGGATCTTTGAAGACGATCCCTTTTTTTGAGAATTTCTCTTTTAATGAAAGAAGTATCATTTTATTGCACGAGCTAAGTCAATCTTGAGTAGATTTGCATGCTACTCTGGTGGTAGAGGGCCCCTTCTACCTGAGAAGCTTTGTTTATGTGATTTAGATAAGTAACTTAGCCTCATTTCATTCCTAGTTCAATTGACTTTCTGAAATTTGTGTTTTTATTTCACTTGCATTGGATGCTACGGTTTAGTCTCGTTCTTACGTATTATTCAAAAATATCACTAATGTCGAATGAGGTGTAACTGTAGTATTTTAGGAGTTATTTTTACATTCTTGTGCTCAATTACATCAGTTGTTATAGCTAGTCATGATCTTATAAACTCTTCCAAAATATCACTAATTTCGGATGAGACATAGCTGTGGTGTTTTAGAGCTTTATTGTGTTTTGTTGAATTTTATGCTTTCATGCTCATTTACATAAAATGTTGCAGCCAGTATTTTTCTACAAACTATTCCAAAATACCACTAATTTCGAATGAGACAGAGCTGAAACATTTTAGTGGTTAGTTGCATCTTTAGTTTAGTTGTAATACTCCGGAGGTAGATGTTACTCTAGTTTAATTTGGTCACCGTGTTTCAAGTTTGATAATGGCACTCTAGTATAACTCTGTCCCCTGTACTTTATGTTAGATTAGTGAAATTCTAGTTTAGTTCCAGTTCACTGCATTTCAAAGTTAGGCTAAAAGCATTCTAGTTTAGTTCTGATCATTGTGTTTCAATTGCATTCTAGTTCAGTGTCATCCATTGTTCTTTAAGTTGTGTTGACTATCAAAATTAAACTTCACAGCCTTCATTGTTTACAAAATAATTTTGTTTTGACTTTCTCTTAATGCATCATCATATGGATAGGAATGAATTAGTGATATCAATTTAAGGCCTTGATTGTTCTGCAATATTTTGCAATTTCACAAATAAGCCTTTTTCCCAAAACTATTATAGAAAATATCTAACTTTCAGATGAGGCTTACTAGTGACAAGCTGAGCTGCAGAATGGACTAATCTTAGCATTACAAGTCAATTCGGAGTAGAAATCTTATTGTGTTACAAATAATCTTTTCAATTGTGTTCCAATAAACCTCTAGCCATGGATGAGATTCTTTGCAATATTGTAAGATGATTGTGTACTTAGGAGAACCTCATTTGTACTAAACTTGTCATTTTCAAACTATTCCAACATATTCCTAATGAATGAATTGGATGAGTTCATGATATGAGTTATTGATTTCATGTTGTGATTTATTTCCTTACTAGGAGTCATTATCAAGCTTTGCATTTGCTAGTGTCATACACAGTTTAGAATAGGTTTTGCTCTGTTTTAGTGTAACCATCCACTTCTCTTTACCTACATTTAGTTCTTTTCCTTTTTAACATAAAACCATAAAACCAAAAACATCAGAAAAACACTAAATAAAACATAGTGAGAAATAGATACCTAGACACATATAGTGCACCTCACTTCAGTAGTTTACTATCCCTGATTGAAAATTTATGACCTCAATTTAGGAACACTAAGTTGAGCACTTACATTTTGGAGTCGTTTCCGGGGAAGTGTAACTAGGTATCCTTGTTTCTTACCACCCAAAAACAATGATATTCGTAGAGAAAGAGACTCAAGGGATAGATTCATAAGAAGCAAAAGATTGATTCCTAGAACACCACTTGTTTCACCAAGACCTAGAGCCAGCACACCTCCAACTCAAACCCACATTCCATCCTTTACTGATCCTAGACTTCCAGAGGACTTAAGATTAGATATTCCATTAGAAATACCTTCCACTTTACCCACTGAACCTGTCTTAGAAGAAGATTTAGGAACGCCTGCTAGGGACATAAAATTTTCAACTTCTACAGAAGAATCAACTATGGAAGAAGAAGGGGGAGGAGTTCAATGGAGAACACACACTATTTGGAGGTAGATGGCAGAGGTAGAGGAGAAGGGGTAGAGGCAGTATACAAGAAGGAGTTTTATAAGAGGAAGAAGAGAAATGGGAAGTTTCTTTTGATTTTCCTATATAGATGAAGAAACCAATACAACTATGAAAAACATTTCACCCTCTATCCTTCCAAACTTTTATGGACTTAAAACTGAAGATCCTGAAACCTTCCTATTTGAATTTGAAGTCATGTGTAGAACCTATGAATACTTACAAGATGCTCAAAAACTTAAACTATTTCCTTCAACATTGAAAGGAGCAACATTGAAGTGCTTTATGAGTTTTATCAACAGTTCTATTATGACATGGGAAGACATGAAACAAGCATTTATTTTCTAGAGAGGTATTTGGATTACTGTATGCCAGTCAACCATAAGGAGGAAGTGTTTAAAATGATACAAAAAGAAGATGAAAATCTGGAATATTTGTTGGAGAGATTTAACTACAACATCAAAAGAGAAAAAATGGAAAACCTAGACCAAGACACTTTGAAAGCTGTCTTGTTGAATACAATTAGGGATTAATGGTTAGATATCCTTAACATGATGGGAAAAGGGGATATATCTCAGCTCACATTACCTGAAATAGCTGAATTATGTATCAACCTTTCAAGAGGGAAATCTAAAACTGTGAAAGGACCAAGAGACCCTGCTCTTGCAAGGGCAAGTAAGTCCGCTTCTGGGACAGTAAGTAGGGCAGAAATAGGACATATGCTTGAGGAGCTTAAATCTGATATCTTGGGGAGTCTTAGTGAATAGATAGACACCCTTAAGTTACAAAACAAGCAAAAAGCTGAATCTGATTCCTTAGCAATCTTTTGTCCCAAATGTAGAAAGAAACATGCCTTGAGAGAGTGCCCTTTGGATGCCAAAGTTGTGGAGACTTGTGTAATTTGTTCAGAAAAACATGAGACCAAGAGTTGTCCTTCACTTCCTGGTCTTAGTCAGCCTTTCCAAGAGGAAGCTCCTGATAAATTTACAGAATCTCTCAATTTTGTCTCTAGAAGGCTTTGGCAAGGACCTCAAACACAAGGATTCCATGATCAGCTATATAATCAACCCCCACTAAATTGGAATTCTTGGCAGCAACCTTGGCCCCAATTCCATAATCAATCTCAAACTTGGGCAGAAGGAGCACAAAATCCCTATGGAAGATACTCTCAGTACTATCAATATCCACCATCCTATCCACCATATCCACATTTCCCTCCTCAACAAAATTTTCAACAAAATCCTCAAAACCCACAACATCAGAATCAACCACTTCCATTACCATTTCCTCAGAAAACAAATCAGTTGCCTACCCAACCCATACCAAACCCCAACAATAAAAATCCTCAGAACACATACATGATAGAAGGCCAATAGTTTCCAACTTATTTGATCACTCCTTTAGACCTTAGTGATGTTCAACTTAGGTCTGGAAGAATACTTGAAAAGAGGAAACCTTCTGTAATCTTACAAGAGAAAGATAATTCCAAGGAAGATTCTCTATAGGTAAATAAAAGTCTTGAAGAGAACACAACTTTCCAAGACCCAAACATCGAAAAATCAAAACAAAAAGAACCAATAATTTCAACTCCTATATTAGAGCATCCATCAACCTCCACTTCTACACCTCCCTTCCCAGAAAGATTACAAATTGAAAGGGGTGTAGAAAAACAAATTATGGTGCCTAATTATGATTTCCTAGATGAGCTGAGAAATGTTTGTATTAAGATCCCATTATTGCAAGCCATCAAGGAAATTCCAATATTAGCAAAGACAATAGAGTTGAGTATGAAGAAAACAAGAAAAAGAATAAGGGAGACAAAGAAAATTCAACTGGCAGGAAAAATAGCAGATATCATGATGGGTAAGATTTCTATTCCAAAGTATCTAGACCCAGGAAATGCAGTTGTTAAAATTCACATCAATGGAATTGAGATCCAAAACACACTCATTGATTTAGAAGCAGCAATCAATATTATGAGTATACAAATCATGGATAAACTAAAACTTCCTAATCTTCTTTTTACACCCACATTATTACAATTGGCAGACAGATCTATGATCAAACCTGATGGGGTAATAGAAGACATTCCAGTGTCCCTAGATTCTTGGGAGTATCCTATGGATTTTATGATCTTAACTCCTAAGAATAATCTAGGAGGACACCCTATTATATTAGGAAGACCTTGGTTAGCTACAGCTGATGCTTTCATTAGCTGTAGATCCGGTGCTATGTACATCTCTGATGGTAGTTCAACCAAGAAACTTACCTTGTATCCTCCAACAAAAACAATTACATAATTAGATGATACTCAATGGATTGAGGATGAAGAAGACATACAACCTCTCTTCACAATTTCAGAAATTAGTGAAGATAGCCAGATTCTAAATACCTTAGAAAACTTTGAATCCTCTTCGGAATACAAACATGAACAATTTCAAGAAGAATCCAACATTGAGTTTTTATCATCAAGATAGATGTCTCTTTACTCCATGGATAAATTTGGCAGCTCTACAATTGAGATATTTCCAGGCAAAACTTTAAACATAAACAAGAACCTAGAGAAATCTCAACAAGAAGAGCTAGTCAAGATATTACAGAGACATTATTCTGCATATGCATGGGAGTACACTGATATGAAAGGGATAAGCCCCAAGACTTGCACTCATCACATCTACATAGAGGAAAATTGTAAACCAATCAGACAACCTCAGAGACGGATGAATCTAAATCTTAGGGAGATTGTTAAAGAAGAATTGCAGAAATTGTTAAATGTCAACTTTATCTATCCCATTTCAGATAGTCAGTGGGTTTCTCCTTTGGTAATTGTGCCAAAGAAAAATGGTAAATGGAGGGTATGTATTGACTACCGGGAATTAAACAAAGTTACTCTTAAAGATCATTTTCCCCTACCTTTCATAGATCAGGTGTTAGATACATTAGCTGGCAAAAAGTACTTCTCATTTTTAGATGGGTTTAGTGGTTATAACCAAATTCAAGTAGCACTTGAAGATCAAGATAAAACCACATTTACCTGTCCTTGGGGTACCTATGCTTACCGAGTATTGCCATTTGGACTATGCAATGCACCTGCAACATTTCAAAGAGCAGTACTAGGAATCTTTTCAGATCTAATACATGATTGTGTAGAGGTATATATGGATGATTTCACAGTTTATGGAGACACATTTGAAGAAGCTTTAACAAACTTGGAAAAATTTTTAGAGAGATGTAAAGAAGAAAATCTTTCACTAAGTCATGAGAAGTGTTTTATGATGTTTACTGAAGGAATTGTTTTGGGACATCACATTTCAAGGGATGGGATTAGAGTTGATGAGTCAAAAGTTGAAGTCATCTCTAACTTATCTACTCCAAGTTGTCAAAAAGATGTTAGGAGTTTTCTTGGATTTACAGGATATTATCAAAGGTTTATAGAAAACTTCACCAAGATAGCATCTCCACTTTTCAAATTACTTACCAAGGACTGTGAATTCAAGTGGAATCCTAATTGCCAGTTAGCCTTTGAGACCCTGAAAACAAAAATTTCTGAAGCACCTATTTTAAAGGGACCTAACTAGAAGTTACCTTTTCATATTTCAACAAATGCCTCAGATACAGCTCTAGGAGCAATATTGGGACAAAAAGACTTGATTCCTTATGCCATCTACTATACCAGTAAAAACTTGACTCCTTCACTCATACTCATGCGAAAGTGCCAGGTCACAACTGTCCCTGCCTATGTCATTAGATTAGCGGGCCATCGTATGAAGGGGGCCTGCCTTAATTGGGCTCAATATTTGTGTGATGAATTCCTGACAATGTCTGCAAATCTCAGGATCAAGGAAAGGCATTTTTCTATTCTTAGTTACTGTTCCTCATAACATTGGTTGCATGGGAGGCCCTTGAGGAGGCGGTCCTCCCCGAGCTCACTCCAGAAATGTGCGAAGGGGCTCGCTTCGCCCACCTATGGGACTCTAAGGACGCACAGCGCATGGAAGATAACCAAGTTTTTTGGGTACTATTCCAGAGCAGCTTGGCCGCAGCCATCAACTCCCAACCACGGCTGTCCCCATTAGTGTACAACAGGTACAAAAGTATTGCATAATTCCAAGTTATGATGCACCACATATAGATCTACGGTATCAAGGATAAAACCTGGACGTCCCTCCCGTATATGGTAGTAGATGAGGACATTGACCGGGTGGTCGAACTATGGCCTCCTACCTGGAAGATAGGCTTCAAAACCCCCACCATGGAGACTACAGGACCAAGCAAGCAGGGCTCAGACACAACCACGAAGAAGAACGCGTCGCTGAAAACTACCAAGGCCAAAATCCAGGTAGATCCACCACCAACAGTAAACCTTAGAGGAACCAAGTGAACGGGCAAGCCTGACAAGGGGCCCCGAAAGAAGCAGCGCACGCAATGGGGAGAATACGATGCAACGGTCACTTTGACCGATGGGGACCTCGAACAAATAGCGGACGTCATCACAATGGCCACAAAAGACAAATGGGTAGCCCTAGAAGAACACCAGAAGGCTACCATTGTCACCCTCCAGGCTGAGCTTCGTACCCTACAGTTAAAGGCCGACACACTACAGGCCAGCGTGACTCAAGTACAGACTTCCTTAGTACCCAGCTATACAGTGCTCACCACAAAGGAAAGTCGTCTTTGTGTTATACCTAGCGCTGCCCTTGTGATTAGTCCACCAGTCCACTCTAGACAAACGCAGAGGTGCAGCTGAATCTGGCCACGCTAACCCGTGATGCATTACAAGGCCTCCACACCACTGTATTCTAGAAAATTCTCCATCGAGACCAGCAGGTGCACCAACAACTAGGGGTAGTTGAGCAGACCATCGCGCAACAGAACACTGAAGTACTCTACACTATTGCACAGCACAAGGAGCTCAAAACATTAATCCACCAGCTTTGCACGGAGGTTACAGAGGAGAACTTGGCTGCAACCACCCCCCGAGCTAAAATTGAAGGATTGGTTGCAGCATTGAAGGCATCCAGGATAGATATGCAGGTTGTGAAGACATAGTTGGAGCAGCAAATCATCAACTTACAGGCCAAGCTGCAGCCCGAAACACCTTCGGAGGTACAAGAAAAGCACGTTGCACTAGTAACCGAGGCCACTAACACCATTATAAGTTAGATTGCTTAGGGTGCCCAGTTATTCGAAGATGCTATGCAGCTTTGGACCAGGATCCAGCACAATCTGGTCCTCCAGAGAATCAATCAGGACTTGCGGAAGAAGGAAGAAGCTTTCGATCAGGTCGAAGCTACATTGCCCTCTTTAGTCCCTGCTTAGCATCTGGCACGCTTAAAGACTATTAACGCTCTCCAGGATGAGATTGAGGAACTCTGGTGCAACAAGCATGCCATCGCAGAATGATTGAAGACATGGGCCGACACAGCCCTCTAGCAGGATACTGATGATGCAGTCAAGTGACTGAATCAGACACTGGAAAGTGTCACCGTGGCAACTGAAGGACCGACATCCCAGAAGCTCATGGATATTGCACAGAATGTTGTTGTTCAGAGCCAAGAAGTACTGCCCCCACTGATCGCTGCCATCAACACCCTACATGCACAGGTGGAGACCCCACCATCGCAGTGACTCGGGATGAGTCACAAGATTGTGTTGGGGGACTGTTGGAATAGGGTCTCCTAAAAATCTTTGAAACTGGTCCATTTTGTATATTTCTGATTATATTTAGTATAGCGCAGAGGTTTTGGGGTGGGTCAAAGCCCCTAAACCATTGTAAATGGATCAAGGGTAGACCAAGAGTCCGCAAACCACGGTTTACAGACCATTGGATGCATAGGCTAGAATAGTATAAGTAGTTGAACCTTTTTGAGTTGTAGGACAAGCTAAGAATGATAAGAGATTGCTGCTAAGTGAAAATAGATAGATCTAGTTAGGGTTTTCGGGTAAGGACTCTTGCTGTTGTGTGCACGAAGGGCCTTTGTCCTGTTGTATGTGCAGGTTGGGTTTTTGGGGTTTTGTACGTAGATCTGAAAGATTAATGAATGTGGAGGTATTTTTGTCTATCTGAATCCACTGGAATTGCTATGATATGAATCTGTGACATCTTGATTACTTAGTATATTATGTTATTTTATTGGTTTAAGTTGCGAACATACAAGGATCTAGGTTTGTTCTACTTGCTTCATACAAGTATATCTGAAATAGTTGTGTATTTTTATATGAATCCTCGATCTGTTGATTTATGTGAGTAATATTGTTGTTGCGCATGTGGATGCAAAGGAATATAGGCTTGGTGATACCGGATTGGGTCACGATCAGGGTGAACACAACTCTGCTTGACTTACTTACCCTCTTCTAGGGTGTGGAAACCTAGTTCCAGCACCCACCCATACTACTTCGGGTGAGACTTTGGCCTGTGCAAGCAAGTCACTGCCAAAAGGGCCAGTAGTATAGGGGTTTGTTGGCAAACCTTGAACATCCGAACCTGGGTTAGTACCCCTCGAGCCAACAATGCCCCTTAGGCTTCAATTTTTTTTCTCCTCAACGCTTTAGTAGTTCTGGATGCTTCTGTATAAAATTATCATCCTCCTACATGGTAAGTGCTTCCTTTTGATGAGATACTCTGAAATTGATCGATTTCGTAGCCGTTGGGTTTTTGCTTCTATGAATTCTTCCAATTCCAATATTATTTTTCCTTCCTCGTCAAGTTCTAGAAATATTGTTTGAACTGGGATCTTGTCACCTATAACCTTCTTTAAGCATGAAATATGGAAAATTGGGTGCACTCGGGAAGATGCAGAAAGCTCCAATTTATATGTCATAGTAACAATATTTTGAAACACCTTGTAAGGACCATAGTAATTTGGTGATAATTTATTATCATTCTTAGCTTACTTGAGGGAAAAAATTTTATATGGTTGTAGCTGTAAAAAATACCTAATCGCCTACATTGAAACTTTTTTTGTTGTGATTTTTATTTGCCTGTTGTTTCATTTGATTCTGCGCCAAAGTGAGGTTATTCTTTAAGAGTTAGAGAACTTATTTTTGATGCTCGGTGCAATCTTCCACTGCTTGAACCTTAGAATTTTATCTTAAATATGATGTGATGGATAGTGGATAATATCCATAAAGTGCCATAAATGAGGTCATTTTTACCGCAGTATGGAAGGAAGTGTTATACCACCATTTAGCTAGAGGTAACCACTTGACCCATTCTATCTGTTTATTAGATACAAAGCAAAAAATATATCCTTCCAAACTTGTGTTAAATATCTCAGTTTTCCCATCATATTGAGGATGATAAGATGAGCTATGAGCTAATTGAGTACCCATACAAGAAAATAATTTCGTCCAAATATTTCTTGTGAAAATGGGATCTTTGTTGCTTACAAAAATCTTTGGGTTTCCATGCAGCTTTTGAATTGTTTCCATAAATGCAGTAGCAATTGTATTATATTTAAATGGATGAAATCATGCATAAAAGTGTGCATTCTTGGTAATTCTATCAACTACCACCATGATGACACTCTTTCCTTTGGACTTGGGTAAACCTGTGATAAAATCCATTGAAACCTTCTCCCAATGTTGAATTTGAATGGCTAAAGGTTGTAACAGACCCGGGGTCCTAATTGTCTCCACTTTATTATGTTGGCAAACTAAACATTCCACCACAAACTTTTCAATATCATATTTAAGGTGATCCCAAAAAAATTCCTTCTTGACCTTGTGGTAAGTTTTTAAAAATCATGAGTACCCTTCTAAGGGAGAGGTGTGCAATTCCAAAAGAATATTTTGTTTGAGTTGAGAATTCTTAAAAATATATAAGTGATATTTGTACCATAATGAATCATTTTTCCATCTAAATGTATCAAATGTACTGGAATCTTGCTACAAATTTTGAATGAGTGTCCACATAACTTCTTCATTCTTCCATTCATCCCTTGCTTTAGTTATCCAATATGGTTGGATAATAGAAATGGTACAAAGAAATGATTCCACATCCTCATCCTTTCTTGAGAGTGCATCTACAAAAACATTTTGCTTCCCTTTTTTGTAGATGATTTCAAAGTCATAAACCAACATCTTTGTGACCCAATTTTTTTGCTCTTCTGAAGATAATCTTTGTTCCAAAAATTATTTAAGACTATCATGGTCTTTTTTACCTTGAAGTGTCTTTCCATTAGGTAAGGTCTCCATTGCTTTAAATCATGTAGTATTTCCAACATTTCTTTCTCTTAAATAGTTTTGTGTGAATACTTTCCTTTGATTAGATGGATTTAGGAAGTAACGGTTCCTTCTAGCATTTAAACAACACCAATTCAGTTTTCTGAGGCATCACATTCCATAATAAAAAAATTTGTGAATTCAAGCATAGCTAAGAATGCTGCTTGGAACATCACCTCTTTAAGATGTTTAAAGGCCTTAGTTTCTTCTAGAGTCCAAGAAAATGCATATTTCTTCAGTAATTTTGTTAGAGGTGTTGATATTCTCCCATAATTCTTAATAAACTTGTGATAATACCTTGTCGACTCGAGAAATCCTCGAAGATGATTTATGGTTTTAGGGATTTTCCATTCCTTAATGGATTTAATTTTGTTAGGGTATATCTTAACACCCTGATGAGAGTGACAATATGACCAAGATTTTCCACCTCTTGTATTCAAAAGAAACATTTGGAGATATTTTTATATAATTGTTTCTCCTCCAATAGTTTGAGCACCCTGTCAACATGTTGAAAATGATGCTTCCAAGACTTGTTGTAGATTAGTATATCATCAAAATATACTAACACAAATTTTCTAAGGAAGGGCTTGAAAATGGAATTCATCAAACCTTGAAATGTAGAAGGTGCATTCTTAAGGCCAAAAGGCATGACCAAAAAATCATAATGACCCTCATGAGTTCTAAATATTGTTTTCATAATGTCTTCAGTCTTCATTCTAATTTGATGATATCCTAAACAAAGATTTAAGTTGGTGAAGTAAATTTCTCCATGTAATTCATCCAACAATTCATCAATGGCATGAATGGTAAATTTATCTTTAATAGTGATCTTGTTGAGCTCCCTATAATCTGGACACATGCCCCGTGATCCAACCTTCTTATGGACCAATACTATTGGAGCAGAGAAAGAACTTTGACTAGGTTGAATTATACTGACCTCTAGAATTTCTGCAACCATGCATTCAATTTCACTCTTTTGGGCATAGGGGTATCTATAAGGCCTGATGTTTGGAGGAACACTTCCTAGAACCAAATGAATAGCGTGATCATGATAAAGAATAGGTGGGAGGCATTTGGGAGTCTCAAATACCTTGGAATGATTGTCCAAGACTTTTTGGAGATCTGGAGAAATAGATGATTTTCATGTTTGAAACTCTAGTAAGCATAATTGTGAAATTACCACCTGTTGTTCTTTCCTTAGAAGCTTTCTCATGCCATTAGAGTTGATTATATTTCCTGGTTTCCCTGCAATACCCATTAATTCAACCTCCTTTCCTTCCCAAAAAATATCAATAAAAGTTATTGAAAAATAAAAGCTACCATACTCAAAGATTGTAACCATGGGACTCCTATTACAACATCATCACCACCCATTGTAATGGAAATAATTGGACTATTCAAGACATATTCCCCCATGGTTATCTTGTTATTATTTCACTGTATAGATTAATTTATAGTTCCTCCATTTGCAACCATCACTTGACACTCTGGTGCTAAATATATGAAGAAATTCAATTCCTTGGCTATCTTCCAATCAATAAAATTATGGGTACTACCTGAATCAATCAAAATTATTACCTTTTTTCTTATTGATATTTCCTTCTATTTTGAGATTTTGAGTGGTAATTCCTGCCAATTCATTACAAGATATGGTCAGATTCATTTCTTCTTTCTCTAGGGTTGGTTCCTGGTGTATATCCTCTTCTTTTGACGTTTCTTGTTCCTTTTCTTCCTCCTCTTCAAAATCTATATAAAATAACTTCTTCTCATCACCCTTATGACCTTTAGTGTATTTTCTATCACAACTGTAACAAATCCCTTTTTCTCTTTTTTCTTCCAGTTGTTGTGGTTTCAACCTTGTAGGCTGCGAAAGGCTAGGAGCAACAACACTTCCATATTTATAGTTGTGAGTGGTAGACTTCGTTGTTTCCATAATTTTTCTTTCAATTTTTCTTGCCACCCTGAATGCCTTCTCCAATGAATTAGGTTCCCAAAGGCAAACCTCATGCTTAATGTTATCCTTTAAGTCCCTATGAAGACATCAATCCTATGTTCCTCTAAAATATCATTTACCCTTATATTAAATTTTTGGAAGTCCTCAATGTGCTCCACCATTGAACCATTTTGTTTTAGATTTATCAATTGGATAAAGAAGGTGTTTCTCTTTGTATCCTCATAATGTGCTATCTTTTCCTCCATAAAAATTGCCCAAGTGACAAGTGGTTAAGGAGAACAAAGCCATTGATACCATAAAAACTGATTGGGTTCTAAATATAAAGTTTCCATAAAACTTTCTCATATCTATATTTGGAATGTGGTGCTTCTTAAACCCCACATTAGAGTCTCTAAAATCATGATTCATATTCCCTTTGTCCTCATAATGGTTTTCATTGATTACCTTGTCACGACCGAGAAGCTTTTCTTCCAAAAAAATTGTCAACCCTTCCAAATTGACATTCATCACATCCATGTCTACTTTAAAAACCTCCATGTTTCCTTTTATACCATCCATGTATCCTTTTAAGCCATCCATGTATCCTTTTAAGCCATCCATGTCATCTTTGGTTTCTCTTTGTGAGAGCGGAATTTGTTGCACTTGGTCCCTTAACTTCGATATATCATGTTGCAATTATTCCTCTTCATGCGTCATAGTAGGGCTTTATAAAGGCTTAATGGGTTTATAATTATTTTGTTTGGGATGAATTTTAGAACTAGATATTGATATCTATGCTTCAATATTCCCTTTGAATCACTTCAACTGATTTTTTCAAACAAACTTATGCAATTAAAAAAAAAATACACAATTTTTTCTTGCTTTGTAGGAGTTTGATATTGAATCTGTTGTAGCTCTGTAATTTTGAATCATCAAGGGCTAAAATTTCGTCCCATGGTATCCCTCTAAGTCTTATTTCCAACCCCACAAGTCATACTTAGATTGGAGTCTTCGAGATATATTTATTCCCAATCTACCACAATGACCTATTTATAGATTGTTTCAATAGAGCGAACTTTTATGGAATGTCGCATGTCATTATTTAAACATTTGGCCTTGAAATTGCTACATTATTTTCCCTAGATCACTTGTTTTAGACTAAGTTTTTGAGCCTACAAAAACCCTAACTTCCCTGGATCATATCTCATAAAATAAATCTAACCATGACTTGAAATTTTTACACGAATTTAACCAAGATTTTGACTCCCTGTGGTCGAAATTTCAACTTCTAAAGCCTCGTAGAAAAAAAGTTATAGCGAAAATTCTATGATGACCTATTTGAAGAAGCGAAACCCTAGAATACAAAGCTTTGAAATCAAATGTTATGCTACCAGCTCACAAAACAATAGAAATAATAGATCAACGACTTAAAAAATATCCTCTTCGATGGGAAAACCTCCTTTACATTACACAAATGAAAATACCTCCTTTCTATATATAGGAGTCTAATGGGTCACAATATAATTAGAGCCTACATAACAATAATAATGAAAGGGAACAAAAATAACAATAGTGGACTTCTATGGGGCACAATAATAAAAATATGGGGATAACATGGGCACAACAATAACAATAAGGGAGCTACACTAAGAATAACAATAAGGGGATACATTAGTATTATAGGGACCTAACATTTACCCTGTTGAGATTGGAGTTCAAGGGCAGTGTACTATCAGTTGTAAACTAGTTCAAGTTGTATAGGTGGTGCATGCAGTAAAAGAATTGACCTATGGAAATTGCACAATTCCTTGGTGAGAAATTCCTAAGAAATAAGGGAA
The DNA here is from genome assembly GCA_034641835.2 of Pinus albicaulis. Taxonomy (NCBI): domain Eukaryota; kingdom Viridiplantae; phylum Streptophyta; class Pinopsida; order Pinales; family Pinaceae; genus Pinus; species Pinus albicaulis. Next base: position 415,316,472 of record CM076577.1, read on the forward strand.
ATTTCCAAAGGGAACAACACAAGGAAATAGGAGCTTGGAGGCTTGAAATTTTGGCCAGGCAGAGGATAGAAGATACAGGTGCAATTTGAGCTCAAGCTTGAGTAGATCATATTGTATTCATCCAGATTCTTTGATTAATGCAATACATATAGTAGGGGTTTTTGAGAAGTTTTTTTCCCCTAGATAAATCTCCATGTATGTGTGTTGAATCTTGATGCATGTTAATGATAAATGTTCTCAATCGTGAATTTACTTTTGAAAATTTGTAGAGTAGCTTCTAGTCTTGTGATTTAGAAAATTTCATGAGCAATTTAGAATCTACACATTAATTTCTACATGCTCAAGACACAAATTTCTCCATTGAAATCACTAATGTTGAGTGCCCATATGTTCCTCTTTATTTGATCCTATGGTAGAAGTAGTTGCAAACTTAGAACTGAGATCTGAACACTTGGTTTTAGGAGCATAATTTTCAGAATTTCGGTTGGCAGGGACCACATGTAGGGGGTTTAGAATTAACAAGCTTGGAGGCAGAAAGTGCAACATCATAAATATTATGGAATTTTACAGTATCAAGAGTGTCATGATTAGTAGTAGAGTCAGTATTGAATTCTTCATATGGAAAGATGATGCATGAATGGTAGAAGAGTGTGAATGAGAAGGTTCATGGTGGGTTTTGTTATTTGGGACTGGTCCCAAAACTTTATATTTAGCATTAGGAGGCTTTGGAACAAGGTTCCAACCATCAAATTTATTCCAAGTATTGCTACCAAGTTCCATAACATGAGCTTCATGAATTTAGGATGATGCCTCAAAGAAGGGGAGGCATTGTAGAAATTATACCAATGGATTTAATCTGATCTTGTAATGTACTGAAACAAAATAATGAATCACTTCTACAAATTTGTGGAAACCAAATTCAATTTCACAATCACATGACAAGAGAAATAATTTATCAATCACACAACACAAGATGTATCTGGGGAAAGAAACTTCTCAAAAACCCGCTATCTGTATATTTCATAAATTCAAGACCATGGAAAAATACAATGTTATTTCCCTCACTGAGAAACCTCCGCACTCTGCTAACTATCTCACTCTAATCCTACTCAAATTTGGCTTGCGATCTAAGAAATTTTGGTTCAATTTTTAACCTCTTTCTTGCCTCTTTGTAGCCTCCCTTGCTTATGCATTTCTAGGCTAATTGAGCCCCTATTAATTAGGAAAATCCCAATTAATGATTGTGCCATCCTTTCAAGCCTTCCTGATGACTTCATGCATGACCTGTACAATTTTCTAATTATACAACTGATAGTTATCTTCCCTTTAACCTCAAATTCAACTGGTCCTTCCTTATAACTGACATGCAGCATTTATTTATAGAGAATTATTAGTTAACTGGTTTACCAATATTTGTGAAGTAAATCAGATTTAATTCACTGGAACTCTCACTAGCTCATCTCTCAGTTAGAACTAGTTAAACTGATTTTAACTCAATTACCTAAGTTAACTAATTAAAACTCACAAATAATTGTAATTGGAGCCCCTAAAATCATGGTTGAACTATATATGCCTCCTCTCTGACCTCTAACTCGAATTTCCTAGGCTAACTAAGTCTTCCTGACTCAATTAATTAATACAAGTTGTCATGAGATGAAATTACAATTTTTTTTCAATTTAATTAAGGGAAAATTAAATCGAAAGCCCGATATGGTACAATTACCGAGTGCCATTTGCTAGGTGCCATTTTCAATGTTTCTTTTTTCCAATTTCAACACTCCCTCTCAACAAGAAAGGAATTAAACTATCCTAATATAGTACCTTTGGAATGTTCTGCATACAACACGTCTCTAGTGTTGTTTTCTCCTGCAACTCCTGAAAGTGAATAGCCTAAAAAAAAACTGAATTGGTATGATGCATCTATCATCAGAGTCTTTGACTGATATCGGTTATTGCATTTTCTACTGAAAACTCTACGTTTTTTCTAACTTTGTATTTGTGCTCTTTGCAATGCTACCAACTTTGATCTGTGCTCTAGTATCTGACATTTATCACTCTGATTTATGTCTTTCTAACATCTGACTGCATCAATCCTATCGATCCTTCCTGCTACTTTGTATTATGGGCTCCCCATATCCAAGTTTGATCAATGATACATGCCATCTCAATGGACCCTACCCAAATTTCTTCTCTTGGGATTATGTCTTTACATCACCCCACCTCTCACCTGAAGGTATGCATGTATGTGCTCCCTCTGCCCATATTGCTCGAAATTTCCCCCTCTTGGAGGTCTCTGCTTGAGTGGACACCTCCAATCAGTCTCCTCTATTCTTCTCCAATTTTGGCTGATCCACAACATTCTAAGACTGCTTCTGAGGCTGCAAGTTGAGAGGTAATGTAGGCTCCCTCTCAACCACCAAGTCACTAACCTATGATTTTCTCCTCAAAGCTTTGCATGCATCTTTGACCTCGAGAGAATACATATTCTTGACTCATACACCAGTCTAATTCACCTAACCCATGGAGATGTGTCTAAGGAACACCTTTCCTTTTCTAAATATGACATCCTAACCATGGTCTTTCAATACCACTACAGATACAAGATTCTTATTTAGTCCTGGAACATACAAAAAAATCTTTGAGTTTGGGAGGGGAGCCAGTCTCCCCATGAAAGGTAATTGTACCTATGTCGGTCACTCTATAACTCCTATCATCTCCAAACTCTATGCTATATTGGAGGTCCTTCTCCTCTAGGTCATTGAAGAGATCTCTATTCCCCGTCATATTGAATGAAGCATCATTGTCTAGATACCACATGCATCCCATTACAGTGTTGGTGATGCATGGAATGAGAGTAAAATCAACCTCTAAATTTGAAGCTAAAGCCTCACCTGCTGCTACAACTGCATGCTCCTTCTTTCTTTCCTTATGTGGACATTTCGAAGCATATCACCTATGCTTGTGATAGTGAAAAAACTTGACCTTGGATAAGTCTCTCTTTACCTCTTCGCCTTGGGAATTATTTCCCTTGTATTTATTTCCTTTTCTGACCAATGCTAAATCTTATTCTTTGTCTATGTCGCAAGTCCCGTCTCTGTTGATCCACTTTATCTATTTTATTACCAAGTCAAACCACAAACAATCCTAGTTTGGTAGCTTCTCCCTCCCATTCATAGATTCCTAGTAACTATGCCAACTTTTGGGAAGGCCTAGAAGTGATAGGCTCACCAAATCATCCTGGACTACTATCACACCAACACTTCCGAGCTCATCTCACCATTGAGTGAACTTTTTCAAGTATTTCAGTATCATCTCACCCTCCTCCATCTTGATCTTTATGAGCTTGTATTTCATAACCAACTTCCTGTTGTCACTTCTATTTTGAAAAAGATTTGTCAAGGCCTTCCACATAGCATATGGATTCACCTTCCCATGGATACTCAAGACAATATGATATCGAACTCCTTCTAACAAGATCATTCTCACCTTTGCTACCTTCTTCTTCCATGCATTAAGAAGTTGAGCATCTGCTGTTGCGGGCTCAAGAATATCACTTTCTATGAATTCCTTCAGTATGTTGTCCTCAAGCACTACCTCCATCATGTCCTTCCATTCTATGTAATTTGAATTTCCCTCAAGGGAATATTCGAGTCTCAAGCCATTAAAAGACATCTTGATCTGTTGCTTGGTCTCGAAGAATAAATCTGCAAATTCGAACATGTTCAAAGAAAGCTTCACTCTTCTCTTCTATTGTGATTCATGGTGCTCTGATATCATGTAGAAATTATACCAATGGATTTAATTTGATCTTGTAGTATACTAAAATTGTTGAAAAGTCAACAAGAAATGTGTGTCTAATTTAATTTTCCCTTAATTAAATTGGAAAATAAAATGTAATCTTATCTCATAATCACTTGTAATAGTTAACTGAGTATGATAAAATCAGTTAGCTCGTGAATTTTGAGTCGAGGGTGGTTGGTGAGGCATGCAGAGTAATTCTATGTGTTTTAGAGTTTGATTTTCACTTAGTGCATTAGTTTAATGCATGAGAAATCAGTTAACTCAATTAATTGAGTTAAAAACAGTTTAACTAGTTGTAATTATTTGTTGCACTAATGAGAGGTCAAGTGAATTAAATAATTAAATCATATTTAATTCACATGTAGTGATCTGTCATGTAACTGAGGATTTACTATTAATAGTTGCATGCATGTTAGTTCCAGTGAGACCCAATTGAGACAAAGGTTAAAGGGATGTTAACTATCATTTGTATTATTAGTAGGTTGCCCACATGCAGTAAAACAACCATAGGATTTCCCATGAGAAATTGCACAGTTTTCGAAGGTTGAAATTCCTAAAGAACAGGGATTTCATTCCACATGAATTGCGCAAGGCAAGCAAGATGAGAAGAGGCTGAAAATTGGCTGAGTGTTGTTCTATTTTGTCTGAATCAGTGTGAGACAGTTGTGAGAGTGCAGGAGACTCTTGTGAGAAGAGTGAATTGTAATTGTTTCATGGTTTCTTGGTGAATAAACAATATAATATAGAGGGATTTTGAGTAGTAATATTTCCCCAGGAAAATATCTATGTTGTGTATTGATTTGCTTCTTTCTTTACTTGTTGTGATTAACGATCGTGTTTACTTTCCACAATTGATTTGTAGAAGGATTCAATATCTTTTTTTAGCATATCGCATGATTGGATTGAATCCATTGATATACATATTGTTTGTATAATTTCTACATGGTATTAAAGAGTAGGAAATCACTATAGTGGAGAAGAAATTGAATTTGTGTTGAATAGCATTCGAATTTGCAAAAAATATTCTTTGGTGCAACAGGCAGATCAAGATCAAAATGGATTTCAATGGCTTGAGATTGGAATATGCACTTGAGGGCAGTTCCAATTATATTTCTTGCAAAGACATGATGGAGGCAGTTCTGGAGGACAACGAGTTGAAAGAATTCATTGATAATGACATTCCCAAACCCGCAACGGCAGATGTCGCTCTTCTTGATGATTAGAAAAATAAGGTTGCAAAGGCGAGTAGGATTTTATTGGACGGAGTACGAGACCACATTGTCTCAAGTCTCCATGGAAAAGTGACTCCATATGCAATGTGGAAGGCTTTGACATATCTGTTTTAGAGTAGCAGTGACCATAGAAAATTGGCACTAAAGGACAAGCTCAGGAAAATAAAAATGGAGAAAGGTGACACTATTCTGAAATACTTAACCAAGTTTTTCCAATGTCGAGATGAGCTTGGGAGTGTCGGAATTACTGTAGCTGATGGTCGCCTGGTGAGCCTAGCTCTTCTAGGCCTTCCCAAGAGTTGGCATAGTTATCAGGACTCTGTTAATGGGAGGGAGAAGCTGCCAAATTGGGAGTGACATTGGTCAGATTTGGTGCAAGAAGAATTCAGGTGGAATACCAAGGATGGATCCTCATCTAAGACAGATGATGAGTAAAATTTCACCTTTTCTGGTAAGGCAAAGAAGGGGAAGGGAAATAAATTCCATTCCAAATTTGAGACCGACAAAGAAGGCAAGAAGCGTGACATGCCCAGAGTGAAATTTTTTCACTGTCACGAGCATGGACATTATGCCACTAATTGTCCACAAAATAAGAAGAACAAGAAGGCTTCAGGATCTACAGCTGGTGAGGCTTTGGCCTCCCAATTTGATTTTTACCTCTCACTCATCGCATGCATGGTGTCTAGTGCGATGGGATCAGTGTGGTACTTCGATAGTGGTGCATATTTACACATGACGGGAGATAAAGAACTTTTCAATAACTTGCAGGAGAAGGATATACAGATGCATATCGAAATGGGTGATGACGGGAGGTATAGCACTATCGGGATTAGTACAGCTACTTTCCAGAGACAGTCAGGTAAACCATTCTTATTAAAATATGTCAAGCATGTTCCAGGCTTGAAAATAATTTATTTTCAGTTGCTATGTTGGAGGATAAAGGCTATGATGTAGTTTTAAGTGAAGGGAAAGCATTTCTTCATAACAAATCCATAGGAAAAGCCAAGAAGATTGGGATTCGTGTGAAGAATCTATACAAAATTGATGTATATGGTTGCGCAACATTGATGGGTAAGGAAAACAAAGTGGTGTACCGGGATGAGGGTGATTTATGGCATAGGAGATTGGGTCATCTACGCCATGGTGCCTTGAAGGTCATGCAACATATTTATACATGGATTCTAAAGGGATTTCTTGCACAGATAGACACATCCAAGGGATGTACCATGGGGAAGTATGCAAAGACCACTTTTCATGAGAAGGATAACCGAGCAGTGAAAATCCTTGAGAGAGCTCACTCATACGTGTGTGCATCATTCTCTATAGCTTTGATAGCAAATCACAGGTGTAATGTGATCTTTTTTATGATTTTTCTAGAAAGTGTTAGATCTACTTCATGCAAAAGAAAGATCAGACATTCTCAAAATTTTGTGAGTTCAAATCACTAGTTGAGAAAGACATGGGGAAGCATGTGAAGGCTCTTAGGAGCGACAATGGTGGTGAGTACATATCCAATGAATTCAATAACTTATGTAGCAAAGAAGGAATTCAGAGAGAGTTGATTGCGCCTCATAACCCACAACAGAATGAGGTCGCAGAAATAAAGAAAAGAACAATTGTGGGTGTGGCATGAGCGATGTTGCATGATCAGGGCCTACCATTGCATCTGTGGGAAGAGGCACGCAACACATCAGTATTTGTGCATAACCATATTCCTCATCAGATACTTTCCATGAGTACACCATAGGAGGATTTTTCTGGTAAGAAACCTGATGTTTCATATTTTAAAATTTTTGGCTCATTTATCTATTTCCATGTGACGAAAGATTCTAGGAAGAAGCTAGACTTGGGATATTTGTGGGATACACTAATAATCCCCACAACTATAGGGTGTATTTTCCAAACAACAATATGACATTTGTGAGACGGGATATAAAATTTTATGAGGAGAAATCCATGCGATTTTCCCTTGAGAGGGAGCTTGATTTGCATGCAAATGAGGAACTCTTAGTTCTAAAGGATGAACCTCAAGATGTGGAGCATCCACATGCGGAGGACCATGGAGTGGCAGAAAACACTCATGCAGAGCCATCCACCATACATGGTAGAAGGTGCACCACAGAAGTTGCTAGATTGAGACTTGATGTGGTAGAACATGTAGGAGCACCTACTTCACTGTGCAAATAGAGACAGTATCCAAACATGTTTATTGGATACATGGCTTGTATGATCAAGTGTATTGTGACATAACCATCCTCTTTTGAGGAAGTAGTGTAGCAACCAATTTGGTTTGACGCCATGGTTAAGGAGTATGACTCCATCGTCAAGAACAGTGCATGGGAAGTTGTCCCAAGACCAGTCAGAAAATCAGTGGTTGGATCTAGATGGATTTGTAAGGTGAAGCAGGCAGTGGATGGGAGTTTAGAGAAGTATAAGGCTATATTTGTATCCTGGGGATTCTCACAAGTTGAGGGGATTTACTATGAGAGAATTTCGCAAAGGTACTCATCAATTAGATCTATCGTTTCACTCTCAGTGCAGATGGGGTGGAAGATACATCAGATGGATGTGAAGACTGTGTTTCTCAATTGATCTACTGAGGAAGAAGTGCACATAGAGAATCCATAAGGTTTTGAGACCTTTGAAAATGAATCACATGTGAGAAAACTCAAGAGAGCATTGTATGGGTTGAAGCAAGCACCTTGTGCTTGGTACACAAGGATTGACAGCTATTTCACCCAGTTGGAATTCACGAAGAGTGAAGCGGATGTGAACCTGTACTAGATTGTGGTTGATGGTAAGCTCTTGATTATTGTACTTTATTTTGATGATCCAATTTTGACAGGTGATGAGCAGCTCATAACTTCTTGCAATAGAGGATATTGCAAGAGAGTTTGAGATGAAGGACATGGAACTCATTCACTATTTCCTTGGTTTGGAAATATGGCAGCGGGATGGTGAGATATTTGTTTCTCAAGGAAAGTATGCCAAAGAGATTCTGAGAAATTTTTACATGGAGAGTTGTAAACCCATGGAGACTCCTCTTGCAGGAAACTGGAGGAAGGAGGATGCTACTTTAGGTGAGGTAGTGGACGCTATTGTTTACAAGCAGCTTGTGGGTTCACGGATGTACTTTCTCAACACTAGACCAGAGATTTTGTATGCAGTTGACCAGATGAGTCAAGCTATAGTTAATCCAACCAAGATCTTTTGGATGGCGGGGAAGCATGTCTTGAGATATCTCAGGGGCACTACAGAGTATGGATTATGGTACAGATGGACAGAGGGAGTGAAACTTCAAGGCTTCACCGATGCAAATTGGTTAGGAATTCCATCAGACAGAAAGAGCACATCAGGAGGGATCTTTAGCATAGGATCGACAATAGTTTCTTGGTACAACAAGAAGCAGAGATCTGTGACACTCAGTTCAGCTGAGGTAGAGTACTTGGAATCCATTTAGACTGTATGTGAGGCCATTTGGATGAGGAAGATTCTAGTTGGTTTGTTTGGTCATCAGATGGATCTGACGGTGATACATTGTGATAACCAGAGTTGCATTAAATTCTCGATTAATCTAGTATTCCATGATAGGTCCAAGAATATAGACATCTGGTACCACCATCTCAAATATTTTGTTCATAGGTGCATTATGTTACTTCAGTTCATTCCCACGAAGGATCAGGATGCAAATATTCTGACGAAGGCGCTCACCAAGAGAAAATTCGAATATCACAGAGGCAGGATCGAGGTAGCTAATAATCCCTTTCTTGTTGAGAGGGAGTGTTGAAAAGTCAACAAGAAATGTGTGTCTAATTTAATTTTCCCTTAATTAAATTGGACAATAAAATGTAATCTTATCTCATAATCACTTGTAATAGTTAACTAAGTGTGATAATTCAGTTAGCTCATGAATTTTGAGTTGAGGGTGGTAGGTGAAGAATGCAGAGTGATTCTATGTGTTTTAGAGTTTGAGTTGCAATTAGTGCATTAGTTTAATGCATGATAAATCAGTTAACTCAATTAATTGAGTTAAAAGCAGTTTAACTAGTTGTAATTGTTTATTGCACTAGTGAGAGGTCAAGTGAATTAAATCATATTTCATTCACATGCAGTGATCTGTCATGTAACTGATGATTTACTATTAATAGCAGCATGCATGTCAGTTCCAGTGGAGACCTAGTTGAGACAAAGGTTAAAGGGATATTAAATATCAGTTGTATTATTAGTAGGCTGCCCACATGCAGTAAAATAACCATAGTATTTCCCATGAGCATTGCGCAGTTTTAGAAGGCTGAAATTCCTAAATAATAGGGATTTCATTCCACATGAATTCCACAAGCAAGGCAGGCTGAACAAAGGCTGAAAATTGGCTAAGTGTTCATCGATTTTGTTCGGATCAGTGTGAGGCAATTGTGAGAGTGTAGGAGACTCTTGTAAGAGTAGTGCATTGTAATTGTTTCATGATTCCTTGGTGAATATACAATAGAATATAGAGGGTTTTTGAGCAGTAATATTCCCCAGGAAAATATCTGTGTTGTGGATTTATTTTCTTCCTTCTTTACTTGTTGTGATTGGTGATCGCGTTTATTTTCTGCAGTTGATTTGTAGAAGGATTCAGTATCTTGCTTTAGCATATCGCATAATCGGATTGAATCCAATGATATACATATTGTTTGTATAATTTCTACATAAACAAAATACTGAATCACTTCAACTAATTTTCGGAAACCAAATTCGATCGCACAATCACATGACAAGTAAGAGAAAGAATTTATCAATCGCACAACACAAGATGTATATGGGGAAAAAAACTACTCAAAACCTCACTATTTTTATATTTCATAAATTCAAGCCCATGGAAAAATACAATTTTATTTGCCTCACTGAGAAAACTCTGCACATTGTTGACTGTCTCACTCTGATCCTGCTCGAATTTGGCTTGTGATCTAAGCAAGTTTGGTCCAATATTTATCCTCTTGCATGCCTTTGACTGGCCTACCTTTCTTATGCATTCCTAGGCTAATTGATCTCGTATTAATTAGGAAAATCCCAATTAATGATTGTGTAATCCTTTCAATCCTTCTCGATGACCTCTACAATTTTCTAACTTTGCAACTAATAGTTATCTTCCCTTTAATCTCAAATTCAACTGGGCCTTTCTTAGAAATTACATGCAATAGTTATTTATGTCGAATTATCAGTTAACCAGTTGACCACTACTTGTGAATTAAATCATATTTTTACTGGACCTCTCACTAGCTCATATCTAAGTTAAAACTAGTTAAACTTATTTTAACTCAATTAATTGAGTTAACTAATTACAACTCACAAATAACTGTAACAAGACCCCCTAAAATCATGGGAGAACTATACATGCCTCCTGTTATCACAGAAATCATACCTGATTGGCTGCTAATTAGACAACTTCAGTGTAACTATTTCAAACCAATCTTTTGACTGAGGCTTAGCCTCCTCAGACTGAGAGAGCTCTCTCAAGAGTTAATGATATGGAATAAAGATATAGATAGATGACTAACTCTATGAAATAAGTATTGATTTTTTATATTTGCAGGTTGAAAAGATGAAGGCTAATGCTACCATTAAGCTTATGGAGTCAACAAATCAGTAGGTTCAGTGACAAGGTTTACTAACATGGAAGCTTAGGCAAATAGGGGTCTTAAACAAAGACAATTGACTCAAGAACATAGGTCAATACAGTCATTTCATTGCTAAAGGAAGTCAGAGCATATGGTTATGAATTCTAAGTAATAGAAATGAGATCTACTGCAAGTAGTTAAACATAATAGGCAGATCAATAAAGCATTAAAACCCCATGAGAATCTCAAATCTGTCAAGAAGAAAACTCCTCTGCATTACTGATCACAGTTAATTACATAAGGTAGCAGCTTTTGCCAAAAAGTCTCCAACCCCTTGCTAATTTGACCTCATGCTCTATATAGAAAATTTAAAATATAGGATTCCTTGATCCTCTACTAGAGAATTCGAAATCCTATGCTTTGACACCTATTCTAACCATAAAGCATGTTATTAATTGCAAAATGACAGCTAAACGACTTTTGAAAAGTCCTAATACTAATAGGACTGAAACTCCTAAATATGCTTCTATTAAAAAGGAAACAACCTTATATAGTCTTTAATTCATCCTTTGACACCTGCTATCCCATGAATTCGAATTTTTATGTTGACTCCACCTTTGATGTAATCCTGTTGATGATGACCCAAACTGTCCTAAAAATCAGGAGACATATTTCATGTTTTTCAGCCCCTTTGATTTCCTTAACTTCTTTGAGCACTTTGATTATTAATATATCATGTTTACATGTATCATGTTTCCAAAAATTCACCATATATGTTCAATCCTCCAGTTGTGCAAAAAATATAATTTGAATGATGCAAAGAAAATTAAGGATAAACCTGCGCTACGAAAGTAGCTCAGTTTCGTAGCGCAATGTTTAACTCTTTTTCCAATCAATCCCTTTGACCTGTTTTCCTCAAGGAATATTTCATAAGTCATTAACACACCTCCACCAGAAATTTCAAGACAAAATTCACCAAAACTCCCTCAATATTTGCTATAAAAAAATGATGAAAGGTTGCTTTAGTTGCAAGTTATTCCTGTTTTTTCCCTGAAAATTAGGTCTTGGGACAGAGCCTTTATCTTCTCATCCATGATGTATTTTAAGAAACAGAAGGAGGCTTTTGGATAAAAAAAAAAATTAACAAAAACCTCTCTTGGTTTTTTTAAATACCTCTCCTACTTTCCATAAACTGTCTTTGAACAACATGTGTAAAATTGGAAAATTCTGATTTCTGAAAAAATGGCTTCAAAGAAAGCCTTGTATCTCCCAATTGGTAACACATATGAGAAAAGTGAAAGAGGTTATTGTAGCTGGAGATTTTATGAAGAGAATCCTCTTTCAAAATTCCAAAATACTTTTTCATGTGGCCCTAAACTGATCTTGAAGTTGACTGATAAAACCGGAAAACATATTTTTTCTCTCAATGACATTCAGTAGTTTCGTAGCACAAGTTAAGTCATCAACTTCTCCCACCTCATAATGAATTTGAAGAAAATGAGAGAATTTTTTTCATTTAGTTATGTTAGGAAGAAAAACCTCTTTCAGTTTGAAAAAATTCGTTTTCCATTGCCCATAAACCTTCTTGGAAAGTTACTACTAAAACCAGAAAACAAAGTTTTTTTATGAGAATGGTTCCTTCAGCAGTTTCATAGCGTGCTCCGAAACTGCTGTGAAGGCAGTTTTGTTGAAAATATCTTCAAAATTTATAATTTAGAGATTTTTGAACCTTATAAGGACTGAAATTCTCTAAAAAACATAGTAATCTGACCTCAAAAACATGACCTTCCTCAACTGGATCTCCAAATCCTCAACTTCTGCATTAAGCTCTTCTAGCCTTTTTGAATGTCTAGTGGCAGACTTCCTAGCTTCTAAGACAAATGCTGCAACCTCATCATTAAATTCTAGTTTCTTGGATGATTTCATCTTCTTCTGCTTTCCTTGATCAATTTTTATGAAATCAGCTTGTACCAATGGTGATTCTTCTATATCAATGGCCTACAAGATGTCATTTAGCTTTCCCTTTAAACCTAGACTATCAGTTGCTTCTGAAAACATTGCTTTACCCTTTTATTTTTCACTTTGAGTCCTTGTCAATCTCTGTTGAACCTATTTGTTAGCTTATTGTTCCTGTGAAATCAGCCTTGCTTGATTTCAAAACAGTCAACCTCTCTTGATTATGGTATTCAACCTCGCTTTTTTATGGTATTCAGCCTTGCTTGAAAATAGATGAGGGAAGATTTGGTATGAGATTACCACAAGCTTATAATTTGAAAAAGGCATGCATTAATGTTTTTTGCATGAGAAATGGAACAAAAGACCAAACCTTTCGAATTTGAACTCACCTATCATGATGACCTCTATAATTGAAATGATGGATTTGAATGGTTGCATGTCTTAGAAATGACTCCTAGATGACACCTAATAATGAAAAATTAATGGAATTTGAATGAATTGATGATTTGACAAGACTGCCTACGACCCTGCGCTTTCGTAGCGCACTTAGTTCATTTTTAGGGGTTTGCGCAGCGAAAATAGCGGTGTTTTCATGGCGCAAAACAGGCTTTTTACACTGCCTATGCTACAAAAACGTGGTTTCGTGGCTAATTCCAAAAAAAATTAAAGGGCTTGAGATATGACTTCTAAACAAGATATGGGACCTTTAAACCATGGAATAAGGTTGTTAAACTTTATTTGGGAATTAAAAAGACACTTTTGAGACTCTAACCCTATCACTTACCCCTTAAAGAATGCAATGACTCAAGACCTATTTGACACCATGACTAGAACAAGGTAAACTTTCAGAGTTTAGAAAAAAAAAAATTAAGGTGTTAACACCTCCTCTTTGGCCACTAACTCGAAATTCATAATCTAAGTAAGTATTCCTGACTCAGATAACTAATACAAGTTGTCATGAGATGAAATTACAATTTTTCTTCCAATTTAATTAAGGGAAAATTAAATCAGAAGTCCCCTATGGTTCCATTACTGGGTGCCATTTTATGGGTGTCATTTATGGGTGCCATTTTCAATGTTTCTTGTTTCCAATTTCAACAGGCATGAATTTATTAAATAAGGTGGTAAAAAGAAACATTAGGAGAACCAAGGTATAACTATCCACTAGTGGCCAAGTGATAAAACTCTTCAAAATCAACATTAAGGTGAAAAAAAAAACGAATATTTTTGTTCTTCCCATTTCCCATAAACTAGGGGGTATTTTCCCATTTATCTGCATTTTCCTTGTACTTTGGAATTAGAACTCATTTCTGCAAATAAAAAAATATATTAACAATAACCAAACAAACAAAACAAGTTGATACATCAACTCATTTCCTTTTAAAGCACTACACGAAACATGTTTTTAGTACGGAGATCAATGGACCCATCTATAAATAGGAAAATACGTGGTGAAGTGATATTAGGGTTTTAATTTAGACAAATGAGCAGTGTAATATATCAGAGAAGGTGAAACCCATAATAATTCTTTCAGAATTTTTGCTTTAGTAATTTAAGTGATTTCCATAATTTATTTCATATAGTTTTTGAAAACATCTTTTTTATGCACGTCCGACCATTTACTCTGTCACATTAAAAACCAATTTTTTTTTAAAATAATAGCATTGTATAACAATAATTCTTTAGTGGTTGCGCGGCGCTTGGGATTTGTTGCGCGGCACTTCTCTTCTTCATTCAATTTTGGCTTTTGAAAGGACTGTTTCTCCTTCTTATCGCAGATGAGAGTGTCCCTCTCCAATGTTTGACTCCGTAGGCGGATTCTGATCTCCTACATCACGCGTGTTTCTGTCTTTGCCTAAGCCTGGGCTCCGTTGCTGCCATGGAGACTCTGGGCGCTGCCCAGGTCCCCCCCCCCTCCGCCTCCCCCGCCTGATGTTGAAGCCTTCCTTAAGCTTCTAGCCTCTCTGCCGAAGAAGAAAGCCCCCAAGGCTGCAAAGTTTGTCAAAAGATTGGAAGATATCCCAGAAATCTCGCACCCGCCTGAGGGTCTGATCCAGGTCGCCCTCTCTTTAGCTAAACGTGCATTGGTGGGTCAGTTCACAAGCCTCTGGCCCTCTCCCAAATCCACGGAGAACTGGGTTGCAAGGAACTGGGCGCCACTGATCAAAAACAGAGTTACTTCGTATTTTCTAGGGAGGGGATTCTTTCTATTTGAATTCTCTGATAAGGAGGATAAGAACCTAATTTTCCAGAATGGTCCCTAATTCATGGGACCTCAGGGGCTGTATCTAAACAAATGGATGCCCGATTTCGACCCTACAGTTGACATCCCTACAGTCGTTCCTATGTGGGTAAGGCTGCCCAATCTGCCAGTGCATTGTTGGAATTGGGAGTCCCTCAAGCATATCGGGAATACCTTGGGAAAATTTATCGATCGAGCAAACAGTAAAGATCAATATGACTATGCTAGAAAATGTGTTGAAGTTGATCTGGAGGTTGGTCTGCCTGAGGCAATAAAAATCAGGGTCGGTAGTTGGACTCACGTCCAAAAACTGGACTATGAGCAGCTCCCGTTTAAATGCCAAAAATGCCATGTCTATGGTCATTTTGCTAGAGGCTGCCCTACGAACAGTGAAGTTGAGAAAGGCAAGGAGGAACGATGGAATCAGGTCAAAAGGACCAAAACTTCCCACAAAGCCCCAAGAACAGGAAACTCAAATGGTAAGGGCCCTCAAACTACCCATGTTATTCAAACTCCCCACATGGAATAACAAAGGAACAAGTTTACACAGTTAAGTTCAGCAAATGAAGACATCCTAGATTCCGAGAATCAGAAGGAGGATTCGCCCCAAAAAGAATCCCCCTCGGGATCAAAGCAAGTAGAAAGCAATGTAGACAGATTGAAAGAGATACACATAGAAGAGACTGAGGAAGTGCAAGTCTCGGAGGATTCTGAAGAAGAAGGTGAAATAGGAGATTCGTAAACCTCGGCTAGAAGATCAATGAGAGGCCGAAAATCTGCTCGTGAAAAAAGAGAGTAGGAAACCTATAAAGACAAACTCCAAGGAAGTCAACCAACACTAGAGAAGCTCTTGGAAAAAACTCTGAAGATGACTAGAAACCAGTCATAGAGCTCTAAAGGAGCTCACCACCCCAAAAGAAAATAATGAAGATAGTCTCCTGGAATTGTAGGGGTATGGAGAGCAGAATAAAAGAAGAAGTTGTCATAAGCCTTATAAGAACAGAATTCCCTGATATTCTCCTCATCCAGGAGACCAAAATGGAGGACAAAGATTTCCTCCATATTAGTAAGAAACTGTGGAAAAAATGTGAAGGTCAAGTAGTCTCAGCTAGAGGTGCTTCAAGAGGCCTGGGCACTATTTGGAATGGAAACAAATATACAAAGATCAAAGAGGTCTTCAATACCCATTGGCTATTTTCAAAACTGCATCACATTGACTCAAATGAGATCCTCTGCCTCTTTAATGTGTACGCTCCTGTCAGCGCAGGGGAGAAAAAGATCTGTTGGGATTCCATTAGAAGACTGGCTAACTCTGAAAATCTGACAAATATCATAATTGCAGGGGATCTCAACCTCATTTTATCGTTATCTGAAAAGCGAGGTGGATGCATTGTAAGGGATCCGACACGGGAATGGGTGGAGGATCTGCTTCAGGATTGGGATATGATCGACATCAAGCCTTCCTCGGGGAAGTACACTTGGTCCAACAAAATACTCAGACTGGGGCATATAGCAGCAAGGTTAGATAGATTTCTTGTTCACAGCTCATTTCTTCTCCACGGTCTAGAATCTAGAATGCATATTCTGCCTTGCAGCATCTCTGATCATAGACCCATTAAACTTGAGATTTTGGCCCATTTGGACCAAGGCCCTATCCCTTTTAAATTCAGTCCTCAATGGATCAAGGAACAGTCCTTCATGCAGCTAGTAAAAGAAAGCTGGAATCAATCAATTAAGGGTTCTGATTTTTTTGTTTGGGAGGAAAAACTCAGAAGAGTGAAAGCTGCAATAAAAAATTGGGTTAAATCTCTTCCTCATCCTGCTGTGGAAAGGAAAAAGATCCAAGATTGTATCGAGAATCATCATATGAGATCAGAAAATGAAGAGATCATTAAAGAAATCCTAGACAAGGAGGCTGACCTTCAGCATAAGTTTCATAAGGCAAGCTTGGCAGAGGAAGAGTATTGGAGGGTCAAATCTCGTTGTCTTTGGCTTAAGGCGGGAGATAGGAACTCCTCCTTCTTTCACAAACAAGCCCAAGCTCGGAAGAGCTTCAACTCCATCTCAGAAATCAAGGACGAAACCACCAAGCATAGAGATATCCGAATCATAAAAAGAGTTGCTTTCCTTCACTTTAAAAATCTGTATAGTGAAGAGGAGGGTCTGGGGTATAATCCAAACTTGGTGAATGAGGTTCCCTCTCTGATCTCCCCCAGAAAAAATAAGTACTTGGAAGCAGAAGTCACTAACTCTGAAATAAAAAATGCCCTGTTTGCAATGGAGCCAGATACGGCGCCAGGTCCTGATGGATTCACTGCCAGATTCCTTCAGTCCTGTTGGCAGATTGTAGAAAAAGATTTATGCAGAATGGTACAGAAATCACAAGACTATCAGAAACTTGGGGGAAGCACAAACTCGGTTTTCCTTGCCCTCATCCCCAAGGAGAAAGGAGCCAACACCTTCAGCAGATTTAGGCCTATCTCCCTTTGTAATATAGGATACAAGCTAATAACAAAAGTGATTGCTAACAGATTGAAAACCATCCTTCCAGACATTATTCCGGAGAATCAGGGAGGTTTTATTCAGGGAAGACAGATTGTGGACAACTTCATTCTGGTTCAGGAGGCGATTCATTCTAGCCTGCTCCGAAAAGAGAAAGGAATGGTTGTCAAATTAGATCTAGAAAATGCCTTTGACAGGGTGAGACACAGATTCTTGTTGGATGTTTTACTCAAATTTGGCTTTGGCTCTAAATTTATTAAATGGATTCAGGCTTGTATCAGTGAACCCTGGATAGCTCCTTTGGTGAATGGGAGGGCAGCAGACTTCTTCAAAGCTTCTCGAGGACTGAGGCAAGGGTGTCCTCTTTCTCCCCTGCTCTTTTTCCTCCAAGCTTCTATTCTCAGCTTCCTCTTAAATAAGAAGTAGCAGGATCAAGAGATAATGGGTCTGTGCATAGCAAGAGGTGTAAAAAATATAAATCACGCATTATTCGCTGATGATTCCCTTTTGTTGGGTGCAGCCACTATTCTCTCAGCAAACAATTTTAAAGAGGTGGTGGATGGTTATTGTGAAGTCTCAGGAAGCAATCTTAATAAAGGTAAATGCCACATCTTCTGCTGGAACACTACAGACAGCACTCTCCAAGCCATCTCCTCCTGTTTTGGTTTCGCTGCCTCCTCTTCATGGTCATCCTTCATGTACTTGGGGCTCCCCATTTTCCAAAAAGGTGCCCTCAGCAGAGACTAGCTACCTCTGCTGGAAAAATTCAAAGTCAAGATCCAATCCTAGGGTTACAATTGGCTAAATCTGGCAGGAAAGACTGTGCTCATAAAATTTGTTTTAAATAGCCTCCCTATCTATCAGTTTGCAGTTATGTTGGGCCCAATTGGCATTATGAGAAAAATGGAGGAACACATCAGGAAATTCTTCTGGAAAGGTGGAAAATCGAATGACAAGAAAATCCCTTTAATCAGCTAGGAAAAAATCTCCTTTCCCAGAATGGAAGGAGGATTGAATTTAAAGAGTATTAGCTCACAAAATGTTGCGTTGGGTGCGAAGCTGTTATGGAGGATTATTGCCCCAAATTAGAGATGGGTGCAGCTAGCGCCATGGAAAAAATACTTCCAAGGGCAGAGAAAACGTTGTCTTGATAACCCCATTTCAAACTTTGGCTCGATGATCCACAAACTCTGTGCAAAAGCATACTCTTTAATCAGCGTTCATGCACACTGGATCCCAAGTAATGGCAAACACATAAGAATTTGGGAGGATCGTATCATGGACTGCGACCCCCTAGCTGATGACATTTCTCTGGTTTCGCTGAGAGACTGGATGAACAGAGCCGGCTTCAAAACTCTGTGGGACATTTCACAATGGGAGGGTGACGTATGGAAAAATTGGGCTAAGTTAGAGGTTCCTCAAAACCTGTCCAATGATAGCGCAATCCTTTTAGCCCGATTAAATGGCAAAGCCCTTATAAACAGTAGAAATTCTGACACCCGTGGTTGGGGTTTGACCCCTGGGCGTTACACTGTCTCGCAGGGATATAAGCAGCTGATTTCTCAACCTCACGTCCCTCCTGATCCGGAGCCTTGGAAGGGGATTTGGTCACATACTTCGATTCCTAAAATTGACACCTTCTGCTGGCTCCTTTGCCATAAGAGGATTTTGACTGATGACAGGCTCCAGAAAAGAGGCTATATTGGGCCTTCTAGATGCTTGCTGTGTGGAGAAAACGAAGAATCTGCCACCCATTTGATGATTAACTGTAATTTTACTGCAGATATTTGGCATGAGATTTTAGGCCCCTAGAGTATCGATTTCGCCTTTCCCACTAATATCTCCGATCTGTTCTCAAACTGGATGTTTAAGTATCCTGGAATCTCTCCTAAGAACAATCATATCAAGGCTGCCTGGCTCGCACTCCCTAAAATAATATGCTGGAAAATATGGCTTGAAATAAATCAGAGGATTTTCAGAGACAATAAGAATGATCTCAAGATAGTCTTGGTCAAAATTAAATGCCAGTTAAAAGACTGTTTGGGAGATCAGCTGGACAGGGCAGATCTGAGTGAGCATGATTCTGAATGGATTGATATGCTCGACCTCCATTTCAAATACATTGTTAGGCCTCCCATTCCTCTCAAAGATTGGCAAATTCGCATCAATGCAACAGAATTTTTTGAGTTTTGCACAAAGTTGAATTGTTTCGTCCTTTTCTTTGATGGAGCATCAAAAGGAAATCCAGGAATTTCTGGAGCAGGTGGTATTGTCAGAAATGCTGAAGGTAGAATTGTGCTCAGATATGCCTGGGGTGTGCGTTACAACACCAGCATTCAAGCCGAAGCGCTGGCCCTTCTCCAAAGTCTTAAGCAACTCAAATCTCTTGGTATCACAGATGCAACTGTCTTTGGCGACTCCCAGTCCATAATTAAAACCATTGTGGACAGATCTTCTCCTTCTGACCTAAGATTATCTAGATTGATGAGCAGAATTAGATCAATGTCGAAATTCTTTCAGAGCCTGAAATTCTTACATGTAAAGAGAGACAACAACAAAGATGCTGATGCTGAAGCCAAAAAAGTTGTCCTCCTCTCCCTCGGAGTCCTTCTAAGAGATGGAGATGAAGGCTGGGACCCCATCCCCTAACTTTCTGGTTATTGTGTTTTATTGTCTTTTATTGGAGCGGTTTGTTTGTATCTTCAAATTCGGAAACACAGCGGAGATTGGTCATACTAATGTTTGTAAAAATCGTTGGCTTATAAGTGAAAGGGCCATTTTCTTCCTGGCCGGAGAGAAAATCTAAGAATTTCCCTTACACCTTGTAACCTGAATTAAGGCTTTCAGGCCAGGAATCAATATATCACATTAACCATTTCTGTAAAAAAAAAAACAATAATACTTTAAAAATGGTTATGAAGGGTGTTGAACATATCTTCTCTCATGTAAGAGTTTTTACGAAAAAATAGGGTTTTACTAGTTGGAGGTGGATAATGTAGGGGAATAGGTTAGAAGCTACAAGAATTGACAATGAAATATTACATGGGGGGATTTTTGCAAATTGACTCGAAGAATTCGAACTGAGAATAACCCATGCAAATAAAATAAAAACTAAAGCAAGGTTAGGGTATGTTTTTGTGAGTACCCATAATTTTTATTCATGCATGAGGTTTTTTTTTGTATTTTAGGCAGATACTATGAATAAAAATTGAGAAATAGTTGTATGTAGAATCATGATAAGGGTTTTAGAAAGAGCCAAGCCAAGATTTAAGGGGGATATCAACAATTAGAGTAGTTCTTGAGGAATAAGAGTAGCCTTTTAGAACTTCTTTGCAACAAATTTAACATCAACTTTATGAATGGAAACCCCCGGTCAAACAAGGTTTAGAGCTACCAAGATCTCAATTATCAGCTTTATAAATGGCTACCCATTTTATTGAATTATTCATAGAGAAACAAAGCTTCATGGGAAAGTGTAAAGATAACGAGCTAGATAGACAATGCCATCATGTGTAGTGGAAACATAGAGTCACCAATCAAAGTAAAAACACAATGTATTGTGTGGTTAACCATAATCAACTTACCTATAATGCAAAATGCAACATTGACACACGAATTGTAGGAACTCCTAGAAAATATCCAATAAGCTAGACGCCAAGTTTCTTTCTGAACTCTCGGTTTGCCACAAAGACTAGAATAGTAACATTTGATAGAAAATTGAAATAAATCCCAAATTATCTATGCCGAGTTGCTAAATTTCCAAATGAGAAAAACCCTCATCAAGGAGATTCTTTGATTTAATAACAAATCCATTGTCATCTATTGATTTAACTTACGAACTATGTCATTAACTTCTCAAGCTGAATTTACCTCTTTTCAAGACTGTGCATTTAAGGTTGAGAGTTGCGCCAAGCCACCTCAAGCTTAATGTCTATAAAAAATCATGCAAATAGGAAGTGAATCAAATGCAAGGCAAACACATTAAACCTGAAATGATGAAACATTATCCAAAAAATCACTTCGTGGAGCACTAAACATGATAGGGTTACACCATTTGCAAATAATGTATCATATATGAACTTAACCAACAACAAAGCCAAAAGAACATTAGTGTTCCCATAACCCTAAGTCGATGTCTCAAGGAATATTATGACATATCAACAATATATCACACATGCCACATAACTTCAAACTTTTAACACAATACACATTGACCTTCACAATACTTGTATTAATATATTAGTCCGCCACCATAGCAATATATATGCCAAATAATTCAAACTCCATTGTATACATACGTATCATAACTTTGAGCCTGCTAGGATAGTCTATAACCATAATTTATAACTTTAGGTTATAAATTATAAAGCATTTCCTTAGCATATATATTGTATTTCCATTATTTTTGAGATATTACAACATGTGTAAGATTATCCAACATCAAATTCAAAATTGCTTTTGTGACTATAAAAAAGGTAAGCATATGCTCAAATTACTCGCAATCATTCATCAACATAGAAATAGTAATTTTGGCACATGCACTAATATATATGCTCATGAAATATATAGTTTCTTATGGTGTTATCTCCCTCTTGTCATGGATATTTATAGAGGCACAATTTTGTAGCCTAATATAAAATTAAAGAATTTTTAAAATTGGTGTCAACATCTGGAAACTCCAAATGGAAATGTAAGTGACTATATTGAATTCAGGATATTCAGTTTTTCAGAATAGGAAAAAAACATAACTAAGACAAGAAACCCCTCGCATTGAAGATAGAAAAATACACCCACCTATCTATTTTAAATATATATAAGACAAAAGTTTCAAGGGAAACTTTTTCCTAAAGCAACATGGAGTCATCAATTAACATCTTGCTAAAATAAAGATAGGCCAACACTAATATCATGCTTTTATAAGTCAATAAAATAATGGCTACTTAGTTGTAGCGTTATTGTCCCTATTCTCTCTGCAAGCTACAGTGCGGTTGATTATATTTATTGTTTTGTACAAATATTTAGAATGATGTATATCTAATAATTCAAGTAAAAATTTCAAAGGGATATTACAAACAATTTCAAAGGCAATAAAATTTAACAAGAAAATAAAAGTAAATAAACACAAAAGAAAACAGAGAAACAAGAGATGGGAAAAGATCAGGGTAGATTGAACCTGAAGCAAGATCAATAAAATGCTTGATATGATACCCATTTGTAGGATATGACAACAATCTATCATCTTCATATTTCAACAAGTATGTGTTATTTTAAATCATCAGAGTTATCTCATAGGTACCTCTCCATAATTTCTGATATTTAGTAAGCTTTCCTTTGTCTACAAGTGCATAATCCCACAACAACCCTTTCTAACCAAATTCAAAAGTTGTAGTTTTAGCCTTCTTGTCTCGATATTTTTTAAGAACAACTTACCTATTTTTATTATATTTAAAACTGAAGCTCATTGTTCACTAAGAGCTAATAAAGTATGGTATATGTTAATTAAATCAGATTGTTTAAATTCTTCATCTTGAAAAGCTAAGCGACATGAAGCTAATTCTAATTCAACAAACATAATGGATGCTTGGCCATATACAAGCTAGAAAGGAGTTACACCGGTATTGAATTTTGTAGTAGTTCTATATACCCAAAGGTCATAAGCAAGCAACAAATCACATTGTCTTGGATTATCAGTCATGAACTTTTTAAGAATTTTGATTAAAATTTTGTTTGTAGATTCTGCTAATCCATTTCCTTAAGGGTAATATGAGGAAGAAAAAGTATGTTTGATACCAAATTTACTACAAAAGAGAAAATTTGTTGGAAACAAAAGCAGATCCATTATCAGCTTCAATATGAATAGACGTCCCAAATCTAGGAAACAAAATTTCGTCGAAGAACTTGATGATTTCATTCTCAATTGCATTTTTTAGAGGGACTTCTTCAAACTAATTAGTGAAATAATCTGTATTTAGAATTGAAATATGTCTAGCTAAGGACAAAGGATTTATTGGTTCAATGAAATCTAACCCCCATTTAGTGAAAGGGAAAGTTGAAATGATAGGTTTAGAGGCATAACTAAATATTAAAGCCTTTCTAATGCACGTTGGCATTCATTATATGATTTTAAAAATTTAAAGGTGTCACAAAAAGTATGGGGTGATATGTATAATGTCCTCAAAATTTTATAAGTGATAGCCTTAGAAATAAAATGACCTCATATGTGATCAGTTTGTTGTGATGAACCATGTAATGATTTTAGGATTTGATTAGCATATTTATCATCTACACACCTTAACATCATTCCTTCAAGAGATTTTCTAAATAAAATATTTCCTACAATTACATATTTTGAAGCATCCAACCTTATTTTCCTTCAATGTGATTTTTATAATTTTTCTAGATACTTTTGATGAATCAGATAAAAAATGGTGTCACGATACCAAGGGTGTTGATATAATTCAAATTCTTCACCATGTATAAATAATAATTCAACAAAATATTCATTTTATAATTCAGCCTCCTTGTTATTGCTTGAATTTTGGGCCAAATGTAAAGGCATATATCTCCCTTTTATTGTATTAGTAGTTTTTATCGCTAAATCGTTTTCTTGAATTTTCGTAAACCAATGGGCTAACTTTCCAGACATCATATTTTGAGATAGCAAGAATTTGATAGATGGTGATGGAGTTATGACTTCATTGTGCTTTCCAATAATTAGATATATAAATTTTTCAGTATATTTTACTAAGGCATAATCATGTTTTTCTATTAAATAGTACTTCATTGCTTCATCAAAGAGACTTTGACTCATAAATGCTACGGGTTGTTCTAGCCCTTCATGATTTTTCTACATTAAAATAGTAGAATTTTCCTCTTCTATAACATTGGTGCAAATAATGAATTCCTTATTAAAATGGTGTAGCTAAGACAGGAGCTGATGAAACATCTTTGATTTGTTGAAAATTTGGTCATTTTTCAACATGTGATGTACAGTTTTGACAATGTTTGCAAAATTTGGTATGAATCAACTTACCAAATTCATATTTCCCAAGAAGATTAGATGTATTTCTTCAATATAGGAGGGAAAATTTCTTGAATGGTTGTTACCCTTTCAGGATCTATATTGATCCCATAATTGGAGACTATGTTTCCAAGTAATTTACTAAATTTAACACCAAAAATTGATTTTGCGGGATTTAATGATATCCCATATTTTCTACAGTGTATGAATACTCTTCTTAAGTGATGAAAATGCTCATTTTTTTGTTTTTAATACTTTGTTAAATAATATAAATACACTTGGATAATAACCCCAATTAGATCATCAAACACTATATTCATAACTCTTTGAAATGTCACCCTGACATTGATTAGACCAAATGACATGCGATTAAAAGTTCCCCATTTCATAGTAAAGGTTGTTTTATGTCAATCATTTTTTTCAAATAAATCTGATTCTAACCAAAAAATCCATCTAATATATAAATCATACTAGAACTAGCTACATGTTGTAAAATCAACTCCACATTGGGAAGTCGAAAATTGTCCTTTACACTAGCTTTATTTAGGAAATGAAAATCAACATAGACGAATTTGACCATTATTTTTTTAACATGAAATAAATTAGCTACCCACTTGTAATATTTAATTGGATAAATAATATGATCCAAAAGTAACTTATTCAGTTCATCTCTTATGGTTGCTTCAAGGGCTATATTGATTGGCCTTTGTCTTTTCCTTATAGGTAAATAATCCTTCCTAATAGGTATTGCATGACTAATTATAGAAGGATGAAAAACTTTGAGATCAGTGTAAGGCTCAAAAAAAAAAATAATAATAATAATAAAATTATATATATATCTATATATATATATATATATATATATATATATATATATATATATATATATATATATATATCTAAAAATTCATGAAAGATGTCTAATTTTTTTTTACTTCATCAACAGAGCAAGATTCTAAAACATATAACATTTTAAGATATCTTTCAGTTCTGATATTAACTTTGATAGTTTCATCATTTGTTTTGCTAGAAGTTTTATTACATGCTTCAGTTTTCTTTGCATTGCTAGGTGAAAATGTATCTTCCAAATGGACAAGACCTATGGGGTATTTATTTTGTCCTACTTTAATAATTTGAGAAGATTCCTTGGTTTCATTATTGAGAAAATCAAGAAGAGTGTGATGGTCTTCAAAGACTTGTCAAGACTCTTTGTCATCAAGAAGGGTGCGGCCTCACTTTAGAGATAATACAGGGAAATTAGGCTTATTTTAAATATAGAATATGTAAGGCCTTGTATAATACATGGATAGGACAATGACAACAATATTCATGCTTCAACTAACATGTGTGATATTAAAGCTATTAAATTTTGAGACAAATTTCAAAGAAAGACTAATGTAACATCGCGTAAGCTTGTTTGATGGAGTATACAATTTCTTAATCAGATTTACAATTAATTTTGAATCTCTAAAGACATATGAATTACGATATCCAAGCTTGAGAGTGTTGTCTATACCAAGTAGTAGAGCTTCAAACTATGTGGTGTTTTTGGTACACAAAAAATTAATCGATAAGAAAATGGATGCATTTTTCCAAAATGATTTTGCAGAGTAATAACAACACCATTTCCTTCATGGGATGATGCTCCATCAAAGAACATGTACCAAATTTGGTCAAAAACTTGGGGATCATTAGGAGTAGTATTGTTCTCAACTTCTTCTTCATTAAAAATAGATTAAATTCCTAAAGCATCAACTACATATTTAACCAAAGGTTGATGAAGGTTTTCAATGTAAGGGACAATCCTTTCCTCTCAGCATACAATGATATTATGGGGCCTCTTGGAATAATGATATGGGTTTCATCCATTGAATAATATCCTCTGATTAGGGATTGTCAATCCCTACCTATAATAATTGAATAATTACTAACAACCATATCTATGACATGTATATTACAAGTAGTACGAATATTAGGATAGGAACACATGACCAATGTGAGATATTCGACCTCCATAATAGTAGGTGTATTTTTTTATTAAATACAAGCTAAATATTGGATACCTCATTTGTCCAAGAAAGTCCAAGCTCTTCCATTATTGTTTTCAACATAAAATTTGGGCCATATCCCCCATCAATTAGACAACAATGGGAAAATCTTATACAATATAATCACTGATACATAAAAACGAGGGCTCCTAGGTTGTTTTTAATTAGTCACAATTCCAACAACTTCATTTGTATATGGTTCAAGTTCATCTTAAATTTTAGTGATAGTTACAGAGGAAGTTGGATTTTTAGTTTGTTTTTCAAGAAATCTTTTAAGATTATTAATATGTTCAGGAATCTTAGCTAAATCCAACAATGTATAATTTGATTTAATTTTAGCCAAATATTTGATTATATTGTATTTCTCCATAATCTTGGAAGGATTTGAAGTTGCTTTAGAATTAGGGTTACTTGCTTATTTAACAAAGTTTTCATGAGCAGATTTCTTTGAAGCAAGATTAGTGTTATTAAGATTAAAACAAGTATTTTGGAATTTCTTTTTTGTAATTATGTGTATTTACAATGTGGATATCATATTCTATCCAATCTGTACTATTTATAGAAGTGTTATTTGTTGGAGGCATAGGTTTCTTTACAAATTTTCTCCCTTTATTGTCCTTCATAATTTCACATGTTTTTTCATCATGATAGTATTCACAAAAATTACACCAGGGGCGATTTACAAGAAATTATCCAGGTGGAGATGATATATAATTAAATTGAGAGGATGAAGGGAACACAAATTTTATGGGTAGAGGAAAGACTTTCCTTTCAAATGATATCATCTGATTATTCATGTCTTGCATCAATTGCAAGACCACAATCATTTCAACACTTTTATTTGATTCACTTAAAGGAAATCTAATTCTTAAAATTAGATCTTCAAATTCCAGACAGTTTTGTAACGCTAATGCCAAATTATTTACAGCTTTCTCCTCAAACTTATTTATATAGGAAGGAGGAATAGTGTTATAGTAATGAATCATAGTAGTCTGACTATGAGGTCTTATTAGTTCGGGAATTTGATTGCAAAGTTTTGCAAGTCTGAGATTCAAATATTTAATGGTCTGACTAGGCTGATATACCATGTTATTGTATTATTTAACCAGTCAGCTGAGCTTTTTTGTTGCATGTATGTGGATTTGAACCAATAACAAAGTTATGCCCAAGAAGAGAAATATTTAGGGGGTAAATAAAAAAATTCAAACACATCCTTCCCTTCTAGTGTATTTACAAACAACTTCATGCATACGTCATTTTCATTAGCCCTTATATTGTTACAAGCATTGGAAAAAGCACTTAATTGTTCTTTTATATTATAGGTGCCATTACCTGAAAATTTTGGTAAATAGTATTTAAATTTGGGCAAAGGAGTTATAGCCGGAGGCAAGTCAAGAGGAGAAGGCACATGCCAAGGAGTTGCATTTAAATCCTCTTTGAATTCAAACAACCATACTTTTTAATGACTTTTTTAGGGTTAGTGGTTGGGGATAGGTCTATAATGGTTAAAGACGTTACCTAAAGGAGGTGCAACCATATTGATTGGAGGTATATTAAACAAGGGTAATTAATGTATGAGTGTGGCACTAGACTCAGAAAAATGTTTTTTAAGAGTATTTTTAAGATTTTTTATATTTTCCTTTCTACCCTTTGTGGATGATATATAATCGTATTAGTGAGATTTTTCTCTAAGTTTTGCGATTAGCGAGGAGTTTCAAATCCTTGATGAGAAGATTGAGATTGACGAAGGGACACATACATTTATTTGGTGAAGATTTAATTTGGCTAAATTTGGGCTATTTGTTCTCTAAATTGTTCATCAATAATTTACATATATCATGAAATAACAACCTAAGATGTTTCAATTCCTTCCCTATTTTTGGTTGTATCTAACATAAGATTAAATAAGCCCACAAAAATACTATTTTTATTGTTGAAATTGGGAAAAATATTTGGTTAAAAGGGTTTAGTATAATCATTTATTACTAAGTAAAATAAATATTCAATCAAATTGATCTAAGAAAGATAATCTTTCATAAAGATATCTTAGGAGTAAAACTGAAAAGCATATAATTGACCTTGATTAAATATTTCCGTTATTGTTTGTTTAGCCAATGGGAGCAATGATAGAGTGATATCTTCTTGTCCAATAGTTGTTTGAAATGGTTCAATCCTATTCATAACCTCCAAAATAAATTAGGTAAGATACATACAACACTAATAACAAAAGAACATCAAGTCAAACTAAAAAAAGAAAAGAAACAAAACAAGCAAACCAAACATAACCATGAAACCAAAATCAAAGGAATAATAAAAGTAAAAGAGGATGATCACTTTATGTCCCTAGTATGGTTTCTAAAGAGGATATTGATGAATATGCTAATCCTTCAATATCCTTTCAAATTCTTAGTTAGCTAAACCAATAACTTTGGGAACACTATCCAGATTTATAGCCTTCCTAATTATAGTACAACTTCAAAGTACTTAAGAATAAGAATCATCATATCGTTGACCTAGCATTGTACAAATATCAACCACACATGGCTATTAGACATCTGAAAATTAAAAAAAGTTTCAAATATACACAAAGATAAAAGAAAACTTCCATCATGGTGCTCGTATAATAAATGATAAAACTTTCAAAATACTCAACATAAAGTTGAATATCAAATAAAATCATTGAATGTGTTTAAAGTAAAAAATTAGTAACAATAATGATGAAATATATAATACAAAATATACAATGACTAGAAAAGTAAAGAAAATAAATAGTAAAAAGAGAACACAAGATGGTATTATTAGAAATAGATCCTTCATTGAGCATACTTGAATAATATTGTTCAGATATACTATAGAATCAAACTCTACATATTAAAAAATCTGTAATAAGATCTTACAAATGATTGTGTTTAACGACTGTTGTTCTAAATAAATAAATGAATAAAATAATAAACAATAAATAGACAATAATAAAATAAATAGATAATTAATATATAAACATTAATAAGAACTATTAGTTATGAAGGGAAAAATCATTAGACATGACCAGTCAATTCCTATTTAGGCATGTTGTCATGAAGGCATGTAATCACCAATCAATTCATTCAAAAATATACGTGTGTGTGTGTGTGTTCTACATAATTGCATATTGTTACAATGGTATCAAAGCGTTAACCAACTTTGTTTATTACAATGGTGTCAATGTTGTTAGACCCTACAGACATTCAATTGCTGCACTAGAGCCATCCTTTATATTCTCTAGATCATGAAATCGTGGGAACATATTCCCAAGAAA
This sequence comes from Pinus albicaulis, assembly GCA_034641835.2. Taxonomy (NCBI): domain Eukaryota; kingdom Viridiplantae; phylum Streptophyta; class Pinopsida; order Pinales; family Pinaceae; genus Pinus; species Pinus albicaulis. The sequence continues at coordinate 415,346,166 of CM076577.1, forward strand.
TATTGGATGACCATAAACATAATCGAGAATTATTACTGGAAATGAGAGAAATACTTGTAAAATCAATAAAGTTTCTTGAAACATTAGATTAAACACCCAAAGATGTAGATGTTATAGATGAGGCTGAATTTAAGGAGATGAAATGTGAGATCACTCTTTAACTGGATTCGATTAGAGGAGATGAATAAAGTTAAGCATGTGATCAATACCAAAAAGGTGTAGGATCTATACATAATATTGAATCTAAGGACAATATTGAATTCTTAAACTTACCAAAACTTGATGAATTGAATTCCATTTTTTATCCTTTACCCTCCATTGATACCCATAATTTAAATGGTGCATCAGTGTATAGAGATATTGGTTTAAGGGAAAACTACACCTTGGAGTTTCCTGATGTTTGTGAAGAAAGTTGAATATCGACATCATCAAGTTGTTTGGGAGAGGAATCTACATGTGATTCAACAATATTTTTCAGAAATGTTCAAACAAAGCGACACAATGTAGAGTTTTACAGAGAAGATAAAGAAAATATAAAGCCATTCTCGCCACCAAATATATTTAAGACTATTGACGATGAAAACCAACCCCAACACTAATAAAAATTATCAGTCATTACATGCTTCGACCCTTTGCATATACAAGAGGTGGGAAAGACTATGAAGATGCCACATGTTTATGACATCATCGATAGTATTAGTTTAATAGTCATGGGGGTTGAGACAATTTGTGTTGTCCATTCTGATAGCGAGATGGTGCTATTTAGACGAGATGGAGATCAATTTTTACCTGCTAATAATAGAGGATTTGTAACTTGCTGTATGGGAGGGCATATCAATTGTGTGTATGATTTATGAGGGAAGGAAATGGAGTTATGATTTGCTTCATACAAAAAATTATCCATTGAAATCACCGACTGTTGAGTGCCCATATGTTCCTCTTTATTTGAACCTATGCCAAAAGTAATTGCAAAATCATAACTTGGATTTGGACACTGGGTTTTAGGAGCATAATTTTTAGAATTTGGGTTGACTGGGCTCACATGCATGGGTTCAAAACTAACAAGCTTAGAGGAAGAAAGTGTAGATAAAAATTATTATGGAATTTTACAATATCAGGAGTGGCATGCTTAATAGTAGAGTCATGATTGAATTCTTCATGTGGAAAATATGATGCAAGAATGGTAGTGAGTCTCTTGTGGCACCATACTTCGGTAATATGTGAGTTTCCTATGGCACTGTATTTATGTGGTATATGAGCTTCCCGAGGAAATGTACTTCTACGAGTTGTGGAAGAGTTTGGATTATTGATGAGGGGATGAATTGGTACTTGGGTAGTCATATTGGTTAGTTTGTCTATGATTTGGATTTTTGTTGTTGACAAAGATTCTATAAGGAAAGGATTGTTAGGTTTTCCCCTTGTGGGTTTTTCCCTAGCTGCTGTCCTAATCTGTGGCGTTTATTTTTTCTTGTATCTCTAGTTTATTTATGTTTTTTGAATGTGTAATTGCTTGATGAATTAATTGAATAATGAAAATTATAAAAGGGAACACATATATCAGTTACAAGTAATTATCATGATAAGAAATTCCCGCTTGCAAATGAATTTCAACACAAAGATCAATGAACTCTTGTGTAAATAGGAAAAGGGGCGATGAAGTGATATTAGGGTTTAAATTTAGACAAATGAGAAGTGAAATGTAACAGAGAAGGTGAAACCCATAAGAATTATTTCAAAATTTTCCCTTTAGCAATTTAAGCGATTGCCATAATTTATTTCATACATTTTTTGAAAATGTCTTTTTTTATGCAGGTTCAACCATTTACTCTATCATATTCAAAATTGAAAAATATTTTAAATAATAACATTGTATAACATGATTACTTTAAATATGGCTATGAAGTGTTTTAAACATATCTTCTTTCAGGTGAGGGATTTTACACAAAAATTAGGGTTTAAATAGTTGGACGTGGATAGTGCAGGGGAATAGGTGAGAAGCTCTAAGAATTAAGAATGAAAGAGTACATGGGGAGGCTTATTATGAATTGACACAAATAATTTGAACTGAAACCCATGCAAATAAAATCAAAGTTGAAGCAGGGTCAGGGTATATTTGTCTAAGTACTGATAATTTTTATTCATACGTGAGGTTTTTTATTTTAGGAAGATAACATGAATACAACTTGAAAAAAAAATTATATATAATCAAGACAAGCGTTTTAGAAAGACATAAGCCAATACTTAAGGGGGTTTTTCACAATTGGAGTAGCTCTTGAGGAATAAGAGTATCCTTTAAAAAATTCTTTGCAACAAATTTACCATTAACTTTATGAAAAAAACCCTCAATTGAACAACATTTAGAGCCATCGGGGGCTCAATTTTAAGTTTTATAAACAAATACCCATTTTATTGAATTATTTGTAGAGAAACAAAGCTTCATGGGAAAGTGTGAAGATAACAAGATAGATGAACAAGGCTATCATGTGCAGTGGAAATAAAGAGTCACCAATTAAAGTAAAAGCACAATATATTGTGTAGTTAACCATAATAAGCTTACCTACAATGCCAATGCAACTTTGACACGCCGCTTGGAGGAATTCCCAACAAATTTCCAGTGAGACGATTAACAAGTTTCTTTTGATCTCTTAGTTTACCACATAGACTAGAATAGTAACATTGGTAAAAACTTTGAAATAAACCCCAAATTCTCTAAGATGAGTATTTAAATTACCAAATGATAAAAAACCTAGCTAAGGATAGTCATTGATTTACTAACAAACACTAGTACAAAATGGCTAATTTCTTACTAAAAAAACGACTAAAATTTGCATATAAACGACTATTTTTCGATCGGTGACCAATAGTAGCTAATTTACAGTATCTTATAACACGACCAACTTTTGGTTGTTTTTAGCTTAGTCATTAATTGGTTATCTCAATTTTGTTATCTAGTTGTATATTTGGTTATTGATTTGGTCATTGATTTGGTCATTGATTTGGTCACTGATTTGGTCACTAATTTAGTCATTCATTTGGTCTTTCATTTTTTCACTAATTTAGTCATTCATTTGGTCACTGATTTAGTCATTCATTTAGTCATTGATTTGGTCTTTGATTTGGTCATTAAATGTCACAATTAATGACCAAATATACAACAAAATATATTACTATATGATCACCCGAGAAAACCAATTAATGACCAAAGAAATATGACCAACATGGTGGTCGTGTTATAAGATACTGTAAATTAGCTACTAATAGTCATATATATGCAAATTTTAGTCATTGTTTGAAACCAATTAATGACTGAAGAAATGTGACTAAATTTTAGTCGTGTTATAAGATACTGTAAATTAGCTACTAATAGTCATATATATGCAAAATTTAGTCATCATTTGTAGTCACAAATTTATCATTTGTAGTAGCCATTTATTCATTATATAAACGACTAATTTAGTAGTTTATATTCATTTCATTAATAATCATTATAAATGACTAATTTAGTCGCATATTCATTTTATTTGTTTTCATTATTAATCAAAATAAATTAATTTGTATGATTTAAAAAATGTCATACAATGTGCATGTTCATCTAATATGAAAACACAAAGTCACATATTTTAATTACAAAAATAAACAACATCAAGTGCAACTATAAATAATTTCAACCACATAAATTATGTTATATGAAATGTTAAAATATTACAATATGAGTTTCCAACTTTATATTAGTTGGACTACAATTTACACATGAAATGATGTTTCATCACTTCAAAACATTATCATTGTGTTGTCAAGGCATTACAAGTGAATTCACCAACTCTGAAGACTTGATCATCAATCTTTATATGTGTGTCTTATGCAAGATATTGGTTCTAAGGGTATCACCAGACCAGTTCTCCTCTCTCTTTTTGCATTTGTCTCTCCAATGTTATTGCTCTTCTCTTTTTTCAATTCATGTTTCTTACCATCAATACTGATTTCATTTTCTGAAAACAAAAGAAAATACAATGCACTGTAAGAAATGAAAGACAATGAACACTAGAATATAACATAAATTAGACTATAAATAGTTTATACAACATATACCTTAACATCAACAATGTCAAAGCAATTTTCCTTCAACATCAATTTCTGTAAAATAAATGTCACGTTATTCTTTCCCATTTCTCAACATGCTACATACGATAAATTGAAAATCACATAAAACCAAGAGCAAACCCTTTTCTAACCAAAATAAACAAACAAACAGTGCCTCTAATAAAACTTCATTATAATATTAGCAAATGAAAAGAGAGCTAGTGGACCATTTGTGTTGTTTGACTTTGCCTATTTTTGTTATAAAGTGCTCGAGCTTCACGAACCAACAAATGTGAGCAAAAGCTAAAAAATAACCAACCATTCACTAGTCAACATGAGAGATCACAAATAAACCACAAAATTGATCAGGCATTAAAATTGTGAGCAGACTACCTTGAAATTTTCTTCTTGAGAAATACCTCAAAATCCCCTCGTTTCTAATAAGCTTCCTTGCTATGTACCTCCATCCTTGATTTCCCTTGCTATATATTGAATAAAGAACATCCCTTCAACAACCAATTTTGCGAGAATCCTACCAAGTAACTCAAGAGCCTTGTGCGCATCAATAGTAGCATCCTCCAATGAAAATAGTACAATCTCCAACCTAGAAACATCAAAATTATATATAGTTATAATGTTGAAGAGTGTAACTAGGCAGGTCTTCCTTATAATGACTATGTAACTAGCATTTGCACCAAGAGGTGCAAAGTAACGCTGGGCAGTGGGGAAAACAATAATTAAGTGAAAAATATGGAAATTTTAGTTCCTATATATCTTACAAAGAATGTAATAGGAGGTTAAAATTTAAAAGAAAGTTACACTAACATAAAGGAACACTAATATAATTGTCCCGGAATAATGGCATAGTAATGATGGTATCGAAGATCCTTCAATAGTCACTCCAAGGAGATTGCTCTAGCTCTTCAAATGATTCAAATAGCTGTCAAAACTTAATATTCAAACCTGCTCTAAATCCATCATCAAAAGGTTTTCAATGTGCTAGAAAGGGGTATTTAAAGGTTTTTTTTTTTTAAATTCAATTTCTGCTACAAGACTGTTTTAAAGATGGTCCAAACTGCCTTCTAACAACTTTAAAAGATGTCATACAAACACCTTCAATAAACTGATATACAAATACACTCTATGAAGTAATCCATATAGAGAACTCACCAATAGCCCAGAAGAGGAAAATGAAAAGTTTATCTGCAATTACATTTTACTCTAAAAAATATTCATATCAAAATCTGTTAACGTCAAACCAAAATTTTGTAATTTTCAAGATCCTAAGTTCAGCACCAACTGCCCAACAGCCTAGCAAACTTGACAAGAAAACCCTGATTGTTATTGTACGCTATAAGACAAGATGGTCAACAATGTCATGAAGTATAGCAAGCACCTACAATTGTTTCAGCATGTCTTATCTGTTTAACTGATCCATCATCTTGAATCTGTCTATCATTCTCTCAATAGTCAAAATCAGCATTGTCAAGCTTTAAAAATATAGCATTCACTCCAATCTAGAAACAAAAACATGCATTCACAACTCAACTTACCCAGTATTCTGCTGGCCTCATTCTTAAGTTGTAAGTTGATGCCATACTCATGCAGTAAGCTCTCGCGTCATGGACCACCATTCCTACCCACTGAAAGAGGATGGCCACTCAAAGTTAAGCCACAAGTGTATGCCTTCAAAGAAGCATCACAAAATAATTCTAAAAACAATTAAATATCATATTGGAAAATTGATTCCCTCTCATCATGCATATATATTAGGTGTGATAATTATTGTCCTGTAACTAACCACCATTTCTGGAGTTGGAAGTTCCCTGTCCTTTCCTAAAAAGTATGCAAACTCGTAGACAGGCCCAACAACATCAAAAGTTTGAATTTTTGCCTTTGGGGCAGGTGGAGAAATTAGCTCAATGTGCTATGTATCAAGAAGAATATCAGTTAGAAACATCTCAAAATCTCAAAATCATTTTATGATTCATATCACAACTTTCAGACTGTGTGCCTGTCATGAGAAAGAATGGTCTATTTAGTATCTAGGAATCTCAATACCAATAATATTTCCTGTCAACGAGGAGACTACAAAAGTAGGACAAATTATCCCTTCTATATTCATTTGGAAATGATCATCCCTTCAATCATGCATCATCAAAAAAAGTTGGGTTTGCCCCAAGTCAAATTTATGTACTAACTTGGTAAGCGCCATAAAGGCTAGGCCTAATAAGCTCTGCCATGCTGCGATCAATTACAATGAATTTCTTGTTACCATTTGTCTTGACTCCAACAACTCGACTCACAAGAACACCAGAGTTTTCAACAAGAGATCTCCCAGGCTCAACAATGACTAGTGTAAGATTTCCAGATAATACCAACTCTCTTACCTGAAGAAACATCCAATGGTGCAAATATACATCTTTAAAGTGTCTATATGTATTCTCAAAATAGTTGTAACAAGGCCAGCACAGTAACTTGGGTAGCAAAAGAGAGTAAGATTGAATAAAAAGTAACTTAGTTTAAGCCAATGCTTAAAATCTTTAAGGACTTACAGAATTTATAAGATCCTTAGGGGTAGGAAGCGCTTCACCCTTCTGATAGTAATCAATGCCTAAACCTCCTCCAATATTTAGATACTTAATTTCAAATCCTTGACCACGTATTTGGTCAATATACTAGATCATTAGAACTGCAACATCCTTAAATATGTTCACCTACAAAACCAAAGCAATATTAAAGAAAAATAATGTGCACCTGCTTACAGTTAACAAACTGGGAAAATCTCTTTACACATAAAACGTTTCAAGCAACAAAATTATCACTTCAGTCTCATACAGGAGTTAAATATTACATAAGAAAACTATAATATACTTTTAACTATCGTTTTGTATGGGAAAATGTAGTCCTGGGGTTTGTTAAAACCTTCATCATCTAAGCTAATACATTAGACTTGGACAACAGACGTAAAATAATAAAACTTGTTTAAACAGCAGTGGCATATGTCTGGTTGGTCCATCTGATCACAAAGTGCAGTTCCACAATAGAATGAATTTCCTATGGTTAAATCAGAAAAGTCTAACTGGCTAGGTAACAAAAAAATCATGATTACAAGTTATTTTACACTTCTTTTAAATTTTAGTGTCATCATTCTCGCCTTTTTCATCAACTTTCAGGAATTTTGTAGAACTCGTTAATGTGGAATATTACCCAACAAGGGAATAGTCCAGTATTTTAGCTTTGGTTTTAATATTATGCTTGTAGCTTAATTGTCAATGCTTCACAGAACTTAACATTCTAACTTATAGCCTAAGTATAATAAATTTGGAACTAAATTATCTTTGAAACTTCGTCTCCATGTGAATGTACTAGAAGTGCAAGTTGGCACAAGACCTTTCTTATAATATCAGCACATGCAAACACCTTGTCTGATGTAGCTTCATATCTTCCTCTTTCGCTTTAGACATCCTACTTCTATATTGAATCAATATTGCAAGCAAGGAAAACCAAACAGTTGATGCTGATTTTTATTTTATCCACCATGGAGAGAAAGTATGATACTGTTAGAAGATAAGTCAAGCAGGGAAAAGTTGGATCCAACCTCAAGTATACATGTTGAAGACAATAGTTTTGACATGCAAATATTTTTACAAAAATGAATAGGTCAAACCCTTGATCAGAAATACCCACCATATGGCCATCCTCACAGTCGCTGGCTTCATATAGGAAATAGAAATCTAACAAGATAACCAACGACTTTCAATGACTCGTTAAAACAGCTGAGATTGACCTATCATAATTTTATAACTTCAGCCAATCATTGGATTATAATCTAAGAGATTTTGCAAACTAACTTGCATTAAGCCAAAAACATTGAAGTAGAAAACAATACCAGTAAAACAGTCATCCATAATTATGGAGCTTTTAGAAAGTGCAAAATCAGAAATTAGCGTTCCAGCAATTTTAAGAGATATTTAAAAATTTTAATACAAAATATTAATTGATCTCGAACAATAAATAATAATAGAATTATTTACAACTTAACTAGAGTAATACAGAAAATAAACAAAAAGCATTCTACATGCCTATATCAAAAAATTCAGTAAATTCAACAACCAAAGGAAAATTGATAATCAACAATGGAACACTTGAAAATGTGAACAACAAACACCATTGTTCCCTTTACTTTGTTGGATTCTACAAACGAAAAATTAAATCAAAAGATGGAATTGATTAATTAGAGTGCCAAGCAGATAGATGGAACCTGTAATTGATCACCGATGTTGATAAAAAAAGAATTAGGAATGGGGTTGATAGAAATCCAATGTCCATTATTGAGCACTTGTAGATCGGGCACCTTATCCTGAAGAAGAAGAGTGAGTACAGTGGGGTCTGAATGGGCTGGTAAATTGAATGTAAGCTCAAGATTGGGGCACTTGGGATAGTAGTTTATAGCCATTTGTTTCTCGTGCTTTCCCAGCTAGGAAGTCAGCTTCCACTCCCAGGCTCTCAGATATTGCCTCCAGCAATCTCAGAGCAAGTGCCCTTACTTCTCTGCAATAGATACTGGCACGTTCTCTGCCATACTCATCAAAATTACACACACATATCTAAAAAACGAAAGAAACAAAATATTAACCTATAATTAGCAGGTTTTGAAGGCCAAGTATGAACATGGTCTTCTACAGATAACAATGATGTCTCAGGTAGTCCCGCCAGTTGAACACTTGATCTTTGTGGACGTTGAAGCTGGTAGACAAACGTGTTTTACTGAATGGATCATCGGAATAGTATTCCATTCGGTCTTCCACATGCATAGTGAAAAACTCCTCTGCCACTTCCACCAACTTGTTGCTCACCACGTCTGGAATGCCATGATTGATTCTCTGTTTGTACATGAAATAATAACAATAAGGTGAATGCCAAGTCAATCTCTCCCAGAATATTCGTTCCATCAATTCCATTGAAGGGGGCCCATCCATCCTTCATGTTTGCTGGGCTAACAAATTGATTTCCCCCAATTTGGAGAGGGTTTGGATCAGAGTGTTTGACGAAGATATGATTCACAAGCCAAGGATAGCTATTAGTCAATGGACCAGTACTTCTCGTTGTCAAAGATTTAGTATTTTGAGGATCCAAGGAACTTTTAACAATAGAGGAAGGCTTTCTTGAAGCATGATAGGTTGCATATGCGATGAAGGTTAATATCATAACATAAGTTTTGTACGCGCTGCAGCTCGGTTTTGATTGAAAACACTATAACCGATCACAAAAATTACTCTCTTTAAAAAAAAGATATATAAAGAAGATTTTTTTGAGAAAATACTGCAAACTCCATTTACAAGCATAAAACAGAGCATCCGAGGAAAGATCCCTGGAGTAGCCCCTTAAACAGCATCATAGGATGTTAAGCTACATCCCCAAAAATTTAACAGAAGGCAGGCTCTGCGCAGCCAGAAACCTACAATCTGCCAAAATATATGTTCAACTTATTGGCCATGGAAAAATAAAGAGGGCCGACATCATTGTCCTCACAAAAAATCACTGTCACTTTGCACTGCAACTCAGCAGACATCAACTTGTAAAAATTTATGATTAGATCTACCCATCTTCATCTGTACGGTCCCCAGGTTTAGTAATTCCTTTCCCCATGGCAAACTGGTCCATGCAACACTATTCTCATGGCTTCGAGCAAAAACCACTGAAATCCCCAACTTATACAAATATGAAAAACAATCAAAAATAAAATTACGAATTCATCAAAGGATCAATACCTGCGAATGAAGAAAAACCTACAACCCTGAATCCATTACTCCCTCGTTCACCCAATTGACATCTGGCGACTCTGCTGATGAAGAATAGTCTTGATCGATATTTTCTCTGGTAAGCTATAAATATTCCATAAAAATTGGTTTTCATTTAATACAACCATCTGGCTCAAATCATAGTAAGACAGTCCAATAATTAAGCTAGGTGCAAGTTCACAAGAAAGGTCAATCTATGTCACTATGAAAAGAAGGATCTCGGTAACATCTCAATCTCAATGACATCACAGTGTTGAAATTACCTCTACCTCAATTCAGTACTACTCTTATAAGATTATTTCGATGCCACAGCAGTGAGGAGAATGAGTTATAAAGGTTTATTTACAGTTAAGGCTCAGTGTGACAAAAATATATCAGTATAATCCGTATTACAGTGAATATCTTCAGTGTTAAAATCACAGGTCAACTACAGTCTCGGTATAATCAAACACATGATAAGTATGACACTAAAATTTGGAACTACCACAGTAAAAAATCTATCACTGTTTCGTGCTACCACAGTGAGAAAGGTCTCACTGTGCCATCTAAGCTTGATGAGAAGTATGCCATTTCAGTTTGATGGTATCACATAGGGTCTCACATAAATGGTCAACAAAAGTTACAGACATGTACAGTGAAGTACTTACAATCGAAGCACAAAATAAAGTCAAAACAGTAATATGTATACATAGTGAAATAGTACATTCAAGGATCTCAAAATAGCTGCTTACATTGGGATTGAAAGAATCTGAATTCTTTCCTATGAAGTTGACAGTGCAAGAACCAACTAAAAGAAAGAACTAGTTTGAAGGTATAACAAATCAGATCTAACTATGTAACTAGGTAGGTCTTCATTATAATGACTATGTAATTATGTACTTATGTAAAGATGAAGTCAATAAAAATAAAATGAATCTTTGGTTTACTTGCTTCATGGGTTTGACACCAGCTTGGAGAGGAATTTATAATATTTTAAATGAGTGCTCATACACATCCTAATTCCTTTTCATTGAATAATTTTTTTTTTTTTAAGATCAAACATGAAAGACTACTAACTTACATATGCAAGCATGACATGCCTCTCCAATAATCATTTACCTCCATTGTGGAAGACAAATATATAAGAACCAATGGTCAAATCGAATAAGCATCAATTAATATCATATTATCTTGGTGAAGAGAAGCTAAAGAATAGTGTAGGAGAGAAAATAAACGAGACATATTTTTAGACCCCTGGATGGAATTTTTGGACCTATATTTTTTCTAACCTGGAGACCTGTAGTAAGCACATTAATCTATAAATTTAGGCCAATGTAGCATCCACAATTTTTGGCCTATTTCAGGACTGAAATTCAGCCCTATGGCCATTGTAATTTTGGCCTATTTTAGGTGTAGGATACATATAGACTCATATCAACATTCTACAAGGACCTATTTGAGGCGAATTCAACATTCTAAAAGGACCTATGTCAAAAGGGCTCAAATCATAGTAAGACAGTCCAATAATTAAGCTAGGTGCAAGTTCACAAGAAAGGTCAATCTCTGTCACTATGAAAAGAAGGATCTCAGTAACATCGAAATCTCAATGACATCACAGTGTTGAAATTACCTCTGCCTCAATTCAATACTACTCTTATAAGATTATTTCAATACCACAACAGTGAGGAGAATGAGTTATAAAGGTGTATTTACAGTTAAGGCTCGGTGTGACAAAAAGATATCAGTATAATAACTGGAGTTAAAGTTTTGGAAAATGCTAATTATGATCGTTCACATCTATTGCTCAGCAATTGGTTGGCATGACTTCTACCTTCTGCAGAAGTACAGTAAAACTGTCATCAAAGAGTAGACTGACCCTTAAATTGTGGAATTTTGGGCAAAGCAAATGCTCCCTCTCAGGTAGAACCCACATTTTATCATTCCTTGAGCTTGATGGTTGTACTGCTTAAAACCCAATTCCTCTTGGTTCAGGTAATGGTCAAATAATTGTTCCACCAAAATCTTCCATAGATTGAGCTCAGCCTCAGCCTTTTTTGACATGACATTCCTGTAGGGCAGACCACAGTGAGAATGGAAAAAGGGCAGATGGCCTCGTATACAGTCAATCTCACTAGTGAATCAAGCCCCCGTTGGTTAACCCACACTTAATTTTAGAAAAAAAAAACACAATTGTGTAATGTCTTTGCGAAGATTTAAAATGAGGCAATGTCTCTTGTCAGGTAGAAATATTATAGCTGGACTTATATGGACAAAACAATTTTCCCTGTCAGGTAGAACCCACACATTAACATGCACTAAGCTTCCTATATGCACCACGAGACACATATACTTTTGCTCAGGGACCAGGTCTGAGGAGTAACAATTCCACGAAAATCCTCTGGAACTTGCACCCTTCCTCAATGCTTTGATGTGTCATTATGGTGTGGTAGACCACATTTAGAATGAAACTATGGTAGGTGGTTTAATGCTCTGTCAACCTTACTTGTGAACGGAGGTCCTGTTGGTGAATCCACATTTAATTTTTTTTTAAAACTAATATTGGCTACTGTGAACAAGGTAATGTTAGAATGAAACTATGGTAGATGGTTTAATGCTCTGTCAAGCTCACTAGTGAAAAGAGGTCCTATTGGTGAATCCACATTTAATTTTGAAAAAAAACTAATATTGGGTACTATGAATGAGGTAATGTCCTTTGTCATGTAGAATCCACACTTTATTTTGTAAAATATCTCAGTGTTAGTAACTGTATCATGCAAGAGAGAGCTAAGGAGTTTGAATGTGCTCTTGGCATGCCATAGGTTTGAATGCTAATGCCTCTGGATGCAGAACAAAATTTTAACTTTTGGATATATAGATGTACAGTGATAACTCCTTTTTATAATATCTATGAATTATTTTGTATGTCAGATCTACAGAAATCAACAGAAAGTGGTGGATTATAGAAGGCTTCCTTTACTTGAAAATGAAGGCTCAATGTAGGTTTCAGCTGGCGTTTTAATCTGTGCACCCCCATGCCCGTGCTCCATTTTTTTTATATTGAAGTTGGAAGACCCATTGATAAACTGATTTATTGATAACAACGTGGAAAAACTTGTTTGAAGCACCAGGTCAACCTCACTACCTAGCCGCTTTGAACCCCTACGCAGAAAATTACATTGGAAGCACAATATGAAATCTAACTGTTGTATTCTAGCTCCGGGGTTGATTTATGCAAGGGTTAGCTTTAAAGAGTTTCAAAGCACTGAACCATGGTTCTAGCTACTTATTGTCAGAAATATAGCTTGTTTGTATGACTGTTTTTAGAAAAATTATTTGATAAGATGGTCTAGTTATTCCAGTTATTCCAATGACCTTTCAGGTCCTCCATTTCTAGTGGAAACTGGAGGCAAATTCAACTTGCATGTGATTCTTATGGCTAACTGGAGGCACAGTCAAGTGGCATATTTTTCTTATATTTATTTTTAGGCTAATGTTAGTAGTTAAAATTGTATGTTACTACATAAGCAAATATATGGATGTATGTATGCATATGTTCATTCTGATTTCTTAAATTGTCTATTGGAATAAGAGTTAGCAGACCTAGACCAAGCATTCCTTATTCTTCATGTTCGTTCTTCATATGTACCACAAATTTCAAAGGGATTCAAATGAGATAGGTTCCTCTTCTCAAATTCATTGTTGCACTGAACATTATACCATAGAGAAAAATACATTTTTTTGTGTTTTTATGGGCTTCAAATAGTTAACCCTCTTTGTAATATCCCACAATGGCCTTGTGATACTTGAAGTTTAGAAAAATGGTAAGAAGTGGCTTGAAGCCCTTGAAATGGGGTGGAAGTTTAAAAAAAATTCTAATGTTTTGGATCATGGAATTTTATTTTTTTTTAATTATGGAGCGTGTAATAAAACTTTTAACTATTGTTTTTTGGCATTATTAGTGGGATTTCAAGGAACTAAAGAATTGTGGATCTTTCTACAAGTTGTTTGTATAAGCTTTATATGGTGTATGTAGTTACTATTATCCATGCTGGATAATAGGTCTTTCTTCCCCAAACAGAGGAGAAACTTTATTGATAAGTGCAATTTGTTATAAATTGTACTATGCATCTATGTATTTCAAAATAAGTTTATCTTCATAAAATAAAGGAGGAATGTTACCGAAAAGTTTATTCCAAATTAAAAGAGACTTGTTTGGATTATTCATACTTGAACATAGGTCAATTGATATCATACACTTTAAAAATGTATCGTCACATTAGGAAGATGATCCTTATGGATGTATTTTGGATTACTCGTTGACATTAGTTTGAATTGTGATTGCCTAATTGTCAAAGTTTGACACATAAGTACTTAATGAGTTTTGCACTTCTTGTTGAATTTGAGTCACTAGTGCAAGGAAAAACATGCATTGCATTAATATAAATGCAATATTTACGAAAAAATTATAATTTGCCATATTTTCTAGATTTTTTTACAAAACTCTTCTCCAACAAATGACCACATGCATAGATGTATTGCATATAGATATTCTCGCTACTCACTTGGCTCAAGTCATGTTTAGATTATAGGAAGTGACCTTGGTGTGTCTAAAGAGTACCTAAAGGGGGGATTTGATGGGTAGAGATGGCCATTGAATAAAGAAGTCAAGAAGCCTTTGAAATCCTACAAAGAATTTCTCTATGGAGGCTTGTAGAAGAAGTCTCGTTTGAATAACATAGAGCAAGGTAGGGGTCTCAATCCATACTGTACTTAGAGTCTCCGTGGGTAGTTTACATAGGAATGTATGTTTCCACATCTCTTGGTGGTTCACACTGAATTATAAGATGTACATCATTGATGTCCAAACCGTGTGCCACAACACTAGTCGCAACTAGGAGTGCAAACTTTCCCGAACATAATCCAGCAAGAATCACTTCACGTTGTGATTGTTGTATATCTCCATGCAAAGCACGAGCATTTGGAAAATATCCAGCGAGTTCAAATGTGTCATTAATTGTCTCAGTAAAAACAATCACACTTCCCCCATTGTTATAGCAGCAAATAACATCTAGTATAACTTGTGGTCTTGCTGAATAGAAACAAGGAAGAAAAATGTGTCTCACACCTCTACTAAGTTTCATCTTATCATCTCCCATAAGATCCATAGTTTTTATGTCATGTTTCAAGAACCTTGATGCAATCTTCTATACCCAATCTGGCATTGTTGCACTAAAAAGAAGCGCCTGAACCTTGCTTGCATCCTCAACTTTTCCAAGAATGATCTCAACATGTTCTGAAAAGCCCATGTTCAGTATTTCATCAACCTCATCCAAGACACGAAATTTCAAGGATTTCAGATTCAACGTTCCTCTTTCAATATGATCCTTAATGCGCCCAGGTGTACCTACAATGATATCCACACCTCTACACAATGCATATTCCTTTGGACCATAGGGAGCACCTCAATATACAAAGGATGAATGAAGGCCAACAACTCCACCATAAACCTCAAATTCAACATGGACCTGTTTTGCAAGCTCCCTTGTTGGAACTAACACAATCACACTGGGGGCCCTCCCATAGGCTGTATTCTTACCTTTGGCATTTGGACCACTAGTTAACGACTCCACAATAGGCAACACAAAAGCCAATGTTTTACCCTGGCCTGTACAAGCTCGACCACCCATGTCCGAGCCATTGAAGATAATCACAAAGGTCATTGCCTGGATGTGGCAGAGTGACTCAATCCCCTTGGACTTGAGCTTCTGCCTCAGTGGCACTGAGATATTGAAATTAGAAACTGCAATGGGATTCTCTTCTTTCTCTTCCTTTTTTTCTTCTTCTTACTCTTCAACATCGTTGCCCCATGTTTTCTTCTTCTTCTTCTTGCTGCGCTTGGGACTGGAATCCTCACCTATGACAAAACATCACATTTGACTAACAAGGAAGTATAATGCTTGATACCTTGTGAAGCTAAATCTAACAATGGTTCCCTTTGTATCACCTTATTTTTGACAACACCTTCCTATTGTTACATTAGTTTATATTTCACCTACATGGAAAAATTGTAAATGATGCTAGATCCATGATATGTTGAAAACATCGACCAACACGGGCCTTGCATTACCAATCTATAGTAGTTGTCAAAGAGATGAATCCAAGATAAAAGATATGCTCAGCTTTCTCTGCTAGAAAATGTCAATTCTTCTACAACATCCAGGCAATATTTTTTTGGTTCATGAGAACATCCAAGGACCAATGCACATAAGGGCATGTGTTGTATACTAATGCTTTGATAAGGATACACATTTTTTATTTCTGCGTAAGAAAAACTCCTATCCATAAATGGCAGCCCTATCTAGAAGACATAAGTGCCCAAAGAATTGTGTTGAAACTATAGAGGTTGGTAGGATGATTGCTTTATGCATGTTTCTGGTTAAATTGAATGATATTTAGCAATAGGACAACCAATCACATGCAAGAAACATATTAACTAGCACTGCCCATTTCCTCAAGCTTCAGCTCCTTCATAACTTGAAATTTATCCACAAATTCCTGCATATTCTTCGCTACATCTTCCACATTAAAATCATTCATAGTCTCTCTTGAGGTAGAGTAATTCCCTGTAGGATTATTTGATTGCTTCTGCTTAAGTCAATCTCTCTCATATGAATCTATTTCCTTCTGTCTCTATAGCATGGTAGCAGTCATATCCTCTTCTCCATTGTAAAGCCATGTATCATCATCTTCCGGTGGAAGGTCCAAACCCACAAAATCGAATGAGGAATGGGGCAAGGACAAAATTTCATCAATGCATTCAACCGTAGCATGCATTATTTTGTTTGTAATATTCCCAATTAGCAGCTGCTAATTGGAAATATTAATTTTGATCAATTTTGCCTACTATAGTTAAATTATAAATAAAAGTGAGTAGAGGGGGACATAACTCACTCTAAACATAAATTTCACTCCCTAGTAGACACAATGTTGTAACTTAAGTAGGCTAAGGGGGGCAAAGAGACCATGTAGAGAGGGGACCCACTAGAGCACGTGGAGGGACTGCGCAGGTTGAGTTGGCAGCGTGGGGCCAAGAGAGGCTACGTTGGAGATGATGGGCCTAGGGTTTGAGAGAGAGGCCAACGTTATAAAAGGAGGAGAGCCTCCTCATTTTGGTCATTCGAGTTTATGCATTTGGAGCTGGTCATTATGACTTTGAGCACACTGGTTGTTTATCCTGTCTGCAACACTGTTTAGTGCATTGAGTGTCTCCGTTCGGAGATCTCACCCTCAGCTCCAGGAGACTTTGAGTGCTTTCTCGGGTGAGGCATTCCCATCAGTATTTTGCAGGAGGATCGAGTTGCGTCATTCGTTGAGGAGCATTGCATCTATTGACTACGCAGTCCTGAGAGGGAGGATGCAGCCCATATTGGGGAAGATCCGGTGTGGTATTCTTTTGGAGGATTTTGGTCAGGAGATTGAGCAGGGGGACATCCCTTGCCTATTGGATACTTTTTGTTGAGCGAGGGATCATATTTTTTAGGATTCCAGTCAATCTCAGCGTGGCCCTTGGGAGGATAGTGTAGATCCTCAAGGGAGGTATTTTCGGAGGTTGTCCATTCCAGAAATGTTCTCTGGGCTTTCCCAAGTTTGGTGAGTAGAGGCTGATTCCATAGTTTCAGCTTATTCCGAGTAGGGGAGCAGCCCCGTATACTCATCTTGTTCCAGCAGCAGCATCTACGTGGCAGTTTTCCAGCAGCATTGGATGCAGATTAGAGAACAGCCATTCCAGCAGCATTCTAAGAGTATTTCTTAACTTGCCTTGTGCAGGTTTAGGTGCCATCACTCTAATCACCTATTGTACTCACTTATATTTCTCAGTATAATAAAATGGCTCAGCATTCTCTCTACATTTCTTGAGTATCTGTTACATGTCCTGTATATATGATATTGAATGCTTGCACTACTGTTATTTTTCTCCTCGAGCATTCTCGTTTCTATACCACTTGGTGTGTTTCCCCATACTCTTAGACAGAGTCTGGAAAGGGCCAGATAGCCTCCAAATCTCACCCTCTTTTCAAAGGTGAAATATCTGGTAAATGCCGTCCCAGTCCATCTTTGGTTGGATTTTGCTTGTGTTTTAGAGATATCCCTGAAAGGGGATATTACAGTGGTATTGGAGCATAGATCTGGCTCAACCTGTGGAGCTAGTTGTCTGTGACACCAGAAGAGAAACCGTGGGGATATTTTTCTATGAACAAAGAGGGTAGGCAGATTCTTACCCACCAAACGCAGTAGAGGTGGAAAATATGAGGGTCTCACAACAGTGTGACCAGCATTTACCAGCCTTCAGTAGGCCAACCAGGATCACAATGCCTACATTCTTACCTCCAGTACCGAGTGATAAAGGGAGGTGGCATGATCATGTACCCTTTGGAGATTATTTCCGTGAATGGCAGTCCATGGGGGAAAACTTCAGAGCGGCTTTTCCCTTTGGAGATTACTGTCAGCTCAGGCAAGATGAAGGAGGAAGGAATAGTGGGGGGTCTAGCACACAGAGTTCAGAGTTGCAGCGTACCACTAGGGGGACACCTTTTTCCACGTATGACAGATCCACTGATTTCACGGTTCGAGATCAGGTGGAAAAGTTGGATGCCTCTTTCCAGCTTGATCGAATAACAGAGGGGGAAGCCATCAAAATGGCTACCTCGCACTTGGGGGATGAGGGCACACAGGATCATGGGGACCATGTAGATACACCCAGTATAACGCAGGGGTCATCTGCGTTGGAGACTTCTTTGACCTTATCGGTTGCCATCTTGGTAGAGAGAGTAGAGCTTACCCCAGTGGTGCCATCCATTGAGGTGATTACCAGGGTAGTGTCTGAGTCTTCGGGTGGTAGCATCGCGCGACAGATGGGTGAGGTGCCAGGAGATGTATCCACCTTTGATGAGGCACTAGTAGATATAGAGGTATTGGATGATGGTCACACACAACGGTGTCATCAGCTTCGAGCCAACCTTCGAGTTTTGAAAGGGAAGGCCACATCAGTACGAGAAGTTGTCTTGTTATAGAACGAGGAGCTAGAGGGCATGAGAGTGGTTTGTGCCGAGTCAGCGGCCAAGTTGGCCCACATTGGGGAACTTCTAGATTCCCTAATGGTACAGCTAGAGGACACAGTTGAGTGTCAGAGCAGCCCCCTTCAGGCATGCATAGACGGGGCTAGCAGCATTGTTGGGTCACCTCTTTCCATTGGAGAGAGAGAGGCGGAGCCACCTAGGCAGACTTCATACGTTGACTTGGTTAGCAGGATGAGATGATCGGAGTTGCATAGGGTGAAACA
The DNA here is from genome assembly GCA_034641835.2 of Pinus albicaulis. Classification (NCBI taxonomy): domain Eukaryota; kingdom Viridiplantae; phylum Streptophyta; class Pinopsida; order Pinales; family Pinaceae; genus Pinus; species Pinus albicaulis. The sequence continues at coordinate 415,365,369 of CM076577.1, forward strand.
TCCACATGTTGAGGTTGGATGGCAAGAGATTTTGATTTGGTACCTAGTGGAGTGGGTTATAGAGATAGTGGTGGACCCGGGTGTAGTTCAACAGGAGTTTCCAGGTGTTGGGAGTATAGGAATCCCAGACTGGCATTGGGATCTAGGCGGGACTACATGTTGTTTCCCAGGTAGGTCGATTGACTATGTCTTAGAGGGTACAGTTGGCCTAGCAGTTGAGCATGCGCATTCGCTTGGGGAGTTTTGGTCAGCTCCAGTGGCCAACCAATTTATGGGCAGACTCTCTAGGTTGTCTTGGTATGGCACCTGTACGTGAGGTCACAGGGTGATCAACATACCTTGGCAGGAGCTGGTCGAAGGAGGTGGCATTGACAGACCACCAGATGGTGCCTTGTATGGGGCCGAGGATTCTTCACCTTTATGTTGGGCACAGAGGTCACAGCAGAGCCGAGCAGTGGTCGTATCACTACTAACACTTAGGGAGATTCACTTCTTGGACCCCTCGGGGAGGGTTTGGAGTGATGATCCATTTGTCGGTGGGTATAGCGATGCGACGGTGGAGATGATGATACCGATTAGGGGTGGTCCGACATGTAGAGGCACAGCTCTAGGTCATCACATCCAAAGATGTGTGGGAGCCTCTAGCATTGAGCAGTGGACTACCGGTGGACATGGAGTTGCATTGTGGTGTACCGTAGTGTGTGGGATTGCATTGGGGAGTAGGAGTGTCCTACATCGCATTGAGAACATGCGAGGAGTGACCAATGCCTGGACACAGACAGGGCATGAGACGGTACAGGGTGGTACAGCAGCAGCAGGGGGTATCCAGTAGTATACAGGGGTATGCCTCAGTGTGTAGTGGCATGTCGAGGAGTACAGGGATGATCAGTGGTATGCGAGGGCGTATGGTGCTACATAGCATGGTCATAGAGTATTGCGTCCAGGGAGACTCACGGACAGGGACACCAGGCTTACCTTTGGGGGTAGTTAACCCAGGATCGATGGGGAGACAAATGAGCGATACTTGACGGTATCTGTGGGGACTCACGCACCCGACCCTCTTCTACATCACTCACGGGCACAGTCAATTTTTTTGTTGTCTTTTGGCACTTTGGGCATGAGCAACGGGGTACGCGAGGCTCACCCAAGATATTTGGATGGCACTCAGCACACTCGGGGAGAGACTTCTCAACAGTGGCACTGGGTCGGTGCGCTAGTTGGCAGCCACAAGTCAGGGGATGAGATGCTCCTCTACAGGGGTGGCACATCAATCATCGTTGAGCCTACGATTTGGAAGCAGGTCATGAGGGAGACATGCGTCACTCTTTTCTCAAGGCGTGTCGAGACCATGAATGAGCAGAGGATACTGGGTACAGCAGAGGTATCATCTCAGTATGTGTCTAGGATCCAGTCAAAGTATCGACACATTATCGAGAGGGTGGATGGCATATTCAATGCAGATGAGGTGGCAGAGGTAGAACAGGAGGGCATTCCTTGTGTATGCCAGGGTGAGGACTCTTATTTATATGAGTCCATAGGATCAGTTGAGGACGCTTCTAGGGAGTGAGAGCAGTCATGCAGAGATGATGACAGTAGACCGGAGCTGCATTCCAGTGTACATGGTGAGCAGTCAGGGGACTCTACGGAAGATACTCTGGGCGATGAGTCACTTGTGACGATTCAGCCAGAGCAATATAGGATGGAGCCTGAGTCAGCAGAGGAGGATACTATGCACATCATGCATGATAGTCCTTTGGGGGAGAGCTAGATGGAGGCTCACATCGAGTCTGTGATGGATATGTAGCTAACCTTGGGGTCAGCCATTGAGGAGGAGCAGTCAGATGCACTGAAATCGAGTATGGTGACAGCAGTTGTAGATCCATATCCTCTGGGGATGTTGGAGATTGATGGGATAGTCCTGCAGGGGGCGAGTAGACATCAGGAGCATTACATTCCCGATCAGGAGAGGGATGAGCTGTTGGAGATGGTGGAGCATCCATTGTTGGGTCGACACACTGATGAGGTACAGATAGATGCACATGCATTCAGTAGGGTTGCAGTACTTTCAGGGAGCTGCATTCTCCAGGGGTACATCGACGGGGCTTGTAGCATATCTAGCCCACTTTGGCACTTTATAGAGAGAGGTTCCTTCCACTACAGGGAGATCTCGTCGATAGACAGGATAGAGCAGCATGAGTTCAGTACGGGCTGGCAAAAACGCTCTAGACGTGTCCCGTATGCAGTTGTCACTACCTTGAATCCTTCTTCCAAGGTAGATTGGTGGGAGATCTTGAGTTGGTACCCTCTTGATGCGATCTTCTTCATAGGGATCATAGCGGAGCAGGGGCCCTTACACATGATAGATGTTACAGATTCTAGTTGGCAGTGGGACACAGGTCAACATTTCTTCAACATTCCATCCCGACTTCAGGAGAGAAGGATTAGCATTGGATTGAGTCAGGGGCTAGATTAGAGGGAGGTGATGAGTTGGTACACAATTGGTGGGGCAGCATATACAGTTACAGGTACATCACAACAGGATCTAGGGGGCATTGATGCTTATTGGCGGTCTTCACTTCTTAGAGCATCAGTTATGGCCAGAGGTAGTGCGTAGTACGAGCCTTGGGACTTGGGCGATGATTGGCCATCGTGGCGTGAGGATCCGGGAGGATTGTTTGATGACAGGTACAGTGAGAGATCATTTTGGGATCCCGGCATTGAGAGATCCCTCCATATCAGGGTGATACAAAGGACAGGGGAGATTCAGTGGTGCATCTGGGACCCAGGCACATTTTACAGTGATGGTGGGGAGCATCAGTGAGAGAGGGGGCATGTTCAGGCATTGCTTGAGGACAAGAAATTTTTGGCGGGGAGGACTGTAATATTCCCAATTAGTAGCAGCTAATTGGAAATATTAATTTTGATCAATTTTTCCTATTATAGTTAAATTATGAATAAAATTGAGTAGAGGGGGACATAACTCACTCTAAACATAAAGTTCACTCCCTGGTAGACACAACGTTGTAACTTAAGTAGGCCAAGGGGGGCAAAGAGACCACGTAGAGAGGGGACCCACTAGAGCACGTGGAGGTACTGCGCAGGTTGAGTTGGCAGCGTGGGGCCAAGAGAGGCTATGTTGGAGATGATGGGCCTAGGGTTTGAGAGAGAGGCCAACGTTATAAAAGGAGGAGAGCCTCCTCATTTTGGTCATTCGATTTTATGCATTTGGAGCTGGTCATTACAACTTTGAGCACGCTAGTTGTTTAGCCTGTCTACAGCACTATTTAGTGCATTGAGTGTCTCCATTCGGAGATCTCACCCTCAGCCCCAAGAGACTTTGAGTGCTCGCTCGGGTGAGGCATTCCCATCAGTATTTTGCAGGAGGATCGAGTTGCGTCATTCGTGGAGGAGCATTGCATCTATTGACTACGCAGTCCTGAGAGGGAGGACGCAGCCCATATTGGGGAAGCTCTGGTGTGGTATTCTTTTGGAGGATTTTGGTCAGGAGATTGAGCAGGGGGACAACCCTTGCCTATTGGAGACCTTTTGTTGAGCGGGGGATCATATTTTTGAGGATTCCAGTCAGTCTTAGCGTGGCCCTTGGGAGGATAGCGTAGATCCTCAAGGGAGGTATTTTCGGAGGTTTTCCATTCCAGAAATGCTCTCTAGGCTTTCCCGGGTTTGGTGAGTAAAGGTTGATTCCAGAGTTTCAACTTATTCCGAGTAGGGGAGCAGCCCTGTATACTCATCTTGTTCCAGTAGCATTGGACACAGATCAAAGAACAACCATTCCAGCAGCATTCTGAGAGTATTTCTTAACTTGCCTTGTGCAGGTTTAGGTGCCATCACTCTAATCACCTATTGTACTCACTTATATTTCTCAGTATAATAAAATGGCTCAGCATTCTCTCTGCATTACTTGAGTATCTGTTACATGCCTGTATATATGATATTGAATTCTTGCACTACTGTTATTTTTCTCCTCGAGCATTCTCGTTTCTATACCACTTGGTGTGTTTCCCCATACTCTTAGACAGATTCTGGAAAGGGCCAGATAGCCTCCAGATCTCACCCTCTTTTCAAAGGTGAAATATCTGGTAAATGCCCTCCTAGTCCATCTCTAGTTGGAGTTTGCTTGTGTTTTAGAGATATCCCTAAAAGGGGATATTACATTGTTGAAACAAAAGAAAAACATCATATCAAAATGAAATAAGAAAACTTATCTTTCATACCTAGTCCTTCGAAAGTGAAAACAAGTACTTGTTGTAATGGCCATGCACCAAAGAACAGAGTCTATTTTTTAAATCGTATACTAAAGATGAAAAGAATAAGTTGTACATATCATTCAAAAAAAAGATAACTCTCCAAGAACACAATCAATCTCCAGAAAAAACAGGTTAATAAAATATTGGAAAATTTAACTAGCAGGTTCCAGTGCTCAAGTTTCCAATTTTAAGCCTTTTGCACCTACTGAAGTATATATCTTTCATTATATCAAAAACAACAGCAAAAACCTTAATCTTGCAAGGCATCATTTAGAAATTGGTTTGTTTAACTGTCATTTGCTAATGACTACATTCAGATTTCAACATTGAACATTTATTTAAAACTACACTAAATAATTTCCTTTCCTGATAAAAATAGAATCATGATAAGTAAATAACAAGTCATAGTGCATACTATCTTTATCCTTAGAGTGTATTGCCTGATTTTTTTTTGAATCAACAAATAAACATAAAATGTTTTTTCATTTGAAGGTTTTCGATGAAACGTACTTTTCTATGTTTCACAAAGTAAGAAATTGTCTGCTCCATTAAACATACTTTTCTATGTTTCACAAAGAAATTGAGTGCTTCACATTGGTCACTATCACAAGAAACCAAGCATAATAGGAAATAGATCCATCTTCAAGAACCTTAGGGAATGAATTACGCTTCCCTATCTTGAAGAAGTATACAAAATATCAATCACATACTCCATTTTGGTCGTGTAGTTTTAATTGAAATTGGATCATTACTAAGTTTATCAACTATTTGATTGGAATCTCTAATCATGACTACTGACATAGGAGAGTAAGTGAACATATTTTATCACACCTTGCTATTTTGCAAATTGAACACGGCCATGATTTGTCATACGTCAATAAAAAATGTAGATTTAATTCGTATCATAACACAACCACACACTTTGACAGACTTAACTCAAGACCTCGAGAGGTTAGAGTTAAATACAGTGTTTCATAACATAACCATGTGGACGTCATTAAGGGAGAAGGTTCCAAAACTAAATAATCTCCTGCAAAGGCTAACCAACCTAGAGACTGTTGAAGATTTTATCTTGTTTGCTTTGTCCTGAATCCTGATATGACAGATGCACTATTGGTTTGAATTTTATAACCATTTTAATTTGACCTTATCTGTCCTGTCCTGATATGGAAGAGCTGATATCATTTTTCTTTTCATATCAGTTTCAATTTTCTGTGTGCAATGGGAAAAATCCATGATGCTCTTTATTTCCAGCCACAACACAATTGCTTTAGTGCAGAAGGCTTTCTCAGTTTCAATTTTCCTACTGGTGTGTGTGATGTTGTTTGCAAGGCATTGGAAATAACCTTTTTCTGCCACTCCCATGCCATTGCTGACTTGTTGTGGCCCATCAAGGGTGCTCTTGTTGGCTGGGGTCTGTTGGACTTCAGTGGTCTCAGGTCTACATATCCTGTGGGGGTTTGGTGTTTCCCCTCACACCCTTTCAGCATTTTATAGGTAATATAGGATAGTTGTGCTTCCTGACCAGACATATGTCACTCCTTCGCATGATGCCTGAAAATTTACAAAGGAATAGTTTGATTTATGTTTCACTCCCAGGCTCATGTTGCACTCTTGCATGAAGGCATGTGTCTTCATTAAGGGGTGGAATTTGATTGTGTTTGTACAACGATGTTTTGTAAATCACAGGATTCACTAGCTCATAGGTAGCATGTTTTAGTACTTAGTCCCAACATCACCTGCCCTTTATATGCTTCTATGGCAAAAGCCTTTGTGCTATCCACCCTTTTTTCATAATATGCTCATTGTACTCTTATATTTTTATCGATAGAACTTGGAGGCACACATGTATGTGTGTTTGGCCTCCCTCCTGTAGACACAAATTGAATTTAATAGCCCCCATGCTAACAATATTAGAGAAGCATGCATATAATTTTGAATTCGATTACAAGAACTTATGTTGCTTTGTACATCAGGCTCTGGACTAGTGGAAACATAAAGAAGTTTTTGTGACAATGACACGGTTTCAAATTCTAACAGGCATGCTCCTGAGTCCTCCCTTGCATGAGGTTTTCCAGGTGTGGCTCTTGAATATATTGAATAATATTGACGTATTCAAATTATGGTATGGTCCTGGCAAGGTACCAGTTCTTCGGTCAAATGTGTTGAGGGTGGGTAGAGCTTCTTACCAGGTTTACCATCCATGTAAAAACAATAGGTTCCCGTTTACGAGTAAATAAAGGAATTATTTAACCTACTGACATATTATGGTATGGTGTTGGAAAGGTACTAGTTCTTCGCTCAAATGGGTGGGTAGATATTCTTTCTAGGTTTACCATCCATGTAGAAAAAATAAGTTTCCAGTTATAGAATAAATAAAAGAATTTCTTTTGTTTATGAACTATTCTCACTGTTGATAATGCGTACTTAAATTGAGGTGGTAGTGCATCATATGGATCATTTATGTCATGTGAAAAAAAATTAGGCTTACCTAACTCTATAGAAGAGTGTGGTATTTCTGTAATAGTCCAATGCTTCATCCATGAGCTTTTTATACTCCTTCAATCCTTCAAGAAGACCCATAAAATAACCCCTGTTCTCTAAGCTTCTCCTAAATGCCTCCCATCCAATGTATCTACTCCTTGTTTCTTTTAGTGTCGAGCTTTGGACTCCAGCAACCCATGAGCCACTCAATCCGAGTTTTGGATTTTACGTTTCAAACTAATAATGCAATCGTTGTTGATACATCATCATCCACAACTTATCTTCATACCCATTTCCTCCTCCTTGTAATTTGGAGATGATAGAGGCGGCATCTGATAGCAATGTGATGCCTGAAAGGTTTGCTGCATGAGCTGAGCGTACATGGCCCTTGACATCCTCACAGAGATATCCACCATCTCCTTATTGCCCAAAAACTTCTCCATCCAAGACGTCGCCTTCAAGGAATCCACGTCCTGGTCATAAAAGGCCTCCGCCGCCTTAGAAATCAAGTGTGCCTCGTGCTTCAGAACATGATCCATGCTCAGAGGAACTCGAACCCTGAACCTATGCATGTTAACCCTAGATTTATTGGGATAAACCTTAATACAAATGTTTATAACGTTCTAAATAACATCACTAGCTATGGTTTGCAGAAACCACTGGTGAGAGCTCGCAAGGAGTCCCATACTGAGGGTTTCACCGGTAAATGGTAAAGGACTACAAAGGAGTCCCATACTGATGGTTTCACTCATGAGAGCCCACAAGGAGTCCCATACTGAGTTTAAAGTGATTGATCTATTTGCCTGTGGACCTGGGTCTCTTTCCTTTATCCACTCTTTTCCTCACCTACAAATGGACTACAAGGTTCTTTGTGGGAAGGACGATGGCCTACCAAGTATTGAGAGTAGATCAATGTTTAGAAGGAGCCTCTAACATCATCTCTTGGAAAGGGAGGATCATGATATTATTGGAGGATAATAGGGTGGGAGATTGTATCAAAAACACAATTCCACCACAGCAAGATCCCCAACAGTTGGCCCATCATAATAAGAATGACATCAGGGCCAATTTGATAAAATTAAATTTTGATATATATTGTTTTTCTATCAAGGAAAAAGTTTTGGATTCGCCTAAAAATCTGCACTTGTTATGTGTATTGCAAATGTGGATTTCAAAATCAGAATATGATGAGTTTGGCCCCTCAATTATTCACAAGAAGTGCTTCTAGAATTTTGAACATTTGATACTTCTATCTGGGAGGAGAACTGGATGCATATGCCATGGTAGTTTTAGGTTCGATGGAGGACTAGCATTGTAAAGAGAGGATTTCTGTGTTTATTTGTGCACTAACTATCCTAAGTCAGTTTTGGGGCTTGGGTTGTGAATTAAGTTGGATTCATGAAATATTTTGTGCCTATGCTAAAGGATTGCATTGGAATCCTTACATTGGCAAAATAAAAGTTGTGCTAGTATTTTCCACCCTATTGTGCTTGATTCATTATATTTTCTTACACACATTCATATGGATTGGAAAACATTCAGCATGTGTGAAATGTCTCTGCATGATTGTGATCATTGTAAGAGGATGAGTTGTTACCATGTTTTTGAAAACTTGTTGCATGTTTTGTTTTCAATTTCTTCACAAGATTGTAGCTTTAAACATAGTATTTAATTATCACATCATAATATTCCTAAAAATGATTTCTCAAACTCCATTTAATCAAATAAATGCATCCCAACTAAATGGGTGCATAGTCATTATCTCAAATTCATTTGTTATCACTTTGAAATATTGGCACAAAAAACTTAATGAAAAGATGGGTCATTTTAGATACATCTTAAGAGAAAAAGAAATGGATTCAATAGCCATGAGATAAAATCAAAATAAACAAGATCTTGTGAATCGTTGAAAGGCTAGACACACCACTGAATCTAATAAATTGTCGATATAGATCAGTGATAAGTACCTTGTTCCACTGTAATTGCTATTTCATTTGGTAACATGTGACCATTAATGTGAAGAACATCAGGATTACCAATAGATCTGTGCACATCAAGTGTTCTTCTAAGGATCTGCCAAAAGATAGAATATAGTCAGAGATTGATGCATTGCAAGAGAACATTCTGGTGGACAGGCTGAAGTTGAACATAGCAAGACTCCTTAATTCCAAGAGATGTACATGTTTTAGGGATGGATTAATAACTTACTGAAATTTTGGTTGTGTACTAGTCACCTATAAGCAGAGTTATATCACCATCAGGCTGAGGAAATGGAACAAGGATCAAGGCCCTGCAAGCTACACTTAGTCCTCTGAAGCCCCCTGCAGCTTTCTGTAGATACAATGATGGAAGTAATAGTAGCTACCTATCTCGTCCTTCACTTGGAACTTGTACATTAAATTATTTCCTGGTGGTATGGGGCAGCTTGTGCTAGGTACTCCATCTTGCCACGAATTTCTCCATTATTCGATGGTCTGTAATATTCTATAACAGTTGGGTCCTCACTAGGAATGTGCATGTATTGTTTGATGTGTTCTACAAAAACAATGTAGTTCACAAATGTAAATTGGTTTTGTATACTTTCAGCAAACGATCTTTTCATTAATGATAGACCATAAAAGAAGGCCATCCCAACGAAACCTGCACCAGTTCAAATTGTTATGAATGATCATCTTATACATAAAAACATTCAGTAACAACAGAAATCACCCACAATTGACAATTAGTTTCATTTTTCATACCAGGATTGAAGCTTCCCTGTGGGAGTAGAACCATAGTAAGAGCAGAGGAGCAAAGAACAGTTGCATTTAGCACCTTTAGACGCTAAATCGACCATTCAGTGGCTCAGAAAATGTGGAAAAGGGGCTCGAATTTTTGTCAATAAAGCCTAAGTTCTTCTTCAAGAACTGATCCTCAACCCTGAAATCCCTAATGGCCATTTCTCTTACTATGGACTCGCCAAAATTATCTTCAATGGGTTATTTCGTTGCACCATTTAGTCTCATCATTTCTTTAGCAGAAGAAAAATAGTCTTCTCAAATACCACTGCGTTGTCTCCTGAATTGTGCATCACTGGTATGTCATTTCCCTCATTCTTCCCGCCACTCTACATAGACGTAGTGGGTTGAATTTTTTAATGTGATCGCGGCTTCAGAAAAGGCACGAATTAGGGCGTGAGTTTATCAGTTCTTTGGCAGAAGTAAAATAGTCTCCTCAATACGACTGTGTTGTCTCCTGAATTGTGCATCGTGGGTGCATCGTGGGCCTGCCAATATTGCCCTCATTCTTCCCTCTTCCCGCCACTCTACTGAATTTTTGAATGTGATTGCGGTTTCATAAGGCACCAATTAAGGCGTGACTTTGAAAGCTATTAAACTCTATTTCTAATGGCGGGTCTCTCTTTGTGTTAGTGGCTTTGAAAAATAATGTCCACAGTCTTTATTTTTCCTATTTTCAAATATGGGTATCATTTATTGTTTATTTTGAACAAAATTTGAATGTGTGTTTTATTTGAGCGATGTGGAAAAATAAAACTTTTATGTGTTAAAAGGGACAATCAATATATATATATATATATATATATATATATAAGGAAGAGGTAAAATTTATAGTAGAAAAAATTCTACAATAAGGGGTTTTTTAAGAGAATTTTGTGGAGAAATTTTAATAAGAGAAGTAATAAATTAGGGTAAAAAGGATTATTAAAGGAAAAAGAGTAATAGGTTGGTTGGCTTAATTGGTACCCCACAAGTAGTTTCATTAATCTAGAAGAGTAGTTTCCCCAATGAGTGTGACCACCCCACAAGTGTATTTAGAGATGTCTTGACCCTTGCTAAATCGTATGTTATTACTATAGACTTACAACATATTGAATATACTCTTGGGTTGCAAATTAATGGAAATAATTTCAGTCCATCTCAAGTATAGCTCAAGTCACTCTAATGAGTTGTCGATCTCAAGTTTCTCCATAAAGTTTTCCTTGAAATAAAAAAAGAGCATGTATTTCAATCTTTAATTGGATGAAATACATATCCTCCTTGTGAAGACTTTCTTTACTTCATTAAGGTTTGATAAGTATCTTCTTTGTTTCATTGGTTTCATCAAAGAATTAACATTTTATTCATCAACTCTTGACGATGAGAGGATGAATTCTAGTGTGAATTATCACGTGTGTGTTAATGTTATTTTTTCAATTGTAGCTTTAACCTCCATGGTTAATTTGGTTTAAGTCCTTTAGGTAGTCATCAATCACTCACTCAGTGCCATGTGCATGTAGCTATCATGAATCATCAATCATCCTCTTACTCTTCCTATTGGAAAATGCAACTAAATAAAATAGACACTTTGTCTCACATACTCACCAATTGGACGAGAGAATGACAAATTTCTTCATTCAAAATCATAACTTGGCTCATCTACCTCTGAAAAGGTTTCTTGATGAAATATTCCTTGCTAATGATGATTCATCGCATTCCCTTGACAAAATATTTTCTCCTTTGCAAGGGTTATAATCCCCAACTCTCTTCTTTTAGGAATAAATCCGATGAATTTGAAGACACATAACTACCAACCCAATGAAGATACATGTAGTCTCATGCAGAAGAATTATTGATGCAACATGGGCACTGAATATTGGAAACCCCTAGAAACTCGAAACCAAGATAAATACAAAGACCACAAAAATTCCAACAAGGGAATCAACAACATACGTTGTGTTGAACATAAGCCTCCAAACTTAGTTTGGAATTGATTTAAGGGCACCCACAACACACATTATGGTGAAAATAAACCTCTATACTAATCTTGAAATTGATTTAATTACATGGGATTTGTATTTATCTTGGATTTCAGAGTCAAGGGACATTCAATATTTAATACAACATCAATGAAATTTATGTATGAGATCTCACTTATCTTCATTAGGTTGATGACTATATATCGTTAGGTCCATTGGGCTCTTGCTTCTATAATTCTTGTTGCTAAAGGGAGTTGAGGCATATAACCTTAAGGAGGAGCAACATCCCTGTCAACATATTGATATGGATGCCCTCCCTTAATTTTTTCTTTAACATCACTCAATTGTTATTGTCTTGTGGGAAAATTATTACATTGTATTGTTTTGGATTCCTTGGATTTATGTCAAAGTTCATCCATAACACTATAGTACTAGCATCCAATGCTATCATGTTTATTGTAAAAGATATCAACCAACACTATATTCTACATGTATTGCAAGGTTTAGCATAATGAGATTTTAGGGTAGATTATTGATCATTTTTCCCAAGGTTGCATAATTTTTCCATTTCATGATTAGAAATTCTTCATGTTGTGACTATGGATAAAGAATGATTCCATAAGGGACCAAAGTAACTTTGAAGGGAATTTCTATGAAAAATTAAGACTCTATTAGGATGAATAGAATGCATGTAGAAAGGTTACAAATTTGGGCAATGAAAGTAAGACCATAATAAATATCGGGTAATGAAAGTAAATTGATGATGTGTTTATTCTAGGTGAGGAGGAATGTAATACCCTAGATGACCTTGGACATGGTGGATAAGTTTTTGGTAAGTATGGTAAGTACTTTATTATTTGGTTTATGGTGGAATAATATATAATAATAATAAATGTAAGCATGTTGGCTTGGTTGTTAACACTTCTTAGGAGCACATGGGGTTAATGAATAACCAAATGGAGAACTCAAGTATTAGCCCTATAAAAGTCATTTCTAAAGCCTTCTAATGGTTTTTATCTTATGTCCTTGTTAATTTTTTTCCCCAAGTTTCTTGGGAGAGCATCTGTTGCTCAATGAAAGTGTTGAGTTCATGTGATTTATTGGGAAGAGGATTTAATAATCCAACAATGTTTGGAGTCATTCATTCATGTAATAAGTCTAGGTATTCCATGGAGCAAAGGAAGGTCCAACCTTGTTATCATATCGTGTTTCAAAGCATTAACCTTACAAAATCGTTGTCATGAAAGTGTGTCAGCCATAACTAGGGGTTATGGGTGATTGTTGAGAGAAAATGAAAATCTTAGTTACACTCAAGAGAAATTTTAGAGGCTAATATTTGTAGGTAGGCTAATTTTCCATGCTTTTCCCCAAAATATGATTCGTTAATTTCAATTTTCTCTAAAAATGTTTTTCCCAAATTTGATAGTATAAAAATATATTACCTTAAAAATCACCAAAGTTTTATATATAGACTATATAAAATTGTTGTAAATTTGAATATTTTTATCGAGATATTCCCAAGCATTTAAAAGATTACAAATCATGGACTATTGTGATTTGCCAAGATTTATAATCTTTAATAAACTTTTCCATCCTTAAAATTTTCCTTTGTTACACTTGGAAATATATGGTTCTAAGTAATATATATTGCTTATCTATGTGCATTGGAGGGACGTGAGATAGCGTGAGGGAATTTTGGTGAGAGAAGGAGATCTTATTCCTTATGTTAGGTACATTGAGGAAGAAGAGATGCTAGTCAACTGAGATTACTATGAATAGAAAGGACTGAAATGTAATTTCTTATATGTTGACATGTTGTATTTGGAAATTGGGCATAGTGAGAAAAATCATAACCGCAGCCAATAAATCTTCCCTAACCCTTATCATCTCATTTCTTAACATGGTGATGGCACCTATACTAGTCGATGCTTATGAATGGGAGAAAAAATGTTGTCGTGGAGTTATTTCCCTAAATGCATCCACTAAATAGATAATTAATTGGTTTTTTATTATTTAATATATTGTGAGAATTAATGTTTGTGGATATGTCGTGTTTGACTCTAGATTTTAACATTGTCTCAAGAATATGTTTTGAACCATCTGGATAATACTTATTTGTAGGGTTAAAGGCTTCTATGGCCACCAATATAGGTTGTAGAAGGATTTATTTTACCTGTGTTATGAAGGAGAATATTTAGTTATTCCAAATGTTAAAAAATGGGCATTGTGGGTATCACATGAGATGTTAGGTTCAATAGAGAATTGTCTTTATTTATATGGGGAAATATTCTACATGTATTTAATTGTGTGTTTACTAGTACTAGCTAAAATATTAATGGAGTCATCTTGTTAATAGAAGAATTGTAGGCTAGAATTATTCCTTGTGTAAATGCACGAGACTATTATATAAATATTGCATGTAAATAATTGTTAGTCCTAATAACTATGGAATATCATTATAAATTGATGCTCATATTCATTGCTTGTTAATTTTGAACTATGTAAACCATAACTAGGGTTTATGGATAATTTCTAAGAGGAAAGGAAAAACTGACTTGTAATTGGAAATACTTGGTTTCTAGTTGTGCAAAATTCTTAGCCAATTTTCACTAGCATTGGAGGGAAAGGCGATAGTCATGGGATTATATGGTATAGGATGTGATCTCATTCATTATGTTGTGTAGGTTGAAGAAAAAGATATATTAGTTGAGTGGGATTTGTGTGAATAGAAAGGACTACAATGTAACTCCTTGTATATGGTATAAGGAAATGGGTTGGGGAGAAACTTTAGAGCCATAGCTAATAAATTCACCAGAATTCCTTGCAGCTAGGTTGCACTTACATGAGTTGGCATAAGGGCAGTATCTACATGAGCTAGTGCCTACAATTGGAAGGGAAAAAACTCTTATGGAGCTAAATTCCCCGAATGCATCCACCAAATAGAAAATTAATTTGGTTATTTTTATTTTTATTCCTCTTGTTGTGTAGGTTGAAGTAAAGAGATGTTCGTTGAGTTGGATTGGAAGTGACTAGAAAGGACTACACTGTAACTCCTTGTATGTGATATCTAAAAATTAGGTTGAGTGAGAAATAATAAAGCCATACCTAGTAAATTTACTATTAGTGTTTCATTTCCTAGCAGAGTGGTGGCACTTACATGAGTTGGTTCTTATGGATGAGAGCAAAAAAGGTCTTATGGAGCTATTTCCCGAAGTGCATCCATTAAGTAAATAATTATTTTGGTTAACTTTATTTTTTATTATTGTTAATAATGCATTCATTAAGTGGAGGAATTATTTGATGGGAAGAAAATTTGAGTTAAGAATAGATCATAATAGTCTCAAATATTTGTTGAGAAATTAATCTAATTTCCATTCAAACTTGGTGGTGGTATTTTCTTTGTGAGTTTGATTTTAACATTAGGCAAGTCAAAGAAAAAGAGAACAAGATTGTTGTTGCACACAACAAAAGATTACATGTATTTCATGCTAAAAAATTAGCATGTGTCAATAGAATTATTGAAGGACATATTTCTTAAATTTTTTGTGATAGATGAACACTATCTTATAATAAAAGAAGAGTTGTAGCAACAAAATGTAGAATAGAAATATAAAGAGTATAAGATAGAAAATGATGAAATTATTATAAATAAATACTTAGTTTACATTCTTAATTACCATAAGTTAAATTAGTTATGAATGAATTGCATAATGTTTTATATCTAGGCCATGTTGGATATCTATTGAGTCCTTAGCACACCTTAGTATTTTTTGAATTTTTGAACACCGCTCTTTTTTTTCTTTGCATTCTTCTCTTTTGAAAGTTTTCTTTTTTTAATATCAATAAAAAAACTTTTTTTGAGCAGTTTTTATGCATTTTTTCTCTGAACATGTCTCGTTGCATGTATTTATTTTTTATTTTTTTATCTTCAAAGTAAATTCTAAGTAAACACTATATAATTTCCCACTTTCATAGAGTTAACAATTCATTTTCTTTGTATTTTGTATTTTATTTTTTATCTTCAAATAAAATTCTAAGTAAACACTTCAAAATCACGTGATAAATGTAACTTCCCACTTTCATAGAGTTAAAAGTTCATTTTCTTCATTGCAAAAAAGTTAAGTTTTTCTTATAGTTTTTAGTTATCCAAGGAACTTGTGAACTTCTTCTTTTTTTGTAAATTTAGTAGTTCCTTACCATTTTCTATTTATCAAAAAAGAGAGAGCAAGTTGCAACATATACACATTTGGTGGCCTCAACCTGCCCACATTTGGTGAACTTGTTTAAATAAAAGTTAAATATCTTAAAAAATGTCAAGACCATATTTTTTTTCTTTGATTAATGTTAAAAAAATTATATCTACTTTGTTAAATTTCAATACCAACTCCATTAAAATTAGGAATAGATTAAATCTCTTGAAATATGAAACTCTTTTAAAGTAAAAAAATATTTAATTTCTCTTGGTACTTTGGTTAATCTAGAATTAAGATAGATCTAAACTGATTATATATATATATATATAGATATAAAATAAAACTAAAAAATAAAAAACTAAATTATCAAAACTTAAAACTCAAAAACAATAAACTAACTATTTTATCTCAATTATATTTTAATTATTATTATTTTATTTTATTTTAAAATTTACTTATCTTTTATAGTCACTTTCATAAAAATATTTATATTCGCTTCGCCAAAAATTCAACATCACCTCCATTAAAAGCATAAAATTCATTGCACAAAAAGTTCACCACACAAATAAAGTGTGCCCTTGTGAAATGAGACCTTTTAGAATGCCTCCCACTAATTTGAGGGAGACGAGTACTTTGGTTAAAATTAAATGTAAAACAACTCCAAAAACGTGTAGGGAGTTCTCTACTTGCTTTAATTTTATTTAGGTGCCAATGGAAATGTAGTAGGGGCATTTCTGAATTAATTACACAATTCGTAATAAATTTTCTATTTCGTTTCTTTTATAGTTATTTTCGGGTTTTATTTTACTCAAAGTTTTAGGTTTTTAGTGGAGTGAAAGTTGTACTTCAAGATTATCAAATTTATTTTATTTTATTTTTTAATTTAAATTAAGAAGAAAATTACATTTTATAGATACTTAAAATATTAGGCTATATAAATTTTTTTGGTTAATGAGAAAAGAAAATTGTAAAAAATATATATAAATTATGCCCAAGTTATGTGTGATAAAAATTACTTCACTTCTCTGTTTTGTCTTTATTTTTTGAATATTTTTCCAAACTTGCTAGTTCATTTTCAACTATTTGCAGGAGAGCTTCTTTGTCTAAATCCAAGCTCTCAGATACATGAGTTCTCTTTATACCCCCATACCTTTTTTGTTGTGTGCTTCATATTTCTACTGCTCTCATGCTTGGATCTCTACTTGTTTGTTACCCTTCTATGTGTGGGTTGCGGTTCCAGATTGATCCATAACACCCCCAACTACTTAGTCCACATGTTGAGCCTGTACATCCGTATTTGGGTTGTTCTCCATGGTTTCTTCCTCTTCTTCTTCAGAAAGGTGAGCATTGGATACCTACCATCCCTTTGGCTTATTGGATGCCTTTTTCTCTTTTTTGGATTTTTTTTTTTCTATGAGCATGTGTTCTGCAAGTGTCCGTTTGAAAACAAATTTGACATCTGAATGTCGGATTCTCATAATCTAATACTTGGGTCCACTGAAATTTTTTATGTTTCAGATGCATACGATCATGTCGACCTTTGATAAGGTATATCTCTACATAAATTCTGGCAAAAACAAACATACCTTCTTTTGTTCTATCAAAATTTCCATCTTTTTGAATTTCCACGAGTATTTCCAATATCCTTTAGGACCTAATGGTGCCAGAAAGGAAGAGTGATATTGGGTAGTCTCACCCATACTTGCATTTTTTAAACCACCATATTTATGGCATCGAAATCTAGGAACCATGGTATAATGAAGAGCCCATATTTTCCCCAAAACCATGACCCTTCATTTAGGACATACTCCAAATATTTCTGTGTGTCAAATTGAACAATGAAGAAACCTTTGGAACATAAGTATATATCACAGTTGGGGGTCAAAGTAAAGAAAACTCACTGGTGTAATGTGTTATATCTAGGCGATAAACCATTGAATCTGCATATAACAACCTTGGATTAGAGATCAGAAAAAATCAGAAATAAATAATAATAATAATAAAATAAATAAATAAAAAATTTACATTTGAAAGATTAACTTCCATGGCTAGTGCTAGTTCCATTTGTTTTACGATGTTGGGTCTTAGATAGTTTTGTATATGATCTGATGGGATGTGAGTCTTTCCTTACACTGCATCCTTGAAGAAGACCAATCCAATGGGGATTTTGGAATGAAAAACTTCCTTGTAAGATACTGAGATTCCTGGTTTCCTAGTACCTGATGCTCCACCACACAACCTAGCTATCATGATGATAGTGGAGTTTTTTGAGATACCATATCAATGCAACAAAGGAAGATCCATTAATTTCTTCCTTCCATGTAGTAGGCTCTACAAGTCCCAAAGATGTTATCCCTTTCTTCTATCTTCTATTTGAAATCCACCACAAGGTAAAATCCAGACACCCATAAAAGGATTGAGTTCTCACTTAGGGTCATAACAAAGATATGAATACCCTCCTCTATATTGTAATCAAATTGGGCACCCTTGAGTGGATACATTTGCCCCTCCGCTAGCCGAGTGCCCATCTTGGCTTTATTTGCTTCGATGTGTCCCTCTATGAGGTGAGAACCCATCCTCGCTCTGTCTGCATGTAGATATTAGGATTACTAAATGTTTAAAACTCATTACTAAACTTTGCTAAAAGATGATGTTCTACCATAAATGTTTTTCTTGCTAACAATTTGATCATCTTGTTTAACAAAATGCAATTTTGTAGAGTTAAGTATTTCTCAATTTATTGATTGAAATTCAATATTACTTTAATTTGAATCAAATTTAAATCCCTAATATGCATATTTTTATTCAAGGGTAACTTATTAATTAAAGTGTTATAATAGAGGATCGAATCAAGGTGTTTGGTGCATTCAATATTTTCTTAGTGGGGTAAGCAACCCTTTCTAATTTCCTTGTAGTTGCTAATAAACGTAGGCAAGCATCACCACATCTAATCTTGCTTATTCTCATTATTGTATCTTATT
This sequence comes from Pinus albicaulis, assembly GCA_034641835.2. Lineage (NCBI taxonomy): Eukaryota > Viridiplantae > Streptophyta > Pinopsida > Pinales > Pinaceae > Pinus > Pinus albicaulis. The sequence continues at coordinate 415,384,027 of CM076577.1, forward strand.
TTTTATGGTTGAATTTAACATGAATTTCATTGAAAGCCTTGCTAAGAAAGTTCTTTTAGGTCAACAATGAGCAGCAACTATATATAGTAGGCTTTTCTTAAAATATAATTTTGTGTAGTTGATAATTCAAGGATTAATTTTGATCATAGCTACTATGTTTCCTATAATATCCACTTCTAGAATTCCAAATCAATCTCCCAAAGGGAAAAAACTAGCTATTGAAGTTTCCCAAATTGCAGGGTTGATCGATAGTGAAACCCTATCATTTAAGACATTGAGGCTCTTATAAATCTTTAAACAACTTTTCCATGGTAGGGATATATTTTTAGGAAATCCAAAGAAAAAGATTATAGTGATATAATTCCCGAATGATCCAATAATTAGAAATGTTGACAATTTTATCTTACCTAACATTGAAAGACCTCACTTACATATTGTTTCTATTAAGACCCTCATGGTGCGCCATGGAAGGGTTTATTATTATGTTTTTCTTTTAATTTTGGCAATGTGAAATTTATCACAAATTAATGTCTATCAACCTTTACCAACCAATTAATTTATATAAATGCACTAATATTATTTACTGAATTTTTTATTACCTCAAATACATTATTTATAATTGCATTGTAACAAAATTTTATAACTTTCATATAGAAAACTTATAAATATATTAATAAAAAAAATCATAATATTAATAGTATTTTATTAATATTAAATAAAAATTAATATTTATTAGATAAAATTCTTTCATCTCAAATATATTATTTATATTTTACATTATATTATCCTAGGTTTTGTATTATATTAATATTTTATTTATTTTTTATTTTTTTGTAAGCTTGGTGGGACTGCACATCTTCATCGTGTCCAATATATCACCTCGATCGGGATGGGGAATTGAATCGGTGACTTCACATCAAGGTGTGTCTTAACAGAGCACCCAATCACCACCTATCCAAGACCCTGTGGACAACATTTTATTTAAATTTAAACATAATTGGATTCCATGATTTTCAAATAACACTTTAAACAATATTTTATTTTATTAAAAAGAGATTGTTAGATAAAATTCCCCTTTTCCAACTCTATATTATATTAACATATAATTGAAAAGGAGATTGTTATAAAAAAATTCCCTTCTCCCAAATATATTATTTGTATTTTTGCATTATATTAACAATTTACCTAGACTTCCCCAATGGGGGTGCCATAAATGGTGGCCAGATGGTGGAGGAGGTGACAACAGAGCCTGTCTGACATCCACGGGCACCCTCACCCCATATTGAGGGGCAGTACAGAACGATACTACTCGAGGAGACAACTATTAAACCTCACATCCAAAGCTCGCCTGGTATTTTTTGGTCACGATGGGAGATGGTTTTGGTTTGCAGTGAGGAGAGGGTCACATAACTCCTACTTGCCTCACAGAGGTCTAGGCCTTGGGGGAGAGGTGGAGAAGCTAATAGAAATTGTTCAGTATGGTGGGTGACGATGGCCTTGATCGACCCTTGGGATCCTGGAACGGCTAGGTAGAATGAAACGTTATGCATTCTCGTTGGTCCTCTTCATCTTCATGGCATGGTATTGGTGAGAGGGGAGGTGCCAGAGTTTGCAGGCCTTGGAAAATTTCCATTAAATTTCCTTATTTTAGCTCGTGTGGGTTAGGGAATTCGACAGGGTGGTTTGTGAATATGGACCGCTGTGAATTTACGACAAGGCCTCTGGAGCTTTAGGTTCTTGAGAGAAGTTGTTTTCATGGAGGGCACAACCAACGAATGGAAGCACGTCGAGTAAATCAACAGGGTGGAAGTCAGACGTTTCGTGGTGCTTCAAGGGCATCAAGCCATATACTTCTCGCCTCTCTCCTCTTTGGTGTGGGGAGAATATTCCAGTCATGGTGGGTGTTGGTTTGACCCCCATTTACCTTCATGGGAAGTAATCAAGTGTTTCTGTGCATTATGGTACAGTGTTTTGGTGGGAAGTATTGCTCTTCAGAGTCGAGACTGGAGATTTGGGTTTATTGGGTCGATGTCACACAATAGAGGGCGGCCCTGTCATGGGGGTGGAAATCAGCAGCATGTCGAGCATCCAACTCAGGATAGTGGAGCTTCTTCAGATTCGTCTGGCAGTCACGAGATAGAGGAGTTCGTCGCAGGCTCTTTGGGTCATGGGGTTGCACCAACTATGTTGGAGTCTATCGCATCCCAAGTGTGGAACATCCAAGTGAATATGAACATTTCAGGGAACATAGGTATGATGATCGTAATGAGATGGTTGCTTTCATGAAAGAAATTCATTTCAACCAAAGTGAAATCATGGAACAACTAGACAACCTATGATGCTAACATAGATGGGCCAATGACCAAATTCGCAGCCTGGAAGCGAGGGTGGAGCATATTGATTTTCATATGCATGAATATATTGGCCATGGTGTCACTCCTAGAGACAGTCTCGGGGTTGATTAGGAGACCATTGGCTAGGCCATCTTAATGGGGTCGAATAATGCATGTGAAATGACCCAAATCTTAATATCAATGGTTTTTATTTAGAGTGTTGGTTCAGAACCTCCCCCTAATGAAGCACATATAGTAATGCGATGTCCATGAATCGCAATACAAAAATGATGGTCATATTACATTCAATCACGGCCACTTACGTCCATGAACACAAATATTTAATGATAATAAGAAAGAATGAAGACACAGAGAGATGAGGCTTCAACCTATGGGGATTAATTGAAATAAGAATCCGACAGGTCGTAAACCATAGTGAAAGGATGAATGATAGGGAAGGAGAAATGCAGGGAATTATCGAGTACTTTTAAGGAATTACATTCCACAAGATTCAAAGAACGTCTTTTATCATTATTGAATAAAATGAATTCATGAATACAACAAAACCATTCTAGCTGTTACAATTACCTAATATTCGTGAAGCATAAAATTAAATAATTCACATGACATAAGAGAAGATACATACTACATGAACAAATGAATTGGAATCACCATGACCGTATATTAAATCATTCTAGAAGAAATACACCCATTCACAAAATACCATAGTTCTTCTTAAGAGATAAACAAGGTTTCTTGCCAAAAATTTTGAACCCTGGTTAATTCTCTCATTGTTCTTCATATAGGCCCTCAAAGAGGGCCCGTTACCAAAATATTCTTTCTTGATTTTGGGCAATACATACATCATGGTAAAAAATGAGCATGCTTTGTAGCACAACTAGATAATTGAAATTTAAGCCATATAACAGTAGACTGAAAATTACATAAAGAAAAGATAAAGAGTAAAAATTATAAAAAAAATTCCTCATAGGCACACTTGGGAAATTTTCACTTGCTATGAGGCAGCTACAAAGGTTGTGAGGCTTGAGTTGATGGCGGAATAACCTGAACCATAGGCGGGAAGATGAAGTATTCTCATTTCTTGAATAGAATCTGAGAAGGTAAGGGTGCATGCAAATAAAGCATGTATGTATCCAAAAGGTGAGTCAGCGCTGAGTAGTCCAATGTGGAACATAATAGTTGTTTCACTAATCCTAGGAGGAGAAACGCATTCCTTAAATAAGACACTATGGTTTTCCTTTTCAACGTGGGTGTCCTTTTGTGGGAATAATCCACTCTACTCTTCGCCTCAACTAACCTCTCATTGTACGTTTCCCATAACAAAAATATTTCTTCCTAGTCCCAACAAGCGGGCAACCCTAACCCAGTGATCCTTGCAAACTCAACATTGAACGCCTCAATGCCTTTACCAACTGACTCCAGAAACTCCTCGGCCTTGACCCTGGCATCTTATTTCTACAACATCCTCATGACCTCCATGATGGTGGTTAGTCGATCTGTGACGTCTATAGTCCTTATCCCGCTAACTGGCCTCTCGTTCACAAAATGGATGTATTTTTGAGCGATTAGGGAATTCCTTGCTCTAATTTCCTAGCATGCTTGTAGTTGAGCTCTTTATTCTCTGACTGAAACCTTATTTTCATTGATCAGTGTGATGTATTCCCATTTAATCTTCATCTCAGCAATAATTGTGTCCCATATCATTTGCTTATCCTACAAAAGAGTGTAGAAATTATACAACATGAATGTGTATCTTGGATTCACCCGATCTAACAATGTACTAAAGTTAAATACTAAATCACTTCTAAAAATCTTTTGCGTAATTAAAAACACAATCGCTAATCACATGAACATGAAGAAAGATCAATCACACACAACACAGATAATTTCCCGGGGAAATATTACAGCTAAAAACCCCACTATCTTCTATTATATGTTAAGCATGGTCATGAAACAACTACATACAAAACTCTCCTCACAAGAGCCCTCCTGTACTCAGCTAATTGTCTCACACTTTCATATGAAAAACTGACCAACACATAGCCAATTCTCAGCCTCCGGACAACCTGCCTTTCTTACGCAATCCCTTATGGTAAAGATCCCTAAAAGATAGGAACTATTGCCTGACTTGACTGTGAAAGTATCATGGGCACTCCAATGGGTGTTTGGTTGCAAGTGTGCAAGCCAATAATCCTAGAACTCAACTGGGTCTCCACTGGATCTGACATGCATGCAGCTAATAATAGTAAATCCTCAGTTGCATGCGAGATCACTAATTGTGAATTAATTAATATTTAATTCACTATATCTCTCACTAGTGTATCTTCAGTTACAACTAGCACAATTGAATTAAACTGATTTACAACTTGCACCAACTCATGCACCACTGCACTTCGAACTTTGTTACAACTAGAATTATTCTGCATGCCTCACCCAACAACCTCTAACTCGAAATCCACTAGCTAACTGAATTTATCACTTTCAGTTAACTCATTCAAGTCCACATTGAGAATAGATTACAGTTTAATGTAAATCTTAATTAAGGGATAATCGAAATAGACATGCACCCAAAAATAACACTGTGGGCCCCACCCTAGTATGGGTGCTTAATTCATCTAGGTATTGAATGCAACCAGGTGCTTAATGCACTAGGCATGGGTGTTGAATCTTCTTGTTGAATCTCAACACAGAGACATATTTCCCTTATTTTTTCCTTTAGCTCGACGATCTGCTAGTTTGTTGCCTATAAGTTCTTAGAAGCGTGGTCGGAATATGTGTTGGCACATTCTAGCTACCTCTTTTTCTGGGACATGGTTTCTTTTATTATGTCAAGATATATTTGTGCCTTCTAGATCTCCCCCTTAGAGGGTTTGAGCTTAGTTAAGGCTTTTGTGAACTGATCGGCTAGATTTTGAGGGTCATCAGGAATGAGTACTGTGTAGACGTGAATATCAATCCTCGCCTGGAACTCTACCATCTGCTGCTTGAGTGCTATGATTTCATCATGTATGTGGATCAAGTTCTTAACCAAAACCTCTTTCTCTCTGATATGAAAATGGAAGTACTTGAAAATGTGTGTAAGGTATCCATTTCCATTTAATTAAATGTGTGCAAAATTCTCCATGTCTTGATGATTAAAAAAAGTGTTTATGGTAACTATTTATGAGTTTATGTGTGAGGGAAAGTTAATTTAATTTTTTGTTTAACATATTAAATCATAAATATACAACAAGATAACTTCAGCATAACATGACACAGATGTTTGATGAGCAGTTCACCCCTCCTGGGCTACGTTTGTTGGATCAAGCCTCCCAAAATGAGCTTGTCCTCTTGTATTAAAATGCTCCAAAATGCCAATACAAGTTTAAAAGTGCCTCAATAGGAAAATATGACTGTAAATACAGAATCATAAGACATGAAAATGATAAAAATGCCTTTCCATATTCACTAAACAGTGAAGAATTATAATAAACAGTGACTTCTTCAATAAGGCCATGATGGCTATTTGAACTCCTCTGAAGCTTTTCAGGCTGTAGAAGTCCTCAAAAAGTTCTGAAACCTCTTCCATTAGTTTCATAAGGTCGAAAATAGCTGAAAGTGGTTTTTGGATCACCTCAAACAGTGAGGTACAACTGCAGATAACTCCATTTCCCCAATGGCTCTGGTGGCTCTCCAAGCTTCCCTGAAGCTAAAATGGTTGTAGAACACCTCTAATACCTTTTGAACCTGTCCCAATGGCTCTGGAATGCTTAAAATAGTCGAAATTGGTTTTTGGTTCACCTCAAATGGTTAAACATAGCCCAAAACAACTCCAACTCCCTCTTGGCCCTGATGGCTCTCATTACTTCCCTGAAGAAAAAGGTGTTGAATATCAACTCTAATAACTCTGAAACCTATTCCAATTGCTCTGGAATGTTGAATATAGCCAATATTGACCAAAATTTCGTCAAAATTGGTCCAATATTGGAGAAGTTATGACAGAAACAAACTTTTGCCCAATCTGCCCTAAACAAGCTCCACCAAATGTGGAGAAACTGCAGATAGCCCGACCAAAATGGAAATTCCACCTGATTTGGTGGTCGCACTCCAGAAATAGAGGTAACCACTGGTGGTTAAATTAAATTCTAGGCAGAGGGCTTGTGATCGTCTCCGCTCTGACCACCGTGAAGACCGCCATCCAAACCATTTAAAAAAAACGTGGCATTAAAATTTCTAAACACGGCCACATGGGATGGTTAGTGGAACCGTTACCCGCCGGTTTGTAGGCCCCCAGGTCACTGAGGTAGGGTCCCATGGTATACGAGCTAGCCCTAAGGGGCTAGCCCTTTATCCTTCCGGCGGAATCCTTTAGACGAAATAAATAAAACTCGTTTGCGATGTTTATTTAAAAATAACGTTGGGGCCCAACGGTAAGACGTTGGCGCCATAACCCGGAGGTCTCGGGTTCAATCCCCCAAAACTACAAGAAATTTTATATTACGAAATTTCCACTGGCCTGGGGCCATGTGGCGGCCTCCGAGCTTGCCACATGGCATCCTCGGATTGGCCAAAAATTCCAAAGTTAAACCAACAACCAATCCTACGCTGCCATTTGTCATTAAATGATTGGCCTAGGGAATATTTCGAGGAATATTCCTTTTTAATTTTTTAAAATTTGAATGCCAAACCTGGTCAACTTCAGTTTTTTGCAGCTTACTAAAAACTTCAAACTTGCATAACTTTCACATACGCTGTCGGATTTGAGTGTCATTCACGGCACCAGGATCGTATCGACGAGGCCTATTCGGTTATTTAGATTGAAAGTGATTTTGAACACTTTTAATTTTGAGCTTTTTCCATAGCTCAGACTTGAGCTCCTGATCACTCTCCTTCTAGTTAGGCTAGCTCGGTAGTTTGACATGTTCACTACCTGACATATTAAAATTATGTCTTAACTCCTGGTTTTCCTATTGTGTTATTTTGAGGATAGCTTCTATGGCTGAATTTCCTTCAGGATTCAAGAATTTTTCGGTGATCATATCTTTATAAGTCTGGATTTGCACAGTGAGGGCCCTAGAATTAGCCCTATCTTGTCTTAATCTGGTAGCTGATTTTTCCAACGTCATTTCTACCTTATCAATTTTCATTGTGTGTTTTTAGAGTTTGTTATATAGCATCTTCCCTACCTTCTTGTGTAAATTTACCTTATCATCCAAGGGGACTGATGTTATATCAACAGAGAGGTCCAAAGTCTTGAACTACAATCCTGAAGGCAGTGATTGCATTGATGGATGTTGCATTGATAACACCGTCTAATCCCTTTCAAAATCCATTACTGTCATGACCTAGTTGGTATTTTTCTACATGAAGAGCTATGTTTTTCCTCAATTGCACCATCACTTTCCTGTTCCTTTCATTGATAACTTTCCCTGAAGGCCAACCTCTTTTTTCCCCAAATGAGCTATCTTTATCCCCCGAGACAATTTCCTGTGAGGAAGTGGAAGTTATGGGTGAGGGAGTTCCTTCTAAGGTTACCTTGAAGCCTGGTCGATTTGATGCTAGGTCCACCAACTTAGTGACAATATCCTCTTCCTCTCCCTTAGCCTCCCCTTTAGGTTCTTGGGTCCTAGCCTTTTTTCTCAATGCACTTCTTCCTCCTCCTCGATATCATCAACCAATTCAAGAAAATTTTTATGTTGCTTGTCTCTGACAGTGGGGGTTTCGATCTCCATTTCTATATCCAAAGGCCAGAAGTTAAATTTAGCTTTCCATTCAATTTCAGGTATTGATTCATTCATATATGTTGAAGCTTTTATCTTTTCTCTCTTTCTAGCAATGACCCCCCTAAGATCGTAATGCCACACATCCCCTTACTGGAATTCCATCTTCTTAAGGATTTCTTCAATTAATGGTGTTGTGGAGGTAAATCTCCATGGGGATATAGAGGCGATCCCTACTAACCCAGATCGGGTCTAGCAACAATCAAACATGCTACAGTGTAGGTTCCTAATTGCAAATAAACCGACTTGCGATGAAGGCTTACCTAGAATCCAACGCTGTCATTTGTAGAAGAGGTGGTGCTCCTGTTCCTTTGCCCTGGCAGATCACAATCCTCACGATCTCCGTGGTCAGACACCTGCACATGCAAGAAAAAACACAAACGCAAGCATAAAATCTAGTATATACAACTATATGTCAGTCAAAGAGGACATAACTCATGAACATAATCAAGAGCAAGAGTGGAACCATAACCAATAGTCACTTATCATTAATGAGTCAAAAGAAGAATACAACCATAACTTCGACGCCGAATTCTCCTTTGGCGGGTCGTCAGCAAACATGTCTCGATAAAGCCTGTCAAGGATGGGACAAGCCTCTCTCTCCGGATACTTGGCAATAGTCTCCTTGCTTGGATTTGGCCTTAAGGGAATCAAGAAGGCTCTTGCAGCATAAGGATGTGAAAGCTCTTGGGAACTAGCTTGTAAAGGAGATGAGCAAGCTTTTATAGATGGAGGAAGGGGAGTTGGGATCCCTATAATTATGGGATTGGCCCTATCATCAAGGAAGCTTCCATGAGAGGTGGCAAACCACTTCCTCTCTATGGAAATCCGTAGCCAAACCTCCCAACTCAAGATAGAAATCAGTCCAGGAATTTGTTAGGATGAAACTTCCGCCTTTTATTTTTTTAAAACACCTCTTAATATGGTTGGCGCGGGTGCGGCTCTATGACAGAGCGCCAATTGGCGCGCCCTCTTTGGAGGATTTGCCCCCTTGGCGCGAGGGCTGAACTATGGAACCGCGCCAATGGAAAAAGAGCTAATTTTTAGGGTTTTTTGCAGGGAGATGCCTTCAGGGCAATGAAATTTCATCTTCAGAGGGATGCAATGAAAGATGTCTCGTCTCGCTCACAAAGTCACGAATGAGCTCCAATGGATGGGGATTGTAGGGATGGTGACAAATTGTTGTGTAACAGATGCCCCCTAAAGCATGAGGCCCGAAAGAGAGAGAGGGGTGAAATGCTTTACGAGAACATGCCGACCGAAAACACCGCCATCGGAAAACCTACGGAGCGAAGTACAACTGATGTCTCAGATACATGATATATATGCGTGGTATGGGCGCAGCCATCCATAACAGAGTGTACAATAATCTAGATCCAAGGCATGGACGCAGCCATCCAGAGAGGATCGATAAATAGACTCAGGTATGGTCGCAGCCATCCAATCAGTGAGTCATGTAATAATAGTCCACAAAATCGCAGCCTGGATTACAACAGACACAATCCAGGGTCTTGCGCTCCATCTCGACCCGAACAAAGTACAAGTTCAAGCATGCGAATATGTGAGCTGAAGTCGAACATGCAAGAACATCGTCTGATTACCAGCCAATGATGAAAGCTGTTAACAGACACGAGAGGAACCACCAATAATGACAATGGCCCTCAAGGTACTACAGGTACAATCTACGGCGTGTGAATCAATGAGTTGGCGTCGAACACCCGCAGAATCACTCGATCGGAGGCCAATGATGAAAACCTCACGTCGAATGCGACGAACCTGCCATTGAGGCATGCATGCTCCAAGGTACCATAAAGGAGTCTCTAGATCAACTTCCTGGATAATGAGCTGAAGTCGACAGGAAGTGACCTTGATCGAAGGTGGGCCATAATGTTTCCCACATCATCGACACGAGACAGAGGAACATGATGTTTTTTGTGAATTAGGATCATATGAGAATCAGAGGAAGGTTGATACTTTGCAGAGGTCAACTTCTCTTGAACATATAACGGCACAATAGTGGATTTGGCAGTATTTGACATCAACGGATTAGAGGTCATGGTGATGAGGCAACGAGCAGATGAGAGGTAAAAAAGGGATTATCCAAACCCACGGAGGCAAATGAAGAACGAGATGAGATGTCCCCAACCCGACACGAATGCAAACAAGTGCCATGTTCAAGAGCGACATACTGCCGACACGACAATGATGCTGGTTCCATTTTCCCCACCATTTCGGTGAGTACCTCTTTATTTTTACACAAGCTTGAAGAGGATACCATATGCTTGTCATATAAGTCCGCCCTTCGGGCGAATCCATCCTAGTGCATTTAACGAGTCCTAGGAAGGAGAAACTCAGAGAACGTCATTTCGACGAAATCCAATGTCATCAGGGTTTAACGAGTCTGACAAAGGAAGAACTCGGCGTCTTTTCATGTTTAGAGAGTTTGAAAAGACAGCGGAAAAGAAAACTCCAGAGGTCCCTTTTCGTAAATAGTTCCCCAGATCCGAAAAGGTAGAAAACAATATCCGGGAAAACCTCCTAGTCGCGATAGGCTAGGGTATTCCTTTTTCGTAATCAATCCATCCCAGCCCGAAAAAGGGTTAAACTTATACTGGGTGAATGTCGATTCGTGTCCATTTTAACGAGATCGAAACGACAAGGGACTCGGCAATCTTTTCATGTTTAGAGAGTCAGAAAAGAGCTGAAAGATGACTCCTCCTGGAGGAACGAGTGGTATAAAGGGTAGCTACTGGTTCCGGTAATGGTGGAACTGCTCAAAACAAATAAAGGTCAAGAGGCCGGCTAACAAGACCACTCATTGCAGCGGTTCCTCAGGAATGGGTGAAACAACCAAGTGAAGGCATATGATCGGCCAAGCAGATAGTGACGATGGAGTGAGAAAACCAAGGCTCATCTGGCAAAAACAGGCTGATAAAATGGCAATCACAAGAGGTAAAATGGGAATGGTTTCATTTTTACACAAGCTTGAAATCAGAAAACTCTGCTTGAAGTTGGTTTCATTTTTTACACAAGCTTGAAACAAAGATAAACTATGCTTGAAACCGGTTTCATTTTTACACAAGCTTGAAACGGAAACAAACTATGCTTGAAAAAGTAAGCATGCCCCCCAGCATGGTGACTCAATTCGAGGTGCATGCCCCCCAAGCTTCAATCCATATGAAAGGCAGATGGAGTGAAGGTTCAAGTTACGAGATCAAGAGAAAGACTCGACTGGGATTTTACGAGATCTTATCAAAGACTTGAATTGAACAGGAAAGTGTTTCATTGTTTTAACGAGGTTGACACATTAAAATAACTATCCTCAGACACCTTTTTTCATGGTTTAAGGAGCTTAGAACAAGACAAGGAACTGCCTCCAACGACCAAGCTTCATTTTTAAGGAGCTTGACACGGAAAAGAAAATCCATGCTCCGAATAACCTTTGTTTCATTTTTTAAGGAGCTTGACACAAAGACAAGAACTCTGCCCAACAACCTTGTTTCATTTTTTAAGGAGCTTGACACAAGACAGGGAACTCTGCTCCGACAACCTTGTTTCATTTTTTAAGGAGCTTGACACAAGACAGGGAACTCTGCTCCGACAACCTTGTTTCATTTTTTAAGGAGCTTGACACAAGACAGGGAACTCTGCTCCGACAGACTTCATCATAATGAACAAGAAGTCATTGCTTCCAAGAGTTCCACTCCTGATGGAAGGAAAACATCCTGGAAGTCAGGACCTAATACCCCCAGCACCTGATGCACGACGGCATCATCACTGAGCACAGGCATGGGGTAGGTAGACACATAGTTGACCTGCGGTAGAGCAGATACAACGGGTGGATAAAAACCCGGAGGGGGTGATGAAGTGTCACCGCCATATCGTGACCAAAGAAATCCAAGTCGATCAATATTTATGATCTCAGTCTCTTCATGTGGAAAACACATCACGCGAAAGAGGGAGGAGACAAGCGCTCCCATGGCATAGGTGTAATCGCGCCCCAAAAGCAGATTGAAATCCAAGGGGCCTGGAACAACCATCACGTCCATATGGATGGTTTTACCTCCCAAAGTAACAGGTAACCTTGGAAGGATCCCTAAGGGTTGACTCGTTCTTTTGTTAAATGCCAACAGATTCTCACAGAATAAAGTAAGCGGCGAGAGCGAACCGAAAGCTTGCCAAGTAGTTGAGGATAGAACACTAGCAGATGCGCCTTCGTCTATAATGGTGTTGGGTACGACCAGACCAAAAGCCTGTACTGTTATCTCGAAAGGCACATAAGACGGAAGGCGTTATCCTGAAAATCGGCTCCAATCAAAGGAAGCGACCAAACTACTCGGAGGGGCTACCATCGAATCGAGATGGTCTTCCCCTAGTGTTATGGAAGAAGAAGGAGCATCCTCCACGACCTCCATCTCGAAGAAGGAGGGGCATTCCTGGACTCTAATTCAAGGGCGAAGGAGTTTTTCTGAGGCACGGGACAAAGAGAATCTTTCTCCAAGTCCGAAGAATCCGAAGAAACTAGAAGGACATGGGGGGTGTGAGATCCGCTCTCAACGGAAAAGACCTGGTGCACCGTAGACGGAGCCAACTCAACCGATCCCACGACCAATGGTCGTTCAAGAACGGATTCCTAAATTTGAATTTTTGGGGGAGCGGGATCGACCAAGGATGACTCTTGACCAATCGTAGGATCAACTGGTGGAGGACTCAAAGAAATTTGTTTGTAACCAGCTGGAAGGCATGACGTAGAAACAATCGAGTTGTCCAAAACTCACTTGGCTTCATCCATATACAGACAAAGGTGAATGGCATGGTGCCCTTCACACAACTTACAGGGATTGGTAACGACTCCCGTTTCAGAGCCTTACCAGCACGGGCCGTAAGACGTCCCAACCCGACTCCCAAAAGCCAAAGGCACCCGGCGGATGACCGTTGGACCATTCTTCACACCTTGGGAATGCCAGGGCCTCAAAGAAGGATGGTCTCCCATGCACAACATGCAAGGGAACTTGACTTTCCATGGAGGGTTGAAGGTTTATCAAGAGGAGACATTTCGTAAGCAAGAGTCACAAATTTCTAGCTCTTCATCTGACTTCTTCCTTATTTGTATTATCTTTCTTCTTCTTAGCCACCCTACAGCTCGAATCTAGACTTTCACCAGGCAAAGTAGAAGAGGAGGACACAGAAACAGGCGAAGAAGAGGAGAGGTCCACCTTGGAATCAACATGATGTTGTACAGGCGGAGGAACTAATTGAACAGTAGCCGAGACATTTGGGACCACAGAGGTTGAAAACAACCAAACAGGCAACCCAACAGTTAACCCAGGAAGGGACAACATTTCCATATAAGGAGCACCAACATTTCCAAAAGGAGGAAAATGACCAGGATTCCCATCAGAGGGGATTCCTTGGTTGGTGAACTCTGGAAAAGTTGCCATCAACAACTCAAAACCGCACACGGGCTAAAAACCAAGGCACACAATCAAACGGCCAACAAGCAAATTCTAACAGGGCGTGTGAGTGCGGGTGATTTATTTTACCACATTGAAACTTATAAAATTCATCGTTTCATGTTTTAAGAGTCAAGAAACAGATGAAAGGTGACTCTATCTCTTTGAGTTTTGAAACAAGCGTGAAAGGACAAGCGCTTGGTGATCCTTTCAAATTTAACGAGTCGGAAAAGATCAAATGACTACTCAGGAATACTAGGCAAAGGGTGTACCAAATAACCGTGAACTGCAATATACACCTTGGTTTCAAAATGAAAGAGAAATCAACCAAGGACTTAACGTACGTGCAGGCAATCTCCCCGAATGCTGTGTTCGGTGTATCACGGGTATAGGTCGGCAGACTCAACTTCTTATGGATAAAGAATAGGAACCTAGTGGGGTCTCCCTTTATATACACGATGGTATGGGGAGCACAAGTCTGTACTAGCGCTGTCTAAAGCCAAGAGGTGAATGATAGCTACTAGGTTACATGTCTCTAACCTAGACCTCTAAATATTTCGTTAATGTTTCAATGCCGCCTTAGTGTAAATTGAGTAAATTTTATGGTTGATCTTCAATTATGATTCAGTTTCAAGGCCCTACCTCGTGTCATCTGACAATCTCCTATATGCAACTATGTGAGAAAATAAATCTTTTCAATTCGATGAATGCTATCTAGTTAAGGGAAGAGCTTCAAACAATGATGCCACATAAAACAACATTGCAAACAGAATTTTTTCCAAACTAGATGACTTTCACTATCCAAAAGTAATTTCAAACATTCAACGATGCAAACAATGCAATGTGATCTATGCAAAATCCTCTTTTTTCGAAACTATGCAATTGTAATTATGCACAATTTCCTTTTTCTTTCAAATAATAAGAATGCACTCAATGCATTTTTCGAGGAAATGAGAATTTACTTAATGCACGCTTTCAATGAAAGAGACAACACCTAAAGCAATTTCTAGTTTTCTAATCATTAAACAATGTAATCTAAGTTCAATGATGGATCTCAAAAAAATACTCAATGCAATGTGATCTAAAGCATTTTAACGAAAAGCATAAAACTATGCAGACGAAAACTCAAAGAACGCAAATCTTCTTAATGGAAGGATGAATGCAAAAAGGATGTAATCAAACACTAAGAATGCAATCGTTGTTTCAAAACACTTTGTAACAAAATTCCTCAAAAGTTGACAAGACATATGAGGTCAAACACAAAGAGGACTTCCAAAGCAAGAGATCAAAACAAGGCATTCATTCCCTTTTACATCAAACAATCATGGAAAGAAGACATTTCAAACAATGAGCAATGTAATCTATGCTCATACATTGAAAATATCGGAAGGGAAAGACACACTAGTGAAGGATTAAGGGAAAAAATCTCAATTTTCACACACCCTGAAATTGGCTCGACCTGTACATTGACAACTAGCGCCAACTGGCGCGACTTGTACATTGACAACTAGCGCCAATGGCCAATTGGCACGAGTTTCTAACTGACAACAAGCGTCAATGCCTAAAAATGAAAAAACAAATAATTTCTCCCAACCAAGACCAGACTCACCACTTCCAGCAGAATTTCCAAGACTCAAATGAACCATGTAATCTAGGCTCAAAGCGAGGCAAAGCTAAACACATAGATCAAGCTTAGAAAGCTCAAAACAGAGCAAACCCCAGCAGTCCCCAGCATTGGCGCGACTGTCAGACTGAAACTAGTGCCATATCAAGATTGGCGCGGGTAATAAATGGACAACTTGCGCCAATTGGTGCGACTGTCATGCTAAAAAGTGCGCCAGTCAAGTTTGCTATGCCAAAATAAAAAATAAGCAATCTAAGATCAGACCAGTGATGTTCAAGCTATCAAAGACCCAAATTTACAGAAAGAACCAGCCCAGAAGAGCTGATCAAGCAAGGAGGATCAAGAATCGACTGAAAAGACAAGACAATGCTCCAAGGGTTCAGTTTACAAACTAAACTGGAGATTGACTGAAGCAGCTTTGATCTACTCTGCAATTTCAGAGCAAAAGCGTTTCGAAGGCTATCTGGCCAACTTCAAGCTCCGTCTATAGCTTATAAAATGAACGAAAACAAGCTAACGATCCCCAGCGGAGTCGCCAATTTGTTGTGGAGGTAAATCCCCTCTGCGGACAGAGGCGATCCCTACTAGCCCAGATCGGGTCTAGAAACAATCAAACACGCTACAGTGCAGGTTCCTAATTGTAAATAAACCGACTTGCGAGGAAGGCTTACCTGGAATCCAACACTGTCGTTTGTAGAAGAGGTGGTGCTCCCATTCCTTTGCCCTGGCAGATCACAATCCTCACGATCTCCGTGGTCGGACACCTGCACATGCAAGAAACAACACAAACGCAAGCATAAAATCCAGTATATACAACTATATGTCAGTCGAAGAGGAAATAACTCATGAACATAATCAAGAACAAGAGTGGAACCATAACCAATAGTCGCTTATCATTAATGAGTCAAAAGAAGAATACAACCATAGCTTCGACGCAACACTCTCCTTTGGCGGGTCGTCAACAAAACATGTCTCGATAAAGCCTGTCAAGGATGGGACAAGCCTCTCTTTCTGGATACTTAAAAATAGTCTCCTTGCTTGGATTTGGCCTTAAGGGAATCAAGAAGGCTCTTGCAGCATAAGGATGTGAAAGTTCTTGGGAACTAGCTTGCAAAGGAGATGGGCAAGCTTTTATAGATGGAGGAAGGGGAGTTAGGATCCCTATAATTATGGGATTGGCCCTATCATCAAGGAAGCTTCCATGAGAGGTGGCAAACCACTTCCTCTCTATGGAAATCCATAGCCAAACCTCCCAACTCAAGATAGATATCAATCCAGGAATCTATTAGGATGAAACTTCCGCCTTTTATTTTTTAAAAACACCTCTTAATATGGTTGGCGCGGGTGCGGCTCTATGACAGAGCGCCAATTGGCACGCCCTCTTTGGAGGATTTTCCCCCTTGGTGCGAGGGCTGAACTATGAAACCGCGCCAATGGAAAAAGAGCTATTTTTAGGGTCTTTTGCAAGGAGATGTCTTCAGGCAATGAAAGCTCATCTTCAGAGGGATGCAATGAAAGTATTTTCAAGTCTTGTCTCTGCTCACAGGTCACAGAATGAGCCCTCCAATGTGCGGGATGGGGAATGGCGAGGATAGTGACAAATTGTTGTGTAACTAATGGGAAGGCATGTCTTGTTTTGATGATGGAGGGGCCTAAGACATTCCCAAGTTTAAACATGAACCCCTTCTTTGCTGGGACAAAGTGTATTTGGTCTGAGTTGAGGCTCTACCTCATGAACTCTAGTGAAAATACTCTCATGGGCATGAACACTAGCAGATGGAAAGGGGGAAGCTTACAACCATATATTCTGAGTTATGTATGGTCCTCAAATAACTACCATTCTCCTACACAGTCATCCTCACTGAGCTAAAGCAACTCTTTTTGTTTTGGAAAAAATTGAGGTGGAGGTACACCATGAACAATTTCATAGGCAATGGACATGAATGCCGATATAAAATCAGAATAACCATCAATGTGAGGTTTCTGGTGAATTCAAGTGGTGCAGTCAAATACGGACTTGGGTTATTTTCCTTTGTTAGCAAATTTATTCAATCCTACACATTCGAACCTCTCGGCATGTGTGAACATAAACGGATAAAACATCAATGAATAATAACAGAAATTGGATGAAGTGGTCAAGAGCTGGAGTTGGAATTTTATGGTTGCAGAAAAATAGGACGGGATGTCAAAAAGGAGACCAAGATTCATCATTAGGTCCATAAAACCTGGGCATGCTTTATTTACCTAACGAGCATCATCTTCTCCGAGCATTCCTAAGATTACAGACATGATGGGATGGACCGGTTCCATAAACAAGGAAAGGGTAAATTTGTCAGCTGTAGGGAGGCCTTGTGTGTCTAGAACCATGACTATTTGAAGGAGATATTTATGTCGTTCAACAGGAAGGCCGATGAAATGATACATGTGGGTTATCTCTGTGAATTATTGCGGATCAGGGGATGTCGGGTAAACCAAGGCCTTCTGTATGAGATGAGGGGTAATTTCGAGTATTTTTTTTCCTTGAGAGGAAATGAAATACCCTTTCTGTTCAATGTATGCTTTAGAGAGCCACAAAACAAAATCAGGGAAATAATGCACAGTTGGGGAAATTTGATAATATAGACCGGATTCCACCACCCTAAACAGGTCTTCCCCCCACCATTTATAACCCCTCAGCTCGAAACACTTTTTGGCTATGTAATACGAGTATATGGGGTCACGAATTTGGGCCTGAGTGTCCATGAGAGGTTCATGACCAGGAGAGGGTTTGACCTTGCATGCTTGTGGGGTTTTAAGGACGATATTTTTCATTTTAAAACAGAGACAAAAATTAAAGAGTAGGTGGACAGGGAATTTTAAATACCTGGCGACCGCATTAGAGACTGAAGTCAGCGATGAGGAGATTTTTTGAGTGGCAGTTGGTCCGAGAAAAGTCTTGTGCGAGTGCCCGACCTGATAGGAATTTTAGAGGAAACAAAGAAAAATTGAGCATAAAAGAGGGAGGGTTAGGAATATTAGGTGGAGGCTAACTATTGGTAGGATGGCATGGATATTACATCACTAAACTGACATCTGTCGAGGCTATATTGGACAAGATTGACGGGTAGGTGGCAGGCATGTGGTTTACAGGTGGCAACCATGGACTTAATACCTTACCGTTATTTTTCTCGTTGTGAATTTCCCTTTTCCATCGGGTGGTCTTGGTGGTGTCTTATGTCACTGGTGGTCCCCACCTTCTCCCGGTGGGTCGGCTAGCAAGCTCGCGGACGAGTGGTAACCCACCATAATCGATCTCCACCATAGATCAACTCATGGAATTTTCAACATTAAGGGGTTAGAGTTGTTTAACCCCAACACAGTTCACCCCACTGGTACCTCTTGAGATGATTCAAGCTTTGAATCAAGCGGTGGATTCTATGGAAAAGTTTGGGGATGTTAACTGCTACCCGCTCTTAATAAGATTTCAATTTTTTCTTTTCCGCTACACTTTGAAATTTTTTATGAATTTGGTATTTCCTCACAGGCCTGTGTTTTCGGCCTTACCTTGATTTTGGGGGAGATAGGTCGGTTGTAATCAACCCAAATGTTATTTACTTGATGAATAATTTAAGCATGGTACAACATTGGCTCCATATGGGGATGGCGTGTTGAAAATAGCATGTTTAGAACCTGTAATATTGATGCCTTGCTCCTTTGGGCATGGAGTCAGATTATTGAAAAATTTGAAGGAAATAAAATGCATAAATATAGAGTAAACCTAATTACTTACAAACGAACGATATATACAATGACATAGGAGCACCTTTAAGAGATAGAAGTAAAACTTGAGAAGATTCTCGTTGATTGGTAGCCCAATTACTTCGCCTTCAAGATTCTCCAGCATAAAGGTTTTTTTCCCCTTCATTTCAGCAATTTTGAAAGGCCTGAACCACAGGGGGTCGAATTTTCCATGCTTCCCTTTGTCCACTCTTCTCACATACCACCTTATTACTAGATCCCCAGGCCGAAAACCTATATCTTTAGCTTTTCTATCAAACAAGGATTTCATTTTGTCTTGATAAATAATCATCTTGTGGTTTACTTGTTCCTAACTCTCTTGGAGTTCCACCAACTAGTTTATACTTCTTGTTAAGGTATTGGGTTCCTCTTCACAATCTTGCAGGAATTTGGCTACCGACATTTCCAATTGTATAGGGAAAACTGCAGTCTTTCCATAGACTAGTTCATACGATGACTTACTAGTGGATCTCTTGGATGTAACTTTGCTTGCCCACAAGGCGAACCTTAGCTGTGAGTCCCAATTCTTCTGATTTTCTACTATATTTTTCTTCAGTATTCTCACCAGAGTCTTGTTCGAATATTCCACCAATCCATTCCCCCATGCATAATAGGTGGTAGAGTGACCTACCAGGATGTTGCATTTTTGACAGAAATTCACAAACTTTGATGATTTAAATGCTTGGGAATTATCTGTTATTATCTTCTTTGGACAACCAAATCGTGAGAGTATGTTCTCTTCCATGAATTTCATGAACACTACATATGTGGAATTTCTGGTCGGAATGACTTCAACCCACTTGGTGAAACAGTTGGTTGTTGTTAGTATCCATCTATGCTGATTACTGGATGGTGGATGTATTTCTCCAATGAAATCAAGTCCTCATTACCTGAAGGGTTCCTTCACATGAACTGGAATGAGGGGGAAGGATGGTAATTTTTGTTTCTCTACGAATAGTTTGCATTTTTTTCAAGCCCGGACATAAGTGTGGACCTCTCCAATCAGTTTGGGCCAAAATAAACTACCCTTTAGAATCTTATGTGTAGTGGATCTCCAACTATAATTCCCTTTGCATAGGCAACCATGAAACTCGTCCATCACTCGTTGGACTTCATCTTCCACCAAGCACAGGAGTAATATTCCTATGGGATCCCTCCAATACGATTGGCCATTTGAAACAACAAAATTTTGAGATCGTAAACTTAGGGCTCAGTATTTAATTTTGTCAAAATTTGACGGAATATTAAAAAATAAAAGATATTCCATGCTATCTTTATACTAAGGGGAGGTAAGGTATTTCATATGAATATTTTGTGTTGTTGTTTCGATTCCCACCCGTGAATCTGTTTTGCTACTTCCTACGACTGCTTCAACCAACAAGTTTATCCCCAACGCCTGAAAATTTTCCTCCGATAAGATCTTGGCCAATCCTTGCCCCTTAATCAATTTCATGGGTTTGATCTCCATCTCATATTCCTGTATTTTGGTGATCCATTTTCCCTTCTTTCCCTCACTGTCTCCCTGTAACAGGATGTCCTTGACAACGCGTGTGGGCACATAAGCTATTAATAATTATGATAGACTGGAGAACATACATCCTGAAAGCCTTGAGAGATTTGACTAGGGCATAAGCTTGATTTTCTAAAATGTTATATTTCAATTCAACCTCTCTTAGAACCTAGCTGAAGAAATCAATTGGTTTCTCACTATTTTTTAGCAACAAAACAACCACCAATGTATGAGGTGAAGCAAATGAGAATATGAAAAATGGTTTCAAATAGTTAGGACTGACTAAAACAGGGGCCTCAGCAAAAGCTTGCTTGATTCGAGAAAAGGATTCCTGAGATTGTGCAATCCATTTTACTTCATTATCTTTTCTCAACATCTTGGTGATATCCTTAACTATCTCTACATAGTTTGGTATGAACCTCCTCAAAAAGTTTATTCTGCCCAAGAAAACTTTGATTTCATTTTTGTTCCTAGGTAACGAGATGGCATTCATGGCCTCCACTTGTTCAGGGTCAATATTCACACCTTCTTTTTCTACTAGGTGTCCTAGTAGCTTCCCCTACTTGAGGGAAAACTGTGATTTCTTAGGATTTAGAGACAAACCATATTTTCTACATTTCTCAAAAGTGAGTCTCAAATGCTCGATATGATCCTCATCTCTGTTTGAGAAAAATGTGATGTCATCTAAGTAAATTGTGACAAAATTATCTCTCCCCTACAAAATCTATGTAGTCCATGGCTCCTTGAAAAGTGGCTCCCGCATTTAAAAGACCAAAGGGCATGCGCGCATATATGAAGGTTCCCTGGGGCATAGTAAAAGTGGTTTTATTATGGTCATCAGGGTGTACAACTACTTGCCTATACCCTAAGAATTCATCCATCATGGACATTCGGGTTGAACCAACCACCTTTTGTAAGATACGATCCATCTTCGAGCGAGGCTCTTTTTAGATTCATGAAATCCACACAGAGCTTGATCTCTCCATTCTTCTTCCTCACAAGGACTAGGTTTGCTACCCAATCTGAATATCTCAAAGGCACGATAATTTTAGCTTGTAGTAATTTTTTCACCTCCTTTTCAATGGAAGGGAGGAGAAGAGGACTAATATGCCTTAATTTCTGTTTCTGAGGTTTTTCCCCTTCATTCAAAGGAATTTTATGTTGCATGATGTCTATATCAAAAAAATTTAAATCTTGATAAGACCAAGCCAATATGTCTTCATAAGTTTTAAAAAGATTCAAATACCTCTGTCTGAGCTCGCAAGGGATTTCCTTCGCCAATTTGATTATTTTGGGCTCCTCTTCTGAACCAATTTTTCAATATTCAACCTGTTCATCACATTGTTGTTTTTTTGGTTTGGAGGGGACGTCGTTTGAATTGAACAGTATTTCCAAAGGCACCAAGCCTTTGGGAATGGTATTTCCCTTCAACTGTAGAATCATGTGCCTGCAAGCGTTTCTTACCATCCTGTCTGAGGTGCATCGACCACGGCTTCTTCTCCCTGATCAATGAATGAGTTTGAAAACTCCCCCACTATCTTCATGAAGCATTTTATTTGGTCTTCGTCCTCTAACACATGCCAATGCTTAACATTATCTAAGACTGAAGGTCGATGCCTAAATTCAATTTTGTATCTGATAAGAGGGTTATGGGGAGGTCAAAAATTATTGGCAGCCATGGCCACGGAGTCAACCATATGGTTATTTTCTTAGGGCATGAATCGAATGTTAAATTCCAAGAAGAAATTATTTATTAGATCCCATACCTCATTCCTGTAAGTTATGAGCCTCGGGTGTTTAGCCTGCAACTGGTTTCTCACCTGTCTCACCACCAACTCTGAGTCCCCGAACATAGTCAAACAATCAATGTTTAGGTTATTGTCTGCTTGTAGGCCTAAAAATTGTGCTTCGTATTCAACCAAATTGTTAGTGGCCTTGAATTCCACATTGAAAGACAGAGGAATTAAGCTTCCATCAAGTGACACTAGCAAAACTTCGACCTCGTTCCCTTCTTTAGAATATGCCCCATCAAAGTGCAATGTTTATATTTCACTCCCCTTTAGCTCTAGTTGTTTTACCTGAATGGAAGGAAAAACCTATGTTGCTTCCAGGATCAGGTCATATTCTTCCAATAATAATCAAGAGAACTCACTTTCCCTATCATGTATAAGAGCATTGGTGGAGCCATCAACTTTGGTAACCATCTTTACATACCTTTATTCAATGTAAAGTCTAATCTACTCCCCCCCCCAAAACTAGAATGGTAGTGTATGTTAGGTCTAACTTTATTGATCCTCCAATATTGGATCCCCATGACCAGGATAAGAGCATTCCAAACCTAACTTCGATGCCTGTCACCACAATATTCATTACTACACTCTTCGTTGGAATCTAAGCCAATTTCACCACCAGGTCCTTCACCATCCCCAAGCATTTGACCTTCTTGGATTCAAAGGAGTAAAGGTCCTTATAGGGATGGGTGATTTTTAGACCCAAATGCTCCATGACTGATAAGGGAATAAAGTTATGGGAAGCTCCTAAGTCGAGCATACAATTGTGAAGCAGGAGATCATGCACTACTAAAGTCACATAAAAAGGTGGTATGGAAGGGTCTTGTTCTTCTACATGGGGTCCAAAAACTACCATGGGTATTTTTTCTTGAAGATTCAGACTATCAGGCAGGGGAAATGTGGTGGGGAGACACATGAACTGAGATACTTGAGCTTTATAATTAGGTTGTTTTAACAAATCAAACAGTGGGATGGGGATCTTAACCTTTTCAAGCTATTTTTGGAGGTTGAGTACTACCGTGTTCTTATTGGCATAAATGGCTTCAACAAGTTCCGTATCTCCGTCTCTGAGGAGCTTGGATGCCAAAGAATATTTTTCGGCTTTGGATACTTCAGGCTTATGAAGGGGAGGGATCAGGGGTCTACTCTCTTTGGGTGGCATCTAATCGGCAAGTTTCTTCCCTTTTTCACCCTCATTGGAAGAGTCTCAGGAAGTCGAGTCTTCGTTTTGGTATTGTATTCAAGGTCTCTTTCTAGATGACCTGAGATCATACTTCCTGTGCAAATGTGCTTGCATAAATTCATAAAATGGCCTGCAATAAATGTCAATTTCACCATCATTTGGAGGAGCTTCCAGATATTCATCTCCTTCTTGGTGCAATGCAGCTTCTTCTTCCCCATCAGAATAAGAGGAGAATTGAATCTCCCATGTTGCCAAAACTTCTTCAGCTTGTCCTTATAAGACTTATTCTAGGTATAGTGGAGTTGAATGTGATCTTGTTGCTCCTTCATTTCTCTCTGTAATAGTTGGAGTGTAGGTGTATGATATTGAGGATTGAAACCTTTGTTCATAACGAGTTGATTTCGACGAAGGGGGGGATTCTTACTTTCTAGCTCTAACTTCACTAACTTATTAGACAAATTTCTGATCAACTTATTCTTCTCCTCCATTTTCTTCTCTTGAATTTCCATATCCTGATTTGATGAGTTTTCCTCTTCCTTTCCCCTTCTCCTTTCTCCATGATCTATCCTCCCTCTTAGTTTCCCAGTAGAAGAAAAGTTAGCCTCAACTTGTAGAGCGTCTATTTGAATCTGGTCCAGGGTCATGGACTTCCTTTCTCTCAACGTGAATCTAAACTCTGGTTCAAAAGCCCCAGCGAAAACCACATTAGCATATGCTTGAGGAGGTTTGATCTCTGCAGGGAGCTTGTTGTACAACTTATTAAACCTTTTAATAAAATCTGTGACATCCTCATTGTGCCTCTTCTTCATGGCGTTAAACTCTGTGAAAATATAGACATGATCCCTCTTTTCTCCCCATTTTTGTCTAAAGGAATTATCCATTTATTCCCAGGTGGTGATGGAGGCATTGGGTAAATATTTGAACCATTTTCAGGCCTCACATCCAAATATTGAACAAAAATCCTTTACACCACGTCGAGGTGTTCGACATTCAAATTCTTAGCGAAGGCACAAAAAATTTCTATGTGTCTCTATGTTGGGATACTATCTTCACTTGTGAACCTTGGTAAAAGCTTCAAATAATCATGTTGCATATCATTAAAGAGTTGTGGTAAGGCCAATGAGGCATCTTTGTTCAAAATAAAACCAGGAACAACCATGTTATGCATGGGGGGAGGAGGGAGGTTCACTATGTGGGATTGCAAAGGAGTTACCTGAGAAGTAACAGACAAGATCTGAGTGGGGAGGATATCCACACCATTAGTGGGGCTATTCACAAGAATATATTTAACGTCTTCAGTTTTAGGTGATGGCTAGAATGCTAGAAAGGGTGTACCAACATAATCTTCTTCTTTTTTTATTCTGGAACTGAATGCTAAAGTGTGAAATCTCCCTCTGGAGGATACTCTAATATCCAGGCGGAAAGGTCTGGACAATTTATGACTACCCTTTGAAAGCTAAAGGAGGATGCTTCAAGGGAAAAAGGAGGTGGATCCAAAAAACTTGGGGTCTTTAATTTCTAGGCCCTTCTAAAATTTATATTATCTAGGTTAGATACGAAAGTCGTTCTTTGCTGAGAAGTATCTGACCGGGTATGTGGTCTAGTGAAATCCATGATTGCTTAGATAAAAAATTAGATAGTGGAGTTTCCAAGGTGAGAAATTCACAACCCATAACCCTTTGTGCTCACCTGACTGAAGGGTGTATACTTGTCATATCCAAGGGGAAAATACTTCTTATTCGTTCCCTGAAAACATTGCCAGAAGATGTTGTCACTCATAGAGGCAGTCTCTAGGTTGATTAGGATACCAATGCCTAGGCCATCTTAATGGGGTCAAATAATGCATGTGAAATAACCCAAATCTTAATATCATTGGTTCTTATTCAGAGTGTTGGTTCAAAACCCCCCCATAATGAAGCAAATATAGTAATGTGATGTCCATGAATCACAATACAAAAACGATGTTCATATTATAGTCAATCACGGCCACTCACGTCTATGCACGAAGATATTTAATGCTAATAACCAGAATGAATTCATATAGAGATGAGGCTTCGGCTTGTGGGGATTAAGTGAAATAAGAATCCAACAATTCGTAAAACAGAGTGAAAGGATGAATGAGAGGGTAGGCAAAATGTAGGGAATTATGGAGCGCTTTTAAGGAATTATATTCTATAGGATTCAAAGAACGTCTTTCATCATTGCTGAATAAAATGAATTCATGAATACAATAAAACCATTCCACCATTTACAATTACACATGTCCATGAAGCATAAAATTAAAGAATTCACACGACATCAGAGAAGATACATACTACATGAACAGATGAGTTGGAATCACCATGACTGTATATTAAATCATTCTGGAAGAAATACATCCATTCACAAAATACCATAGTTCTTCTTAAGAGATAAACAAGGTTTCTTTCCAAAAATTCTAAACCCTGGTTCAGTTTCTCATTGTTCTTCATATAGGCCCTCGGAGATGGTCTGTTACCAAAATATTCTTTCTTAATTTTGTTCAATACATACATCATGGTAAAAAATGAGTGTGCATTGTAGCACAATTGGATAATTGAAATTTAAACCATGTAACAGTAGACTAAAAATTACATAAAGAAAATATAAAGAGTAAAAAGTAAAAAAAATGCCTCATAGGCACACTCAAGAAACTTTCACTTATGATGAGGCGATTGCACAGATTGTGAGGTTTGAGTTGATGGCGTAATAACCTAAACCATAGGTGGGAATACAAATTTTTCACATTTCTTCCGTAGAGTCTAAGAAGGTAGGGTGCATGTGAATAAAGCATATATGTATCCCAAAGGTGAGTTAGCTCTTAGTAGTCTAGCATGGAACGAAACAGTTGTTTCATTAACTCCAGGAGGAGAAAATCCTTCCTTAGATAAGCCACTATGGTTTTCCCTTTCAGCGTGGGCATCCTTTCTTGGGAAGAATTCACTCTGCTCTTCTCCTCAACTAACCTCTAGTTGTATGTTTCCCATAGCACAAATACTTCTCCCTGGTCCCAACAGGCAAGCAACCCCAACCCGGTGATCCTTGCAAACTCGGCGTTGAATGCCTCAACACCTTTACCGAATGACTACAGATACTCCTCGACCTTGACCATGGAATCTTCTTTTTGCAGCATCCTCATGACCTACATGAAACTGGTTAGTCAATCTGTGACGTCTATAGTCCTTAGCTTGCAAACTGACCTCTCGTTCACAAGCAGAATGTATTTTTGAGCGATCAGGGAGTTCCTTGCTCCAGTTTCCTGACCTACTTCTATTTGAGCTTTGTATTCTATAACTATGACATTATTTTCATTGCACATTGTTATGTATTCCCAGTTAATCTTCATCTCAGTAATAATCTTGTCCCAGATCATTTGCTTAGCTTGAAATAGAGACATATTTCCCTTGAGTTTTTCATTTAGCTCGATGATCTATTGGTTGGTTGCCTGTAAGTTCTTAGAAGTGTGGTCAACATTTGTGTTGGTAGCTTCTAGCTGCCTCTCTTTTTGGGATAGGGTTTCTTTGATCATGTCAATATCTCTTTGTACCTTCTGGAGATCCCCCTCAAAGATTTTGAGTCGAGTCAAGGATTTTGTGAGCTGGGCAACTGGATTCCGAGGGTCATCCGACATAAGTACTATGCTGACATGAGTATCAATCCTCACTTGTAGCTCTACCATATGTCGCTTGAGCGCTATGATTTCATAATTTTTGTCAATTAAGTTATTAACAAGTACCTCTTTCTCTACTTCTAGCTAGGCCAGCTTGGGAGTTTGAATATGTTCACTTCTCGACATCTTAAGATTGTGCCTTAACTACTTGTTTTCCTATTGTAATATTTTGAGGAGAGCTTCTATGGCTGACTCTCCTTTAGTATTCGAGCCTTTTTTGGTGACCATATCTTTATAATTATGGATATGCATGGTGAGGGCCCTAGAATTATCCCTCTCTTGCCTTAATCTGGTAGCTAATTTTTCCAACATATTTTCTGCCTTATCAATAATCATGTGTGTTTTATGAATTCATTATATACATCTACCCTACCTGCTTGTGTAAATTGACCTTATCATCCAAGGGGACTGATTTTAGATCAACAAAGAGGTCCAATGTCTTAAACTGCGATCTTGAAGGCAATGATTGCGTTGATGGATGTTGCACTTATAGCACCATCTGATCCCTTTCTAAATCCATTGCTGCCATGACCCTGGTGTGGTATTTGTTTGCATGAAGAGCTATGTTTTGTCCTCAATTTCTCCATCATTTTCCTGTTCCTTTCATTGATAACTTTCCCTTTAGGCCAATCCATTTTTTTCCATATGAGCTATCTTTATCCCCTTAGAAAACTCCCCGTGAGGAAGTAGAAGTTGTGGGTGAGGGAGGTCCTTCTAGGGTTACCTTAAAGCCTGACCGATCTAACCCTCCATCCACCAGCTTAGTGATCATCTCCTCTTCCTCTCCCTCAGCTTCCTTGTCAGGTTCTTGGGTCCTAGCCTTTTTTCTCACATGCACTTCCTCCTCCTCCTCGATATCACTAGCTAAGTAAACGGTCCTTTTCGATTGCTTGTCTCTGACAGTGGGGGTTTCGGTCTCCATTTATGTATCCAAAGGCCAGGAGTTAAATTATCTTTCCATTCAATGCCAGTTCTAGGTTCATGCACATATGTTGCAACTTTGATATTTTCTCTCTTTCGAGAAATGACCCCCTAAGGATCATAATGCCACACATCCCCTTGCTGGAATTCCATTTTCTTAAGGAGTTCTTCAATTACTGGGAAGACATGTCTTGAGTTGATGATGAACTGGCCTACGACATTCCCAAGTTTAAACATGAACCCGTTCTTTGCTGGGAAAAAGTGTATCTGAACTGAGTTGAGGCTTTGCCTCATGAACTCTAGTACAAATATTTTCATGGGCATGAACACTAGTAGATGGAAAGGGGGAAGCTTACAACCATATATTATGAGTTCTATATGGTCCTCGAATAAGTACGAATCTCCTACACAGTCATCCTCACTGAACTGGAGCATCTCTTTTTGTTCCGAGAAAATTCGAGGTGGAGGTACACCATGAACAATTCCATAGGCAATGGAAATGAATGCCAATATAAAATCAGAATAACCATCAGTGTGAGGTTTCTGGTGAACTGAAGTGGTCTAGTCAAATACAGACTTGGGTTCCTTTCCTCTGTTAGAAAGTTTATTCAAGCCTACACATTCAAACCTATCGAAATGTGTGAACACAAAAAAGTAAAACAACAATGAATAATAACATAAACTAGATGAAGTGTTCAAGAGTCGGAGTTGGAATTTTATGGCTATGGCCAAATAGGATGGGATGTCAAAAAGGAGACTAGGATTCATCGTTAGGTCCAAAAAACCTAGGCAAGCTTCATTTACCCAACGAGCATCATATTCTCCGAGCATTCCTAAGATTACTGACAAGATGGGATGGATTGGTTCCACAAACAAGGAAAAGGGGAAATTTTTCAGCTGCAGGGAGGTCTTCTGTGTTTGGACCCATGACTGTTTGAAGGATAGATTTCTGCCTATCAGCGAGAAGGCTGATGAAATGATACACGAGGGTTATCTCAGCGAATTCTTGTGGACCAGGGGATGTAGGGTAAACCAAGGCCTTTTGGATGAGTCGAGGGGTAATTTTGAGTATTTTGTTTCCTTGAGAGGAAATAAAATACCCTTTCTGTTCAATGTATGCTTCAGAGAGCCTCAAAACAAACTCAAGGAAATAATACACAGTAGGGGAAATTTGGTAATACAAACCAGAGTCCACCACCCCAAATAGGTCTTCCCCCTGCCATTTATAACCCATCAGCTCGAAACACTTTACGGCCATGTAATACGGGTAGATGGGGTCATGAATTTGGGCCCGAGTGTCCATGAGAGGTTCAAGACCGGGAGAGGGTTTGACCTTGCGTGCTTGTGGGGTTTCAAGGGTAGTATTTTTCATTTTAAAACAGAGACAAAACTAGAAACACAGGCAGACAAGGAATCTTGAATACCTGGCGACCGCACTGGAGACTAAAAGCAATGACGAGAAGAGTTTTGGAGCAGCAGGTAGTTCGAGCAAGGTCCTGTGCAAGTGCCCAATCAAATAGGAGTTTTAGAGGAAACAAAGAAAAATTGGGCATAAAAGAGGGAGGGGTAGGACATTTAGGCAGAGGTTGATTATTGGCAGAATGATGCAGCTGTGACATCACTAAACTGACGTGTGTCCAAGATGGATTGAACAAGTTTGATGCGTAGGTGGCGGGCATGTGGTTGACAGGTGGCAATCATGGACTTACTACATTACCGTTCTTTTTTCCGCCGTGAATTTCCATTTTGTAGTGCGCAGTCTTGGTTATGACGTGTGTCACTAATGGTCCCCACCTTCTCCTGGCGGGTCGGCCAATGAGTGCGCGGACGATCAGTAACCCCTTGTAATCGATCTCCACCATAGATCGACTCGTGGAATTTTCAATGCCTGGTGGTTAGAGCTATTTAACCCTGACGCACTTCACCCCGCTAGTCCCTCTCGAGATGCTTCGAGATTTGAATGAAGTGGTGGATTCTATGGAAAAGTGCGGGGGCGTTAACCGACACCCGCGCTTAATAATATTTCAGTTTTTTTTTTTTTTTTTCTTCTGCTGTGCTTTGAATTTTTTTATGAATTTTGTATTTCCTCACAGGCCTGTGTTTTCGGCCTGAGCTCGATTTCAGGGGAGGTAGGTCGGTCGTAATCAACCCAACTGTTATTTCCTTGATGAATCATTTAAGCATGGTACAACATGCCATTTCACATCTCCCCTTGTAATTCCCCCCAACCCCCCTCCTTAAAATATTTCTCTTTGTTGTGTTTTAATTTTTTTTCACGCTTCAATTTGAACATTTTCAAGACCCTATAAAGACTAGGAACAACAACAATAAGGGGGCAGACCAGGATAGGAAGAGAGTTGCAACGTGTTTTTGGGATGCAAGTTGAGTGTTTGAAAAATACCATGAATTAGTTGTATAACAACTGAAGTAACAACTCTTATCTTTGCAGTATTTTCACAGGACTTGTGATGGACTTAGACATGGGCATCAATCAATTCCTTGAAATCATGTCATAGCCGCCAACTTCGCCTAAACCTGCAGTAATAGTGGCTGAAGGTCAAGCGGTAATTTGGGTTCATGAAAAATCCATGGAGACAGATTCATCATTATGGACAGACCAAGTAAAACAAATGTTGCGGAAAATGGAATTTCTGGAAACGGAAAACAACAAGATTCATTTAGAAATACATACCCTATCTTCCAGAGTTTCAGAGGTGGAAAGGGATAAGTTATCCCTTAAGAAGATATTACATGAAAGCAAAGAGCAGAAGAATCTCCATCCTCCAAATGATACGTTGCATGCATAAAGTATCGACCTTAAAAGAAAGCAGGAAGAAATCCGATCCCAACAGGCCACCTTCAAATAAGAAACTGAGACACACATCAATTCTTGGGCATAGGTGGTTTGAGAAAAGGATAAAACTCCTACCCCTCTTGCAACAATCGAGGGGGTGGTGCAAGCAAAACTTGTGGAAGAACGCACTAGACGGGTGAGAGAGTTGAATCTCAAGGTGAGAGGTCTCCCCTTACCTCACCCCTCTCCAGATCCTATGGAAGTGGGGGCTAGGTTCCTTCAGGATACCCTTGGCCTCCCCAATATAGCTCTGGACAGAGCCTGGATGGGCTATGACTCCACTCTCTTCCATCAGGGCTAAGCGGAAGTTGTTTTCTCTTCCTAGTAAGATTTTCTTGGATGAGGATCTCACTCGAGCACATGTTGTGGAACTTAAACAATCAAGAGAACTGGTTATGTCAACATGACAGGCAAGGAAATGGGCAGTTATTAGGAATATTTGGGCAGTCATTTGGGACTCCTTCCCACCCGGGTGGGAACCCCGAATTGAAGGTTCCAAATCATGGGCCCGCATGGGGAGACGACAGGGTATAGGAATTTTTATCTGTTGTTGGAATGGAAATGGAACTTTCTAGTCATCACTAGGACTCTTGTATAATGCTCTCGAATCAACGGACATTCTCTTCATGACCGAGACTCATGCGAGCCCTGTTCGACCTCTCTCGATATTGCAGGCTACCATTGATTCTGAATTTGTAGGCAAGAGATGAGGAGCTCGGGAGTGGTCAGAGGATTAGGTGGAGTTGCTTCTTTAGCCAGTGACTCACTCCGGAACATGGCATCTTTGGTAGCTGAAGATGAGTTTTCTAGGTTTATGTGGATTCAGATTAGCATCAGAGTCTCCCCTCTGAGGGACACATACATTGCAGTTTGTTATTTTCTCCAAGCCTCTTCACCATTTTCCATCCATAATGGCTCAAATGGGGACCCCTTTATAGACTTGTACTCTGGAATCACCCAGTACTTTGCTGTTAGGGAAGTCATTCTCCTAGGTGACTTCAATGCTCATACTAGAGATCTCTAGATCCCTCTCCACGACCGATTAGAGGATGTATTTTGTACCCAAGGGATAGAACCAGATTTAGTAGAGCTTCACCGAATGTCAGATTTGACCCTCCGATTTGACCCTCCCCTTCCACCCCATCCTTCTCCTCAGGGCCCACCTAGAACCACCTTTCGATTTGACGAAGGCGACCCTGACATATTCTCCTCTACCCTACACAAGATGTTTCCATTGGAGACACAATTCTCCTTGCTTGATTCTGCTTCCACTAAATACACCTGTCTTTCCTCTGCCATTTGGGAAGCATGACTCAAATCCTCCCCCCACTCCACTCGTTCCACTTCCATCTCACCAAAAGTTGGATCTTTCCCCATGAACAAATGGTACGATGACGAATGCAAGAATCTACATCGAGAACTTCGATATGCTTTCACCCACTCTCAACCCTTCTACCCCGATCTCAAAGCTTCTTATCATCGTCTCCTCCATCGCAAGAAATGACTCTTTATATCTCATAGAAGACGAGAACTTTCTGCTCTCCTTGCCCACTCCCCTAAGCAATTCTGGCATACCATCCTTCCCCAACGCTCCCCTCTTCCATATGACCTCGACCCTACATCCATGTTCTCTCCCACTTCCAATATTTATGATATTCCAGGGCAAGCCCAAATTCATGTTACTTCCCCAACCTCTTCCTGTTACCTATTCTCAGATAGAGATATTAGAGAAGCCATTTGGGTGATGAACAACAAAAAATTAGCTGATGAGGAAGGCTACCAAACATATTTATTTAAGCACAGTTTCCGTGATTTGGTTAGCTACTTGGCTAATCTCTTCAACCATGTAGTCCACGAAGGTTTTCCACTGGCATGGTCACACCACATCATCCATCCAATCCACAAATCAAGCTCCAACTCAAATCCCAATAACTACAAAACGATCATGATGGGCCACACGTTCTCGAAGTTGTATGCTATTATTCTACATAGAAAGCTCTCTAGTGAACTTGAACAGAGACAACTCAGAGGTAGGGGATAGACAGGTTTTAGACCGCCTCATCAAACCATTGACCACATCTCCACCCTTCGCACTGTGATTGAGGAGGCACAACAATTCTCTTCAAAAGCCTACTGTTGTTTCATATATTTTCAAAAAGCTTTTGACTCTGTTCCGAGAGAAGCCTTACTCCAAAGACTCAGAGATATTGGCATCTCGACGACCCTATTGAAAAGTATTATGCACTTATATGAGTCCGTCCTTGGTTGTCTGCACATGGCTCATGGGATGTCTGATTTTATCCTAAGCACTATTGGGGTTAAACAAGGTTGTCCTTTGTCCCCTACCCTGTTTGGGATCTATATTGATGAGTTGGAGGCATTTCTACACGAGCATATCCAGGACACTGGTGGTTTCCTTCTTCACCAGGTTCTGATATCCATTCTACTCCTTGTTGATGACGTGGTCTTCCTCTCCTCATCTCCATAAAGATTACAGAGGCAACTAGACGCCTTAGCTCTATTTTGCGATCTTCGACAGTTGATGGTCAACCTAGGTAAAACCAAGGTTATGATCTTCAATGGGGTGAAGAAAACTTTAGACCTTCACTTACTATTCAGAGGGGAGGAGGTTGAGATCACTAGCACGTACACTTACTTGGGGGTGAAATTCTAAGGTCCCCACTTCAGTTTGTGACCAATGTTTCAGCCTCATATTAACAAAAGATATGGATCCTTAGCCTTTCTTGAGAGACAATGCTTTCGACATCACTTCTAGGACATCTAGTCCAACATGAGCCTCATGGACACCTTGGTCTGTCACACTATTCTATATGGCTCAGAAATTTTGGGACTGTCTTTACTTGAGTCGGATTAGGCTTCAACTGAGAGAGTCCAGAGTCTTCTTCTCCACCGCATCATTAGATGTAAACAGATAGTATCTTAGCACATCATCCTTGCAGAGTTTGGAGCTCAGCCCTTTCAACTTGAGACAGGTTTTAGTTTGGTCTCATTCTTGTAGCGTGTTCGAGGCTTTGCAAACTCGATAGAGTAGGGACCGATATCCTTACTTGGCATATTTCTCTTATGAGACTATTGCTCGTTCTACTCCCTTGGGATGGGCTAGATGTTGGTGTAGAGGAGTTTCAAATCTCTTAGAATCAATGGGCATTTAGTTGGATCATCTCCCTCCTTTCTAATATTCCTTAGATGCTCTTGGTCACCTTTTACCTACTAGACAAGAGTTGAACAAGATCATCAGGGAGGACATCTACAGACAGTTTTTCCAGGTCACCTGGGTCAATCCTCCGGGAGGGTTGCGCCCAAAGATGGCCTTCTACGCTGAGCACTTCTTGGAGTTGAGAGATGGGCTCATTATTTGACCCTAGTACACGATTCACCATTGGATGCATGCTCTTCGCTTTCCTCTAGGCCAGTTCAGAGTAGGCTCTCATAGACTCCGGGTAGAGACAAACCACCAGATTGATAGACCAGACAAAATCTGACAGGTATGTCATTTCCAGGATGTGGAGACCGAGGTGCACTTCATTTTTGGATGCCCTGTCTACTCCGAGATCAAAGGAAGGTTCCATAGCTTGTTTAGATATTCTCAAACCTCGCTGACCTTTTCAGGTATCTCGATCAAATATTTGGCACTATATATGCAGGAGGCTCTTAGGTTTCGAGTGCATATTCTTCAACCTCCCATCAGACCAGACCCCACACAGATGATCACGACATTTTTCAGGGTACTACCTTCAGATAAGGGCACCAAGAGATCGATTGTTACCAGTTCAGATTCATGTTCTATATCAGTGAGGATCTGTGGAACCTCACCCCGCCACATGAGATTTCAGCAACAAATCTGTCTCAGATCCATTCATGGAAGACAGAGTAGGTCCTCTAGAACTTAGTAGTGTGCGAACTCCCCCAAGCAATGATCTAGCAGACAATCCACACTTTCCACCGACCTTTCATCAAGCCAACAAACTTTGTGGAGTTTTTTCAGTGTTCATTCAACCTTGGATGTCAGGAGAGATGG
Source organism: Pinus albicaulis (assembly GCA_034641835.2). Taxonomy (NCBI): domain Eukaryota; kingdom Viridiplantae; phylum Streptophyta; class Pinopsida; order Pinales; family Pinaceae; genus Pinus; species Pinus albicaulis. Next base: position 415,418,979 of record CM076577.1, read on the forward strand.
GTTTGATCCTCAAACCCATTAGCTCTTGGATCTTCTTTGCCAGGGCATTCCATACATTGTATTTTTATGTTCTTGCATTGTACCTTTTATATTCATGCATTGTATCTTTATAGGAGACCGTTTGGTTCTCCCGCATTGTATGGACATCATTGTACTCAACAGTCCCTTTGACCTACTTTGTGGTCATTAGTTGGACATAAATATAATTATCTTATCTTATCTTATGTATGCCATGGCTTCTAGGCTATATGAGAATAATGCATGAAGCTAGTTGCTCATGTTATCCTCTAGGTCCCAATCTCAACAAGTTTAGTTAGACTGAAAGAAAAAGACCCGTTGAGAAAATTTTTGTACTTTGCACTTTAATGATAATCTAATGATTAAATTTTGAACGACAAAAAATAAAACAAAGGGAAATTTAGACCTAGTATCATGATCCTATAATCTCCAAATAACACTTAAGTCATTACAAAATTCAACTTTTCAAAACATTTTACCTAGTTTTAGGCCTAGTATCATGATTCCAAAATCTCCCAATAACACTTAAACATGATAAAGGCATTGCAAAATTCAACTATACAAAACTAAAAAGAAACACTCTCCCCAGAATAGTCATATATGATCATGATGTATTGAAATTTGAAACATTTGGCCGGTGGAGGATAGAGCTCGGCTCCAACTACGCTTTGGATTTCTTACGGAGTGCTCTCCCACTGCCAGGTTGGGTTGAGTCGATTCAGCAACATCTCACGACCAGAGCTCATAACCAATGAGAATGGAAACCAATTATTGAAGGTCACGACTGGAAACCATGTATCTGAGCTGTGCATGGCTAGAGTAAGAAAAGGCTGTTGATTGGGCCCCCAGGCAGGCAAATTTAGAGGAGAGAATGATGGAGTTCACCCCTATTCATCTGAGCTCTACATGGCTTGAGGAAGAAAAGGCGGTGGGTTGGGCAGGCAGGCAAATTTAGAAGAGAGAGAGATGGAGCCCACTCACAATGGCAAATAGTCGTCTGGTTATCGGGACGCGTTATCCCTCAACTGTCATTTTAGGCCATAAACATAAATATATTATGGTAGGAGCATAATGTTGTTGAGAAGATTGCTTTCCATGTCTAGAGGCGCAACCTATACAACATTGGCATTGGCAATATGCCATTACGGATCCAGAGGAAGAATTCTCTCCGTCTTCGACTGTCATCATGTATGTTTCATCTCTGTTTCCATCACCATTACCTTTACTTTGAAGGTCCCAAATTCAGTTGCACTACCTCTATCAATTGCACGTGTGACTACGTGGATGACTTCAAAAGATATGTGCGTGGATTTGTAACAACAGTATGTAGGAAAGACGGATTGAGAGAGGCGCTGCCCATGTTGTCACAGCCAACATACGGCAGTTGGGCTGACTACTACTGTTCACTGCTGCAGGAATGCCTCAAAATGAAGGCTGTGCCAGAAGCCAAACAGGTTCATGCACAGACCATCCAAACTGGGTTTATTTCGGGAGTTTCTATCGTCATCTTTCTCCTTACCATCTATTCTAAGTGGGGTTGTTTGGTAGATGCACGTCAACTGTTTGACGAAATGCTTGAACGAAATTTGGTCTCGTGGACTGCCATGATTGCTGGCTATGTTCGGCGTGGGATGAACGAAGAGGCTTGGATGCTGTTTTCCACAATGCAGCTAACGGGAATACAACCCAATGAGTTTATTTTTGCTACCGTGCTTCCCGTCTGCGCTAACTTGGTGTCGTTGCAGCGAGGGAAAGTGATTCATCAGAGCGTGATTAGATGTGGACTCGAGTCCGATGTATATGTGGGAAGTGCCCTTGTAGACATGTATGTTAAATGTGGGAGCATAGAGGATGCACACCATGTGTTTGACAAAATGTCTACAAGGAACTTGGTGTCGTGGAATGCAATTGTTGCCGGATGTGCCCAGAATGGGTATGTTGATGAGGCTCTTCGGCTCTTTTGGGAAATGCCAGAGCGGAATGTGGTTTCCTGGAGTGCAATGATTGCAGGGTATGCTAAGAATGGGCAGTTCGACAAAGCCCTGGAGATGTTCAGGCAAATGCAGCTCACCGGTGTGAAGGCTAACGTAATTACATTCGCAAGTGTTTTACCAGCATGTGCCAGCTTGGCAGCTCTGAAGCAAGGCAAGGAAGTCCATGAAGGCATAATTCGGTGCAAAATTGAAGAGAATGTTTTTGTGGAAACTGCTATTGTAGACATGTATGCCAAATGTGGAAGTATAGAGGATGCATCTAAAGTGTTTGACAAAATGTCAAAGCAAAATGTGGTTACATGGAATGCTATGATCGTAGGATATGCTATGCACGGATGTGCTCAGGATGCGCTCCAACTATTTGAAAGAATGGTGATTTCTGGCATAAAGCCAGACCGTGTGAGCTTCATTGGTGTTCTCTCTGCATGCTGTCATGCCGGCCTAGTGGATGATGGGTGGCAATACTTTCTTAGCATGGATCAAAATTACCAGATTAAACCTACAGTGGAGCATTACTGTTGTATGGTTGACCTTCTTGGCCGCGCTGGCCATCTACATGAAGCCCAAGACTTGATCGACAAAATGCTGGTGAAACCTGATGCTGCTGTGTGGACGACATTGCTTGGTGCATGTAGAGTCCACACCAATGTTGAGCTAGGGAAACATGTTGCGGAACATCTTCTTGAGTCAAACCCTACAAATTCTGCTCACTATGTACTACTGTCAAACATATATGCAGCAGCTGGTAGATGGACTGACAAAGAAAAGGTGAGAAAATTGATGAAACACTCGAGAATAAAAAGGATGCCGGGATGCAGCTGGATTGAGGTTAATAACAATGTGTATACTTTCCAAGTAGGGGATAATTCACACACACAAACAGAAAATATATAAGCAAATCAATAGGCATTGTCTGAGCAGATGAAGGAAGGAGATGCACCCAACATGATCTTTAGTGTGTATGATGTGAGAAAAAGGCAGAAACAGCATATCTTCTGCTACATAGAGGAAAGCCATTTTTCAAGTTTGTGCCTTTTGACATATACCTAGAAAACCTATGCTAACAAAATTTTGTTGCAAGAACATTTAAATCCATCATTATAAAAATACACAATGCTGTGTGTGTTCTTGGCGATTCTAAGTTAGAAAAGCCATATGCATAAACTTGAGGGGAAAGAAGGCTCTGAATTGGTAGCCCGATATAGGCTTTCTTGGTTTTTAAAGGTGTGTTATTTGCAGCTCCAGTTCATTTCATTTTTCTTAAATTGCATGCAAGCTTAGAATTTGACAATCACCTATGCTCGTCAACATAAATTTTGATGATGGTTTCATATTTCACCAGAATAATCTTAAATGTCTTAACTCTATACATGTGATACATCCCCTATCGAGGATAAGAGGTCGGAGATGTCCCCAACTTTACAGAAAACACAAGGGTTGGCTACAGGACATCTTGAGGCTGTCTCTTGTCCAAAGGGGATGTGGGGATGTCCTTCAACCTGAACAAGAGACACTCAAACTCAAGGGGATGTGGGGATGTCCTTCAACCTGCACATGGGACACTCAAACATGCCCTCTAGGGAGTACGATAAAAAGATCAGGCTGCCCTTCGTCCAAAGGGGATGTGGGGATGTCCTTCAACTAGCACGAAGAACACTCTCACATCCCCACTGGGGGTGGTAGGGGAAAAAGGACATGAAGCTTGTAAGATATATATATATATAAACATTGGTTATTAAACAATTTGAAAATGATCTTTTGGATTATTAGCAAAATTTGTAGTGTAAAAGAGAGTCAAACATATCTAGCTCTATAGTAAATTGAGCCCGTGTCTTGCAGATCCCCTAGAGCTCTTTGTGCTCCTCTCTCTTCCATGCCTTTGGCCCTAGGAGTCGCTCCTCCTCTGCCCCCTCCATCACTTGATAGAGATGCGTTCAAGGCCCTGGTTTTGGCTCTCCCTCAGCGTTCTAAATCTCAACCCTCCCAATTTGTTAAACGGTTGGATAAAATCCCTAAGGTACCTATTAATGTTGCTCAATCTCAAACAGTGGCATTTAGAATAGTAGATTAGGGTTTAATTGACCAATTTATAGGGATTTGGCCCTCCCCGAGGACCTTAAATACTTAGTTGACAAAAATTGGCACCCTTTGACTAAAGGGAAATTATCTTTGTCTTTTTGTGGGCGGGGTTTTTTCGCCTTCTTGTTTGAAGAAAAAGCAGATCGATATTTGGTCTTTACAAGTGGTCTTTACTTCTTAGGTTCTAGGGTATTGTGACTCAAGAGATGGAATCTTGATTTCAATCCAGAAAATGGTTTTTCATCTACAGTTCTAATAGGGGTCAAGTTACCTCATCATCCCCTCTATTGTTGGAATGAGGATATTATAAGAAACATTGGCATTCAGTACATCGATTGCGCTGAAGCATGAGATGGGATGTTTGCGTGTGCCCTGATTCGTGTTGAGGTGGATTTGGAGAAAGGCTTCCTTGACGTGATCCAACTCTCTTTGGACAATTGGACCTTTATCCAACCAATACATTATGTTTAAAACCCGCTTAAATGCAAAGCTCGCCATGGATAAGGCCACTTTGCCAAGAACTATTGCAAAGGCAAAACAAGTCCTAGACAAGCACAACTAGGGGAGCAATGGTAACAACCTCTATAACAACCTAAAAGGAATAGGCCCTGTGTAAGGCAGGATGCCCCTCCTAAGATCCCCTTTTCATCAAATGTAGCTCCATGGTACCCATCCCCCTCGAAGTGCAATAGTGGAACACATTCTCACTCTAGCAGTAAAGGAAGTGATATGGATCCTTTGGGAAATAGGTACGAGAGTCCAGTGCATCTGGAAAATATGGAATTTCCCTCGATCTCAAATGAACATATGGTAGAAGGACAAAAGTGAGTGCAAATGTCCCCTTTGGAGAATGTCTCATGAAGATATAGATCTAGAGGAAGAGGCGTATCACTCTTTTTCCAATGCTAAAATTTCTTTGGGTCACCCTTTCTTTGGTTCAACTTTGGTTGATGAGAGATCAGATGATGGGACATAACAGGACATCGGGGCAAGTAGAATAGTTAAAAAAGTTGGTAGAAAGGCCCATTGTGACAAACATGAAGAACAAGCCAACAAGGACTAGGAAATGGAAACCTAACCCACCGTAGAAGGCATGCATAGTAGGGGCCCAAGGATCACTAGGAATGAAAATGGCTCGACACCTCCTCAGGGAGGAAACCTCAAATCCACAAGTAAGTAATGAAAGTTGTCTCTTGGAATTGCAAGGGCTTGGGAAGTGAAGGGAAAATACTAACAACTAGAGATTTGAACAAGGAAGAAAAGCCCACAAATATGGTGTAAAAGCAATAAGTTCTAGGGGGGCATTTGGGTGTTTATGTACCCTTTGGTCCTCATCTATGTTCCAGTTGATTAAGGTCTAGAGCAGTCTCCACTAGATATCAATTATTCGTTTCTACATCCCTTTTGGCAAGGTTTTTAACATAATTAATGTCTATATTCCATTGGCATATTAGGAAAAGGTGCTCTATATGAACTCCCTTTGTAGCCTTATGGAGTCAAAGCTTGGTCTCAATATTAATTTTGCTGGGGATTGACACACTACCTTGCACAAATGGGAAAAAAAAGGAGGGTGTGTAGTTTGAGGCCCTTTTAGGGAGAAAATGGAAGACTTTATCTCCTTATTGGATTTGATTGATATAAAGCCAATCAAAGGCAAATATATATGGAACAATTGTAGGAAGGGGTTAGCACACATTGCTGCTTATCTAGATCATTTTTAGGTTCATAGTGATTTCTTGGATCGAAGATTTTCCTTCTCCTCACATACCTTAGCATGGATTAGTTGGATCATCGACCTATTGTTTTGTCTCTTCATGCTCAGGAAGACTACAAACCTCTCCCTTTTCGATTCAATCTGTAGTGGATTCAAGAGCCAAAGTTCTTTGCTTTTGTATCCCTTGCTTGGTATCATTGGGTCAAGGGCTCCCCAAATCATATATGGAAACAAAAAACCAAATTTGTGAAAACAACCTTCAAGGCCTAGGCCAAGGAACTATTTTATGCCAAAGACTAAGACACTCTTGCTCTCAAAACCCTTTCAGGGGAGATTCAAAATCATATTATTGAACAAGGGTTGATGACCTTGGAATTATTATTGGAGGAGAAGATGGGGTTCCTTTGGTTGCAAATGGATTTTAGGGCGAAAGAAGAGCACTGGAGATTGAAATCAAAGAGCTTGTGGCTGCAAGAGGGGGATCATAATGCCCACTAGTTTCATAAGCAGGCCAAAATCTGCCTATGGTGCAATAATGTTCATTCCATCTTTGCGAATGAGGAATTACTTTATTCCTTTGATGAGATGAAAGAGGTAAACACCCTCCATTTTGGAAATGTTTATTCAAAACAAGGACAAGTGCAAGATGAGGATGCTGCAACTATGCTAGAGCATATCCCTTTGATAATATCCATGGAAGAGAATCATGGGTTAATGCAACTAGTAATTGAGGAAGAAATTTGGGAAGTGATTCTCTCCTTTGACCTTGATAAGGCTTCTGGTCTAGATGGCTTCACATCCCACTTCTAGAGAAAGTGTTGGAATATTACCAAAATTCGAATTTGATTAGAAAGATAAATCTAGCACTTCTAGCACTTGTTCCAAAAGAGGTAAACCCCTTTACTTTTCTTAGATTTCGCCCTAATTCCTTTTGTAGTGTCTCTTACAAAATCATCTCAAAGATTATTGCAAAATGTTTAAAACCTATACTCCCCGAGCCAATCTCTAAAAATTAGGTAGGTTTTGTGGGAAAGAGGCAAATAGTGGATAATATTATCTTGTTCAAGAGACCATTTATTCTAACATAAACAAGAGAGAAAAGGGTATGATCTTAAAGTTGGATACAACCAATGCGTTTGACTGTGTCATACATAATTTTCTCTTTGAAACCCTCAAGCACTTTGGCTTTGGCAAGGGGTTGATAAATTGGATTTCAGCTTGTATTGTTGGTCCTTGGATCCCCTCATTAGCCAATGGAAGATCTAGTATAAGCTTTTTCAAAGCCTCAAGTGGTCTATGACAGGGTTGTCTTCTTTGCCCACTCTTGTGTATTATTATGGCGAAGTCTCTAAGTCAGAAATTGGACTTTGAAAGGAGGATATAGTAACTTCTAGGCATTAGATTTGTTAGAGGGGTCAAAAATATTAATCACACCCAATTCACTTATGACACAATGTGGGCATGCTTTTGTGATAATTTTTCGAGGTTCAAATCGATTTTGCTAAGTTTTGTAAATGCCTTAGGGGGTTTGATTAACTCAGAGAAGAGTGATATTTATGCATGGAACATCAATTGTGCCACACAATCTACATTATTTCGTGTTCTGCACTTTCCAAACTAGGAAGGATGGACCTAGTTTTGATATTTGGGTATTCCTATATGCCTTAAGCCCTTTCCACATCCCTCATGGTAACTTTTTCTCTCTAAACTTAAAAAAAAGTTTCCTAATGGGTAGCCCAATGGATAAGCGTTGCAGGATGTTTAGTCCCTTTAAAGGACTCTTTGCCACTCTTTCAATTCTCAACTTTATTGGCCTCAAATAGGGTTAGAACAACTGTTGCCCAAGAACTCAAAAAATTTCTCTAGCAAGGTGGGAAATCCAATACCAAGAGATTGCATGTGGTGAGTGAGGGAGTGGTTAGGACCCCAAAGAGACACGAGGTTCTAGGTGTAGAAGATCTTACTTTGATGAATATCCCTCTTGGCACCAAGCTCCTTTGGAGGCTTATATCAAATTAGTATGACTGGTGGAAGCATGTTCTCCATCAGAAATATCTTGGCAGTGACAAAAGATGTCTTGAGCTCTTCTCCCTGGCCAGGGGAAGGCCTTGTTGAGATTCAACAAGATGATGAGCTTAGTGAAAATGAGTCGCCTTCACTAAGTGGGCCCGTAGGCTATTTTTAGGTGCAAGTCTATTTTTAGACATGGTGATAATATTTCAGAAGTTGCAGGATGCTATTTGTGGATGGTTGGTCAAGTTGGTTTTAGAATATTGGGTGAAGTCTATTTATAGATTGTTGATCTAAAAATAGAAGTGTCGATTATTATTAGCTCTTAATAATAATCTGACAATAAACATCAACTTATTCTCTTGGAGCACTTAATTTCAATGAACAGATTTGGCAAATCAGTGGGCTGAAGGAATTACGCAATTCCTAGGGTTTACTGGTGGTTCATGCATGGAGGACTCAGTTAGAACTGAAGTGGCAAAGTTGTGACAGAGTTGGAAGAAGTAGTTATGGAGTTGTATTTAGTTTAACTCAGTTAGACTCAGTTGAGCTTGTTGTATCTAGTCTAACTGATTGATACACTAGTGAGAGTGGAGTGAATTAATTAGTTAATTAATTCACAAATAATAACTCATTAATCAACTGAACAATACAGCAGTTAACTACAATGCATGTCAGTTCCAGTGGAGACCCAGTGGAGAGATAGGCGAAAGGGCAAGATGGACTATCTGTTGTGACTATAGTGATGCATTGATTGCACCACACACACATTGGAGTTGCCAATGAGGATTGTGCGGTGCAAGCAAGGTAGACTAATCTATTACAGTCGTTTCTTCGCCAGGATCGCGTTAAAGGAGTGAAGATCAGTGCTCCTTCTCTTTGCAGATTTTCTGATTAGTGTGTGAAGATTGATTGTACTGAGAACTTGATGTACTAAGCTTTGTATGAGATTGTTACATGATCTCCATGATACATAATATATGATAGTTGGGGTTTTCAGCTTCAGGCTTTCCCGTTAAACAACTGTGTTATGTGCGATTGTTTTTATTGCTTCATGTGTTTGTAATTGATTTTAATTTCTGCAAAAGATTAACAGTGGAAGGATTCTGTATTTAGCAAGAAGATAAATATTGTTAGATCAGGAGAATCTGGATATATACATTCATCTTGTATATAATTTCTACATGGTATCAAAGCAATGTTAATTCTTGAAGATTGCAATTGTGAAGAATTGTTGAGTTTGCTAGTGGACAATTCGAATTTGCTGCAGAAAATTCTTGGTGCGACAGTTGAGTATATATTGAAATGTTTTTCAATGGGTTGCGATTGGAGTATGCCCTTGATGGCAGCTCGAATTACATAGCCTAGAAGGATATGATGGAGGCAGTGCTGAAAGATAATGGACTGAAGGAGTTCATCGATAGCAATGTTCCTAAGCCGAGATCTAGCGATGCTGCATTACTTGACGCATGGCAAAAGAAGGTAGCAAAGACAAGAAGAATTTTGTTGGAAGGTGTGAAGGACCATATTGTGTCTAGCCTTCACGGGAAAGCCACTCCATTTGCAATGTGGAAGGCTTTGACAGATTTGTTCCAAAGCAGCAACGAACAGAAGTTGGCGCTGAAAGATAAGCTCAAAAAAATAAAAATGGAGAAGAGCGACAGTATTCCAAAATATATCACGAAGTTTGTCCACTGTAGGGATGAACTGGGAAGTGTGGGGATTACTGTTGATGATGAAGACTTGGTGAGCTTGGCTCTCCTTGGGCTTTCGAAGAGTTGGCATAGCTACGAAGACTCTGTCAATGGACGGGAGAAATTGCCGGGATGGGAGCGACTTTGGTCGAATCTTGTGCAAGAGGAGATAAGGCGAAGTACCAGGGATGGCTCTTCATCGAAGAATGAAGATGAAGAGAATTGCGCTTTGGCTGCCAAACCAAGGAAAGGGAAGGGGAAGAAATTCCCTCCAAAATCCGAAGCTAAAGGCAAGAAGCAGGATTTGTCCAAGGTGAAGTGTTTTCACTGTCACGAACATGGGCATTTCACCACTAATTGCCCACAGAAGAAGAAGAACAAGAAGGCTGCTGGAGTTGCAACTGGAGAGGCCTTTGCCTTGCAATTTGAACTTGATTTCTCTTTGATCGCATGCTTGGTTTCAAGCTCCATGGGATTGGTGTGGTATCTTGATAGTGGTGCGTCTTTCCATATGATGGGAGACAAGGAGTTGTTTAGTGACTTGGAGGAGAAGGACCTTCAAATTCATATAGAGATGGGTGACGATGGTCGATACAATGCGACCGACATTGGGACCATTACCTTTGAGAGGGAGTCAGGAATCCATTTCTATTAAAAGATGTCATGCATGTTCCAGGTCTGAAGAAGAACTTGGTCTCGGTTGTAATGTTTTAAGATAGAGGTTATGACGTTGTTTTCAGCGAGGGAAAATATTTCCTGCGACATAAAACAACGGGTCAAACCAAGAGGATAGGGATTCGAGTTAAGAATCTCTACAAGCTGGAGGTAGATGGCTGCGCTGCAATGATGGCAAAGGAGAAGAAGTGGTGAGCCGGGATGAGGGCGAATTATGGCACAGGAGATTGGGCCATCTTCACCATGGCGCTTTGAAGATTTTGCAGCAGATTTCTACTGGACTTCCCAAGGGTTCTCTTGCGCAGTCAGATCAGTGCAAGGGATGTACTATGAGTAAGTTTTTGAAGACCACCTTTCATGAGAACGAGAACCGTGCTTCGGTGATCCTGGAGAGAATTCACACAGATGTGTGTGGACCGTTCTCGATTGCTTCAACAACAAAACACAAGTATTATGTTATATTTGTTGATGACTATTCTTGTAGACGCTGGATCTTCTTCATGCAGAAGAAGAGCGAAACATTCTCAAAGTTCTGTGAGTTTAAAGCATTGGCGGAGAAGGATTCGGGGAAGCAAGTGAAAGCTCTACGGAGTGATAATGGTGGTGAATACATCTTGGGCGAATTCAAAGACTTCTGTAGCAAGAATTAATTCGAAGAGAACTCATAGCGCCTCATAACCCACAACAGAATGGGGTCACGAAGAGGAAGAACAAAACGATTGTGGGTGTTGCACGAGCAATGTTGCACGACCAGGGCCTACCAATGCACTTGTGGGCGGAAGCATGCAACACTGCGGTTTATGTGCAAAACCGTTGTCCTCATAGAGTACTTGGCATGAGTACACCTTTAAGAAGCTTTTACTGGTAAGAAGCTTGATATTTCTCATTTGAATATTTTTGGCTCATCTGTTTACATTCATGTGACAAAGGACGCCAGGAAGAAGCTGGAACCGACTGCAGAAGATGGGATATTTGTGGGGTACACAGAAACACCCCATAATTATCGTGTGTATTTGCCAAATAGTCGAATGACTATGGTGCGACGGGATAAAAAATTCAATGAGGTGAAAGCCATGAAGTTGTCACTTGAGAGGGAGCTACACTTGCATGCAGAGGAGGAGCTACTTGTTCCCAAAGATGAGCCTCTAGATGTGGATCAGCCATAGGAGGAGATTCATGGAGTGGAGGAGTCCACTCATGCAAAACCAAACATCAGAACAGGCAGAAAGCGTGCCACGGAAGTTGAGAGACTGAAGCTTGATGCAGCAGAGAATGTAGGAGTCCCTACATCACAACGCAGACAGAGACAGTCACCTAACCGATTTACTGGATACATGGCTTTTATGAGCAAGTGTATCGTGACAGAGCCATCTTCTTTTGAAGAAGCAACGCAGGAGCCCACATGGGTAGATGCCATGGTGGAGGATTATGACTCCATTGTCAGAAACAATGCTTGGGAGATTGTTCCAAGGCCGGTTGGTAAATCAGTTGTAGGATCAAGATGGATCTACAAGGTAAAGCAAGCTGCTGATGGGAGCGTTGAGAAGTATAAGGCAAGATTTGTTGCCCGGGGCTTCTCACAGATCGAGGGGATTGATTATGAAGAAACCTTTGCACTTGTTGCACAATATTCTTCCATAAGGACCATCCTTGCCCTCTCAGCGCAGATGGGTTGGCACATTCATCAGATGGATGTGAAGACTGCGTTCCTTAATGGGATCATTGAGGAAGAGGTGTACATTGAGCAGCCTGAAAGATTTGAGATCTTCAATAACGAGTCGCATGTGTGCAGGCTGAAAAGAGCGCTATATGGGCTAAAGAAAGCACCTCGTGCTTGGTACACACGGATCGGCAACTATTTCACTGGACTTGGCTTCACCAAGAGTGAGGCGATTGCAAACCTGTACCAAATTGTGGTGGAGGGTAAGCTTTTAATCGTTGTTCTTTATGTTGATGATTTAATACTAACAGGTGATGAGCAGTTGATACACTCATGCAAGGTAGATCTTGCAAAGGAGTTTGAGATGAAGGATTTGGGCCTCCTTCATTATTTCCTTGGCTTGGAAATATGGCAGTGGGAAGGTGAATTGTTTGTGTTTCAAGGCAAGTATGCCCAGGAGATACTGGAGAAGTTTCACATGCAAGGCTGCAAGCCTATCGACACTCCTCTTCTAGGAAATTGGAGGAAAGAGGATGCTACATTGGCAGAGGTAGTGGATGCCATTGTTTATCAACAGTTGGTGGGTTTGCTCATGTATTTAGTTAATACAAGACTGGACATATGTTATGCGGTGAACTAGCTTTCACGAGCGACGGTTAAGCCTACCAAGCTCTTTTGGAAGGCAAGCGAGCATGTCTTGAGGTATCTCAGGGGCACATCTGAGTATGGCTTATGGTACAGACAGACGGATGAGGTGAAGTTGCATGGCTTCACTGATGCAGATTGGGTAGGCAGCCCAACAGAGAGAAATAGCACATCAGGAGGGGTTTTCAGTATCAAATCTACAACAGTTTCTTGGTACAGCAGGAAACAAATATCCGTGGCACTCAGTTCAGTGAAAACATAATACATGGCAGCAAGTCAAGCTGCATGTGAGGCTATCTGGATGAGGAAGATCCTGGTTGGTTTTTTCGGTTCACATTTAGATCCGACAGTGATAGATTGTGATAATCAGAGTTGCATTAAACTCTCGATTAATCTTGTGTTTCATGATAGATCTAAATATATTGATATCCGGTATCATCATATTAGAGATTGTGTGCAGTGGAAGATCATGTTGCTTCAGTACATTCTTATAGAAGATCAAGATGCAGATATTCTGACAAAGGCGCTCGCTAGGAGAAAATTCGAATACCATAGAGGTAGGATCGGGGTGAAGGATAATCCCTATCTTGTTGAGAGGGAGTGCTGAGATTCAACAAGATGATGAGCTTAGTGAAAATGAGTCGCCTTCACTAAGTGGGCCCGCAGGGTATTTTTAGGTGCTAGTCTATTTTTAGACATGGTGATCATATTTCAAAAGTTGCAAGATGCTATTTGTGGATGGTTGGTCAAGTTGGAAAAATAAATGAAATTCTATTTTTAGAATATTGGGCAAAGTCTATTTATAGATCGTCGATCTAAAAATAGAAGTGTCGATTATTATTAGTTCTTAATAATAATCCGACAATAAACATCAACTTATTCTCTTGGAGCACTTAATTTCAGTGAACAGATTTGGCAAATCAGTGGGCTGAAGGAATTACACAATTCCTAGGGTTTACTGGTGGTTCATGCATGGAGGACTCAGTTAGAACTGAAGTGGCAAAGTTGCGACAGAGTTGGAAGAGTAGTTCATGGAGTTGTTATTCAGTTTAACTCAGTTAATGGAGTTAAACTCAATTGAGCTAGTTGTATCTAGTCTAACTGAATGATACACTAGTGAGAGTGGAGTGAATTAATTAGTTAATTAATTCACAAATAATAACTCATTAATCAACTGAACAAATACAACAGTTAACTACAGTGCATTTCAGTTCCAGTGGAGACTTAGTGGAGAGATAGGTGAAAGGGCAAGATGGACTATCCATTGTGACTATAATGATGCATTTATTGCACCACACACAGATTGGAGTTGCCAATGAGGATTGCGTAGTCAAGAAAATGTAGATTCGAATTCATTCAAGGGTCTTCTTCTCCAGGGATTGCGCAGTGGAGTGTGCTATCGTGTGGCAAGACATCAAGGTATGGATTCTTTGCAGATTTCTTCGAATAGTGTGTGACGACACAAAATCAAAGCTTGATGTACTAAGCTTTGTATATGATTGTTACAGATCTCCATGATACATAATGATAAGGTTTTCACAAGCTTCAAACAATTGTGTGTTATGTGCGAATTCTTTATTGCTTCATGTGTTTCATAACTGATTTTTAATTTCCAAAGTAAAAGATTAACAGTGGAAGGATTCTGTATTTAGCAAGAAGATAAATATTGTTAGATCAGGAGAATCTGGATATATACATGCATCTTGTATATAATTTCTACAGGCCTCAAATACAGAGGCTACTCATTGCGATAATTCCCCTAATTAATTCTCAATTGACTTGGGTCATGGGAAATGGAAGACAAATCTATCTGGGAAGAAAGCATCACGAGCCATCCTCCAATTGGTCGCAATCCTGCTTGCTTCCTCTTTTTTTTATGGATGGAAAGTAGTGGGATGTTTTCCCTTTATGAAATTTCTCATTGGTCAATTAATGGGGATTGGTTCGGGTGGAATTTTAGGCCCATCCCTTCCCTCCTGCAGCCCCTTCATTTTCTTGTGAGTGTTGGCCTTTAAAATGTGCTCCAAGTCACATAAATGACGAAGATTCCCCCAACTTGGGGTGTTTTGGGTACTTTCTATAGAATGGATATGAATCTCTCCTATATCTAAATGGGCTTCCCTCGAAGTCAGAGATATGCTCTCATATATGGCATCTAGATGGTTTACCCAAAGTTAATATCTTTTTCTGGACCTTGGCCCATAAAAAGCTTCTTACCACATAAAATTTGGCTAAGCGTGGAATCCACGGACTATGAAGTTGTGTCTTTTTTCTCAGAAAATAGTGAATCAATTCCCCATATTTCCCTGGAGTGTGATTTAGAAAGAAGGTGTGGTCTGTAGCTCTCCAAGGATTAGCTCCTCGACTGTAATTTTTGGTCCATCTGCACTAGCCCTTTGACTCTTCGTATAAATCTTATGTGAACTTCTTTCTTGGCAAACCTTTATTCAAGAGATTGTGGTAGGCTCTGCCTAAATTCATATGTTGGAAAGTTTGGTTGGTTTGTAATTGAGTCATGTAATACCCTTGACTGGAACCCCGAATTGTAATATATATGTACATTTTACGCTGGTGAGCTGAGTTCCGTTGAGTTAGGCTGGTGGGCCAGTGTACATATGTGTTTGAAGGTTGGTGGGCTTGTGTGGTCAGGTTAGAGAGCCCATGCATTAAAATGTTGACAAGCTTAGTAAATATATCATGCTGAATTAATAAAATAACACCACGACTATGAACTAGCAACAAAAATAGTATGGGGGCTTAGGACTCCACAAAAAGGGAAAGGTGAGGTGGCAAAACCAAGACGTGGTTCCTAAGCCAAATAACTATTACTAATATAATATTCTTATTCTTATGGTAACTTTATGGGATGATATTAAATATATTATAATATTATAATATATTTAATATAATATTAGTTATCCCTAACCATAAATAAAAGGAATGCGAGCCTTATTTTTTATCAGAGACTACCAAGGATTCACTGTGGTTTTGGTTTTGGAGAGAACTAGAGGACCCCTAGCTATTGTACTTGAGAACCTTAGGTAGTAGGTTAGGGTACAAGTTCACTCCTCCTTGGATGGCCTTGGGGAAGGTTGGAGCCTTGGAGGGAGAAGTGTAGGGACACGTGTCTTTGTATGGGCTTAGAGGGTACCTGTAGTCCCTCGAGGGCAATAGGAACCCTAGAAAGCCACATGGCTCTAAAGACATCTGTAATGAATAAAATGTATATAAAATAATGCAAATAATGTAAACAATAATAATAATAAATAAGGATTAACTAACTAGTAATTAGTTAATGAAGAGGTATGTCCCTAAGGACATGTGCTTTGGTGAAGAGGTATCTGCCTAGGTATATAAGCAGACCCTCACCCTCATTTGTAATCATCTTATCAATTCTTTTATATAATATTCAATATACAACTACTTGTCCTACAATGGATGTCTTTGTTTTCGAAGTATTCTGAAGATAATTGTTGCGTATATGAACCTTGTTTGTTACAATGGTATTAGAACATAATCGAACTTTGTTTGTTACATTGATATCATAGCCACGTTGACAGATCCCGACCTTTAGCCATCAATTATTAGTCAACCTTGTTGTCGTACAATTGAAGCATTTCACTACACATTTGTTGGAGGTTCTCCAATTTACCCATTAGGTCTTTCACCATTTTAAAAAATAAGAAGAAAGAAAAAGAAAGATAGTGATAAAAAAATAATAGGAAAAGAAAAGATTAAGAAACAAAAAGAATGAAAAGAAAAAAAAAATATTAAAATTAAATAAATAATAGTTTATATATATATATATATATATATTAAAAAAAACCAACGCGTACAAACAAACTGGCCCACCACCGCGAAGTGCTTGCAGTCGTCAGTGTTGTCAACCGAATTCCTGATTTTCCCGTCCAAACGTGCAACCCTAAGCCTCTGTAACCTCGGCAGGCCGCCACAGTGGCCACTAGCCCGCAGAGTACCTGCAACCGCTGCCCTCTGCGATACAACTGACTCTGCACACCACTGTCGCATGTTAGCCGCCATACAAATCCACACTCTTCCCATAGTCATCTGACCGTTGCACCCATGATTTTCCCATAGTAGCCGTCTAGTCACAGTCTAAAACTACTGCCGCATTCTCTTGAGCCACTGCGTCTAAATTGCTTATATGCCGTCCATAACTCACTCTAGCCGCCACCACCCTTTGTGGCCCTGTTGCCACAACCACTATATCATTTGGGGATCAATTCTTGTATTCATTTAACAATTCAAACCATTGATTTAGTTGACTATTGGAAAATTCATAATTTTTTGAGTTCATTTTATTGATTGGCCTTGAACAACCACATCTGTCAATCGAGTTAAGGGTTTCAGAAAAGTCATGACTGTGTAAGAATCACATCAGATATAATGATTTAAGGAATTAATCTGTGATGAGTCGAATTTTTTATAACTATACTTGAAAAAGGGCTTTAATTTTTTTTTTAATAACAAACATTCTCCTTTAGACTATTTTAAAAAAGGAATATAATAAAGGGATAGTTATTGAGTAGTCTAATCAAAAGTGTTGGTACACTATTCTAGATAAGACAAGGAAAAAAAGGTCTCAAAGGGAAAGTACTCGGGTCCTTCGCAAGAAACAACATTTAAACAAGTCCTCTTTGCAAGCATGTGGCAACAAGTCCAAAGGAAAAGGAAAAGTCATTGATGATTATGCTTTATATAGTCCCACATCCACACGTCTCACTTGGTCATCTGATCTTTATGTGAAAGAACTTTTAAATGTAAAAGAGAGGTGGGAAGTAGTAGAAGCTAAAGAGCTGGAAAGAGATTGTATAATCCATATAATAATAGCTGAAAACCAGGCTTTAGCAGAAAGCAACAAAGTTCTGAAGGAGAAAGTGTCATTGCTACAAGAAGCTCTCCGAATAGGGAAAACAGAATGGCAATGCATGAAAGTAGAGGTGCAAAATATGAAGAAATTTGCAGTGGAGAATACAGAGGTGATGAATGTGAAACCATCCCAGGATAAGGGGAAAGTAGTTGCCCAAATAGACAACAATGAAGGGACATCAAGAGAAGAGAGAAAAGGAGATTCTACAAAACTCTCCAAAACTTGCGCTCAAGTTATTAGCAATTCTGCTAAGAGGGAAGGAGAAACAAACATTCAGGTTGACAACATGCAAGATAGAGAAAGAGAGGAAAGATAGAATAAAGCAACAAACATAATTATTAAAGGGGTAAAAGATTATGAGAAAAATGAATGTACTCTTGACCTTGCAAGAGACTTCTTGAAAGACAAGCTCCAATGGCAAGGACAAATACGTCAAGCATGGAGAGTAGGTAAGCTTAACGGTGAGAGAGCCAGGCCCATAAAAGTCATCATGCCCAGCTTGCGTGATAAAGATATCATTCTAAGCAAAAAACAACTCTTGAGGGGTTCTCGGTTTTTTCTAGAAGAAGATTTCACTGTAAGACAACAAGAGGAAAGGAGGGACGAAATAACAAAAGTTAGGGCAGCAAGAGATGAAGGAAAAAGAGCATGGATCTATAAAGGTAAAGCCGTGATAGCGCAATTTGGACCTCCTTTCAAAACAAGGCAACAAAACGATAACAAAGAAGAGGCAGCAAACTCTTCAGCAAGAAATGAGGAAGCAAGGTCAGTATGGGCAAGCAGGGACAAAGACTCAACTGTGAGTCTTGCATGTCAAAACAAATAACAATCAAGTCGTACCCAGGTTTCTTTAAGATTAGTTTCTTGGAACTGCAGGGGTTACCCATGGAGACGAGGACCAGGGTTAGGGTCTATTGCGGAAGGTAGAGACATAATTTGCCTCATAGAAACACATGAGCATGAAGGGTGCAAGACACATCTGTTTGAAGGGTATTGGAAGATAGCAGTGTGGAACAAGGCAGCAGGGAATGGCAAAGGGCATGGGGATATCATGGTATTAGTAAGAGAAAAAGAAGGTCGTTTCATTCAACTAGAAAAAGAAGACCCAAATAAGCAATTTGTCTGGCTTAAAATATCAGAAAATGGAAATCACATCAGAATTGCATCATGCTATTTTGTGCTGCAAGTTTCGAAAATCTACAAAAGTAGAGGGCTTGACCACAAAGATCCCTTTGCAGCCCTAAAAACAGATATTGCAATATATTCTCAGCTAGGTGAAGTCCTTATAGTGGGGGATTTCAATGCTAGAACTGCAGGTGAACAAGCTAGCATTATTTGTTGTAAAGAAGACTGTGACCCTATCTAGCTTACAGAAGAGAGTAATCATCAGTGGGAATGAATTTCAGAGGATAAAGGTTGCAATCTCTTTGGAGAACAATTGCTTACGCTATTGTGGGGCTTTCAATTAGTCATTTGTAATGGTTTGACTAGATGGGAAAAGTCCGGTAATTTCACTTGCAATACTTACAATGGAGCAAGTGTAGTAGATTATGTAATTTTCTCGCATAGTTTGTGTGAGAAAATGGAGGAAGTGCTTATTGGAGATCAAATTTGGGACTTAAAATCAGATCACAAGCCAATTTATTTAAGTTTCTCTTGGACTGGAAAGAAGCAATTAGGGTCAAAAACTCAGTGTGTTCAACAAAATCCCCCAAAGGGCAGAATTCTTTTGACTCCAAAGAATTGTAATACCTTCAAAATAACGCTAGAGAGGCTCTTCAAGAAGGAGGAAATCTCATCTCATGGCCTTCATAGTCACGGATTAACACATTTAATTCAAAGCGCACTTGCTGAGTGCAAAAGAGAAAAAATTAAGAAGTCTGAAACAAATTGCTTTCCAGTTAATGCTTGGTTTGACGAGGAATGCAAAAAGGCAAGGAGAAGGTGGAAGGAATCAAACACGGATAACATAAAGCTCAAAGCTTACAAGCAGATAGTAAAAAAGAAAAAGGTTGATTTCATGGTTTCAAGGAGAGAAGAACTAATCTTCCTCGGGAAAAATAACCCCAAATTATTCTGGAAGGAGCTCCAACCGAAAAAGGTGCAAACTGAAAACAACATTACAACTTCTAAATGGTTTGACTATGCAAGACAACTTTATGAGCAGGATCCCAAGGTTGACCCTCCTCCCTTGGTCAACACAGACACAAAACTCTTCACGGTGCAAGAGGTAGAGATGGGTATCAAGAAGTTGGGCATTGGAAAAGCAAAAGACTTAGATGAACTCCAAGCAGAGTATCTAAAGTGGGGCTTAAAAATTCTTTCACCTCACATCACAAAAATTTTCAACAACATCTTACAGCAGGGGTTCCCCACAGATTGGACAACTAGTATGGAAATACCTCTTTTCAAGAGTGGTGACGTCAATAATCCTTCCAATTATAGAACCATAATGATAAACCCCTTGTTTGCTAAGTTATTTGGAAGCATGTTGGAAAAGAAAATTAGCAAGTGGGCAGAAGAAAGAAATAAACGTGCTAAAGGGCAAGCAGGTTTTAGACCTAAACATTCCACAGTTGATCATTGTATAACTTTAAGGCACATCATTGAAAAAGGTTGGGAAAAAAAGGAAGAAGTTTTTTGTTGCTTTGTTGATTTTAGAAAAGCCTTTGACACGGTTCCTAGGGATAAGCTTTGGGGCAGAATGGAGGAACTCGGGGTTCCCAGGCATTTGAGAGCAGCTGTGCATAGGCTGTATGAAGAGGTGAAAGTCAAAATTAGAACTTCAGCAGGCATTTCTGAAAGTTTTAGAAGCGATATCAGGGTCAAGCAAGGTTGCCCATTGTCTCCTACCCTTTTTGGGTTATATATTGACAAGCTTGAAGAGTGGCTAAATTCGCAAGGGGGTGACGGTATCCATTTGGGCAAGTTCGTTATAAGGCTTCTTTTGTACGCAGATGACCTTATATTGATTGCTAAATCGGCTCTTGGTTTGCAAGAGCACTTACATTCCCTTGAGCATTTTTGTAGAAGGGTGGGGATGCAAGCCAATATTAGCAAAACGAAAGTAATGGTTTTTTCTAACAAAAGAAAGCATAACCAACATAAGTTCTACTTTGAAGGCAACATTCTGGAAGAAGTTGTAGACTACAAATACCTCGAAATTGACTTCAATAGAAAGTTGGGATGGTTGTAGAAAGAAAATAACTTTAGGGGGTTGGAAAGAATTTTATGCTCTTCAAAACAGGTGTAGAGAGGCAGAAATGTGGGACTGAAAAACCACTCTAACTCTTTTGGGGCTTCTAATGATTCCAGTGATTCTCTACGGTTGTGAACTGTGGGCCAGCAACACAACCAAGATGCAGTGGAAACAAATTGAGAAAATTCAGAAGTGTTTGATTACAAACAAATTCAAAATTAAAAGTGTAGTTCCTTATGCTATCTTGTTAAGTGAAACAGGGGCTGCTCCTATTGAAGCAATTGCCATGGTGCAAGTCATAAGGTATTTGAAAAAAATTGAGCAAATGGAAGAGGGTAGATGGCCTAAGGTTGTGTTAGGTGACAGATTGTGCAAAAGAAATAATACTTAGATGTGGCAAAATAACAAATGGTTTAGTAAATTGGGTATTTGCTTGAGCATGTGTCCTACAAACAGTGAAAAGATAAAAACTTTTGTTATGGATAAGTTCCACAAACGTAATTGGGAGAAAGAGCTAGGGAGAAAGAAGAACTACTACATTGAAGAGTTTAACCCCACTCATAACCATAAAAAAAAGGCGTACATATGGGCCAATATTTCTTGGAGATATAAAATTCTTATTGCTCAATTAAGGAATAATTCTCATCAACTCCGTTGTGAAACATGGCGCTAGAAAAGGCCAAAAGAAATGTGAGAGGAAAGAGTGTATTTTTTGCTCTTTCGGAAAAGTGGAAACAGAGAAATATTTCATTTTAGAATTTGAGGCCTTCAAAGACATCAGGGAAAATTATGTAGGTATTATGGCAGCTAGTTCTTGGGATAATCTATTTAGCGAAGAGTTTGTCAAGAAGTTGTGAGTGGTTATTGTAAAACTTCATAGGAAAAGAGCCAAATACAAGAGCCAGATGGAAAAGAAATCTGTCCCATAGGCTATTTTAGCCTCGTGGACATTAAAAATACTTTCTTTCTTTCTTGCTATTCTAGATATCAGTTACTAATCACCTCTCGCATGTACTAAGGATATAGTGCTCCACTTTGCAAAATATGAAGATAAGAATCAACGTGATTAGTCCATTAAATAGAAGGGACTTACTATATTTTAAAGAAGCACGTCTCTCATAGGACAATTATATAAATTCCTTGGTCAAAATATCAAAGGTAACATTTGACAAAATTATTGACTAATACAAAATGAAGTCAATTACTAAAGAAAAAAAAAAGATTATAATCTAGAATGGAAGGAAGGAAATTTTCCAATAACGATATTTTAATCATACATCACAAGTTAATTACATTAAAAGGGAATATCTAAGGGGAAAAATTTAATATCGCAATTAGTACAAGCAACGATGAAAATTAGATTGGATGTGAACTGGGACTGATGGATGACTCTGAAACTAAACCTTAGTTGGGTGGTCAAGGATGGAACTTGCAATGGTGGAACCCTTGGTTTCTAGTATGAGGGAACCTTGTTTTCCCACTATTTGTGGATGGAAAGGTGCAACCGGGTGCAAATAGATGGCTGGCTGCGTGGGGACGGGTGTTTAGTTGTTGTGCGGGTCAGGTGCTGTTGGACTAAGGGCTGAGCTCTCCACTTGGCATTTTCTGACTTCTCTGACCTCGGGTTCTAGCTTTGGCACATGGGTGGTCACTGTTATGGTATTGTTTCATGCAATTTCCGTTTTGTTGTGGTCTTGTTTAACTCTCTGGGGAAGCTCGTGAACCCTTTCCGCCATGGTGAAGTTTTTCTTGTTACGACGCTCTCCGAGTTACTAGGTCGGTTGCGGTTCCTCAGGTCAGACATTCCTCTTTTACTGTAATATTCTGTGTGATGGTAAGTCCACTTTATCCTCTTTTTACTACCGTTTCTCTGTAAAGTTGGTTACGACTCCCTGTTCTGTTGGGTGTCGGAAGTTACCTGGTTGTGGTTTTAGTGATGGGGCTGGGTCTTGCTGAGTTGGAAGGTTATTGAATGTCGTTACATCTATATTCTTTGTATTATTTCCGCCTTGAAGGCTGCAACCGTTACTGTTTATTATTGTCGTTTCCTTGAGTTACTCTCGAAAGGATAGGGACTATCTGTCGGTCCGAATTTTTCGGAATTATGGGTAATGAGAACGAATTTGTTGACGTGGGACCTGTGGCTGAGGATATCCTGTCTGTTTGGGGTTTGGAACCAACTAAGAAAAACTTGGTGAAGGTTTCCCTTTCGGTCTGGTCTCACAACGAGCGAGTTGGGGTGGAGAAGCTGAGGTGGAACCGTGTGGATGGGCTTGCCTCCTTGGGAGGAGTTGACCTAAAAACCCTAACCCCTCGAGTCTTAGTCAGTCCTGTGACGACCTCTCCTCCAGTATCAAAAGGGTTGGTAGTTGATAGATGTGGTTTGGTCTTTGCCTCAACGAAGATTAAAGGTCCTAAACCTCCTTGCTCTCCATCTAATCTGTTTCTGTCTGGTGGCTTGGAGGATGTTGTGTTAGGGGCGGGTGGTGAAGGTAATTTGGGCCTGGGTCCAAATTTGGGAGTCGGGGTACAAGTGTTTCCGGAGGCGAAAGGTGGAGGGTTTACATGGAAAGCTAACACTAACACTTTTATCTCAAGCTTGGGAAATGATACTGCTTATCCGGGTGGTTTATTTGTGAATGAACTTGTTGGGAGAAACGACTTTGAGTGGGGAAATCAAGGGGGGTTTAGGAAGTTATACCTTTGGAGGCTTGAGCAGTCACCTCCCAGTTCAGTAGGGGTATATCGGTGAAAGGGAAGGGGAGAATTTTGCGGTGGAATGTCCAGGTCTTTGGGTAGGTGGTATTGGGGATTCGACTTCTGGTTTTTTGGCACCTCTCTTGAGACCGAAAGGGGACGATGTTTTTTTGGGTGGGGGTAAAAAACCATCTGTCAGCACTAAACAGAGGGAGGCCTCGGGAGTACGCTCCAAATCCTCAATTTTTTTCCGTTAAATTTGATGGTTAGGCTAGGGTGCAGCGAAAGAATGGGAAATTTATTAAGGAAAGCTTCGAATGCCCAAATTTGGTATTTGGGGTTGATCTCCATTTTGACAGGGTGATCGCTGCCTCTGAATCCATTTTCGTAGGCAGAGTCAGAGGAAAATTCTTCCTCGCAGAATATATTTCGGACTGGATCAAGCAGAGTTGGGTTGAAGCTTCAGACAGGGATGTGGAGGTAATAACCCAGTCAAAAGGCTAGTTTATGGTGAATTTCAAGAACCCAAAGACCCTGGAATGGGTCCTAAAGGGACAATGGGGTTTTGGTATTTCCCCAATTCTATTTAAGAAGCAGAATCCTTTATTTGATGCTAACAGAGAACAGGTGGATGTGATACCTGTTTGGGTCAGACTCCTTGCGCTCCCCCCACATCTTTGGACTATGGATGTTTTCCGGGCTATTAGAGACAGTTTGGGGACATTTTTGGAGGCAGATATGTTGTTCATGGAAACCTGCTCCAGGAATACTGCTCGCATTTTGGTGAAACTAACTTCGAGAGGACTGATTCCTAAGATTATGCTAAACATGGATGGACATGCAATTGAACAACTGATAGACTACGAACATCTGTCGTTCAGATGCCACTGATGTCATAAGTTGGGACACCTGGCGCGGGACAACCCTCTGGGCTTTAACAAAAGCAGGAAACATAAAAGTGAGGCTACCCATGGTCCTCGCATTAGATTTGAGGCCCCACATCACGAGGTGGTGGATGAAAGAGTGGGAGGGGAGCCTATGGTGGATATCACACATTAGGGGGAAGAGTTTCTTAGGGAGGCCTTGACTCCTACAGAGACAGTGGAAATGCAGGATGCAGTTCAGTAGCCCAGTCAGGAGAAGACGGTGCCTGCCCCTGCTGATCCAACGTCAGATTTAGCGGGTACTGTCCCTTGCCCCTCATCTCCTTTAAACTCTTTTGATCTATTTTTAAATTGTATGAGATTGCTTGATACCTGCAGGCTTGATTCGAATTCTTCCCTCTGTGTTAGTAATATCTCTTTGGCTATGGATAGCATTATTACCACTATTCCAAAACTATCTATAGATTCTGTTCCCTACAACCTGAGACCTAGAGATAAGAAGATGTTGGATAAGGAAGTTCACGGTGGGTTAGGAAGATCATCCCCTATGGATAAAGTCAAAATAATGAGGGGGAGAAAGTCGGATCTTTCCAAAGCCCAATTAATGGCAATAATTGATATTGTTGATGGCAGACAACTATCCCTCAAAGGGGCGCTTAGAGCAGCGGATTCGCCGACTTTGGTGTCTAAATGATTGTGTTATCTTTCAATTGTAGGGGCCTGGCTAGTGCCCCCAAAAAACTAGCTTTTAAAAAAATTATCTTCCATTACAAACCGGAAATATTATTACTACAAGGAACTCTAGGATTTGGAGACCATATTTCTACTTTTCTCTCTTCTTTCCTCCCTGGGTGGACTTTTGTCATCTCTGATGCGAGGGGGCGATCGAGAGGTTTAACTACAGGTCTAAAAAATGGTACTGTTAAACTCTTAAATTGTTGGACCTCAGAACTTTTGATTGGGGTGGAGGTTTCTTCCCTGGAACTGGTCTCAAATTTCACTTTAGTCAATATATATGGCCCCTGTGTAGACAAAGTGGGTTTCTGGAATACCCTGTTTGACAAATCCTTCATGAAAGGCCCGAATTTGATTGTGGGAGGAGACTTGAATTTCTCCCTGGGAAGATCAGAGGTCTAGGGTCTAAATGCTAGGAATGATCCCCTTGCAGACTTTTTCCTTAAAAAACTGCGAGATGGCAACCTGATTGATTCAAACTTGATCAAGTTTGTCCCCATGTGGAGAAACAATTGGGTGGTTGAGGCCAGGATTTCCAAAAGGTTGGATCGTTTTCTCTTGAGTGATGATTTTGCCTGCATGTTTTCTTCTTTTCGCCAATGTGTTGGCACTGGGGGTGAATCAAACCACTCCTCGATACTCCTTGAGCTGAAGGGCCCACATAAAAAAACTGCTTCCCCCTTTAAATTCAATGCAGGATGGCTAAAAGAGGGGGACTATCACAAACTGCTGCTCAACACTTGGAGACCTGTTAGTGTGGCGGAGAGTGGCTCATATGCCTAGGCTCTTATCAATAATTTGAAAAACATCAAGAAGGCTGCCATTATTTGGGCAAAAGAGAAGGAGAAAAAAGATTCAAAAGACTTGCAGGACATTTTTGAATCCTTGGAACAATTGTATGGGAATGTTGATGAGGGCTTCCTCGATGTTGACTCGAGAGGTAGGATCAAAGAGATTGAAAGCAGGAGAAGGGATTTATTGAGGGACAATGAAGAAAGATGGAGGCTGAAGAGCAGATCCATCTGGCTAAAGGTTGGTGACGAGAAAACAAAGTTTTTTCACAATTATGCCAAGGGCTTAAAGAACTCTAATACCATCTGGGAACTTGCCTCCTCGAAGGGAGACATGGAAAAATCTTTTAAAGACCTTTCTCGTCTACGAAAATCATATTTCAAAAACCTTAATGATGACCAGAGTGGTGTCTTGATTGGGGAAATCATCCGGGTTGCTCAACTATTTCCTAGATATGCGCTGACGAGGAGGAAAATGACTACCTTCTGGCTCCTGTGGAGAAAAAAGAAGTTGAACTTATTATAAAATCCATGCAAAAAGATAAAAGTCTTGGCCTAATGGCTGGACAGTGGAATTCTTCCAACACTTCTTCGATTTGATGGGGGACACAATCATGAAACGTTGTGGAAGAGTCTAGAACCTGTGGTCACATCCATGAAGCTCTCAAGACAACTTTTCTGGCTCTCATTCCGAAGGACTCTCCTAACTCTTTCGACGAGTTTAGACCCATTTCTCTTTGTAACTGTATATACAAAGTTATTACCAAAACTATTGCTAACAGGCTAAAACCCATTTTTCTAACTCTTTCTAAAGAGCAATTTGGTTTCCTGGATGGCAGGAAAATTCATGAAGCCATTGGTTTGGCCCAGGAGATACTCCAGAGTATTACACTGTCCCGAAAAAAATGTATGATATTGAAGATTGACCTTTCGAAGGCATATGACCGTATCAACTGGCTCTACCTTAGGCTTCTGTTGATGCACCTGGGTTTTCAAATTGATTTTATTAACTGGATTATGAGCAGTATTACAAATGTGTGCTTTGTTGTGCTCTTTAATGGGGCCGCCTCTCCTTTTTTTCTCAACAAAAGAGGGTTGAGACAAGGTTTCCCACTCTCCCCTCTGTTGTTTCTCCTTGCGGCTGAAGGTCTTAGTCAGTTGCTTCATCAGGCCAGAAGGGCCAGGGATTTTGGGGGGGTCGAAGTGGCTACAAATCTGTTCATTTCACATCTCCTGTTCATTGATGAAATTCTTTTGTTCTGCAATGGGAACAGGTAGGAGATCTAGTGCCTGAAAATTATGTTGGATCTTTTTATGAAAGCTAGTGGTATGACCATTAAATTTCAAAAGTCCACCCTCACTCATGAAGGCGTTCAGGAGGCTGATCTGGTTTGGATTTTCAACATCTTCCCTTTCATCCAATCCTCTTTTGGCTCTTGCATTAAATACTTAGGTTTCTCCCTCAAACCAGACTCCTACTGAATGCGGTACTGGTTTTGGCTGGTGTCTAAGGTTGAAAAGCAGATCAATTTTTGGAGCCATAGATGGCTCTCCAGAGCTGGGCATTTGGTCCTTATAAAATTAGTGCTTATGGCTATTCCAGTTTACTGGATTGCTACGGCTTGGGTTCCCATAGGTATTATCAACAAAATCAGAAGTATCTGCAACAATTTTCTTTGGCCTAGTAAAGATGAAAAGAAAACCCTCCCTTGGGTGGCCTGGGAAAAGATCGCAAAACCTAAAGAATGGGGTGGTTGGGGAATCAAAAACCTTAGACATTTTGCTACTTCTCTGGCGACAAAATAGGGTTGGAGATTTACCACTGCAAAAAACCTATGGACCTATGTGGTTCGGAGTTAATATATTGACCCCCTCCCTGTTGATGATTGGATCCGAATTCTAGAGAAATCCACTTGCAGAGTTTCCTCAATCTGGAAGGCTACGTTGTCTTCGATTGGATTGGTGGAGAAGGGATTGGCTTGGAAAATCAATAATGGTGAGGGGTGTCGCATTGGTCTGGACCCCTGGGTGGGCTGCAACAACATGTTTATACTTTCAGAAGGCATAATGGAATCCCTACATATTAGTCGTTTTAAAACTCTGAATCAAATAAGTGCTCTGGAGGGCACTACTATTTGGGTGCAGGCCTGGAAAACTGCAGAATACTTGGGACTTGAAGACCAGTGGAAGCAGGAATGGTGGGGTTATATCTTGGAGTTGGAGTGTTCCAGCGGGGCATTAAATATTCTGAAGATTCCCTGTACTAGATTCACTCCAAATCAGGCACTCCCCTAAAGAAGGATATGAAAAAATCATGAAAACTATTTAGAAGGGGCAATTGGAATGGTGGTACAAGGCCCTGTGGAAACTGGAGGGCCCGACTAAAACAAAAATATTTTTCTGGTGCATGTTGAGGCACAAAGTCCCCACCTGGGATATTCTACAAAAGAGATTCCTGATTGGCTCGGGCTGGTGTAGTCTCTGCAAGGCGGGTAAGGAAACCATTGATCATCTCTTCTTCTCTTGTCCTTTCTCCAGGAAGGTTTGGGATCTCACTCGGATCCTCTGCAATACTGGTGCTATATGGAGAGGGGATAACTGTAGTGAAGCATGGAATAGATGGTGGGATAACTGTAAAGATCAAGCTCTCAGATGCATGCCCCTCATTGTCTCTTGGGACATTTGGCTCGCCAAGAACAAAAGTGTCTTCAAGGATACATCTACACATCCTTATCATGTGGCGTCTGAATGTGCTGCCATTATCTCCTCCTCGGCCCCATCCAACAACCCAAATAACCCTCGGAGGGTTCAAACTGAAATTATTGATTCTAATTTTCCTTGGGTGTACTTTGACGGGGCTGCGGACCATGGTACCTGTGGTGCTGGGATGATTATTCACAGAAATAAAAACTCTTCTTGGGCTGCGTCGGTGGGTCTTAGTGATGGCACAAATAATTTTGTTGAACTTCAAACACTAAAACTCCTCCTCTGCTCACTTATTCATCTGGGCATTGATTCGATCCAAATCTTTGGGGATTCTCTGAATGTCATAAACTGGTTTAACGACTCTCAGAGATGTCTAAACATTTTTTTACTTCCTATTTTTGAAGAAATACATGCTCTAAAAACTCATTTCATTTTGATTTCTGTATGCCATATTTATAGGGAACGCAATAGGAAGGCTGACAGTCTGTCTAAAATTGGTCTTCAACTTGATCCGGGCTCGTGGAATATAGAGGAGAGATATGGTATGGTTGTTCGTGTGTCGAACACCAGACCATACTGACTGCTGATTTTCTTCTTTAGATTTTATGTTATTTGTATTTCATTTTTTCCTCCAGCCATGTTATATCTCCTGGAGGCTTTCTATACCAAGCATCACACTTAGTGAACTCTAAAATACTGTTTATTAGATATGTTTATATTTTTTGGACATATACTTTCTCCGGGTGACTATATTTTTTGGGGCTATTTTCTCTTCCGAGAGGTCCGTGTGCTCATTTTTGTAGGGTGTTTCTCCATTCTTGGAGGCCCTTCTGGTTTATCATGGATATGTCATGCTGCTATGTGACACTCTCTGTCATGTGGTTCTCGACTTCCTGGTTTTTTTTTTGGAAGGAGACACGTGTAGTTGTCTGTCCTTGTTTCTTCTGCTTTATGTGGGCTTCCTTTTGTCTCATCCCTACGTTTTTTAGGGCGATGGTCACATATGGAATGCTGCAGCATATACGATGTAACTTTTTTTTGAAATTTTTATAAAAAGTTTGATTTTTATTTTATTTTTATTTTTTTTTTTTCCGTGTAAAAAAAAAAAAGAAAGTTGAAAATTACATAAATATTAATCTGGCAAATCAGCGATTAATTTCAGATGCTAATGTAGGCGAAACAACAAATATTTTTGGAAAAAATATTAAATTAATGACTTACAAACAACAATAGATCATTATGAGTATATATCTCAATATTGTGTTGTAAAACTATATAATAGAGAGGTTGACATAATTTTTGGTCAACTTTGGTTTAAAGAATTAGGTATGTTCTTGTTAAACACAGAGAATTTATTATTATTATTATTGTTTTTAAAGTTTTTTCATAAGGGAAAGGCGACCACATTCCGAGACATAACAATGGAGTCAAAATCAATAATGACCTCATTAGAAGACTTTAAAGATGTTATGAAATTAATGTTTCAAAAGAATCAAAACACTATCGGAAAAACAAAAAGGCTTGAGGAGGTCATATCCAATAAAAAATGAAGAAAATTCTTGTTTAGAAGATCATATCCATAAAATACTTGCACAAGTCAAAAAGTGTAAAACTAAGAAGCACAAATTAGAACAAGAAAAGGAAAGTTCTGACAAGAAGCTCAACGAAAGTTTATTAAAAAAGGAAAAGGAAAATTCACGCTTAAAGGACTTTAATAAAAAATTATTAGAACAAATCAAATGTTTAAGAGACAAGAAGCTTAAATGCCAAAATAACGTTGACTCAGAAAATGAGGAACTCTTATGTCTCAAAAATCATAATCGGAGTCTACTCACTCAAATTAAGAAACTTAAAAATGATAAGAAACCATTGAACAACAAATTACAAGAATTCATTATGAAGGAAGTGTTGAAGTCTTAAGTTCAAGTTGAAGAAAAAAATACGAATACCGATCCAATCAATATCACAACTCAAGGAACTGACAAACTAATTGAAAGAAAAACATATTCAAATGTTGCAGCTTAGATAATGGAAATTTTAAGTGAAGATTTTGTAACCAATTCAGCAACATCAATACCTAAAGTAAATCAGGAAATTGCCAAGCACATGAGAAGAAAATGTCAAAATAGAATTCATTATCAATATCTGAATCACAAGAATGAACTTTTCAATCAATCTACATACAAGTATCACTCAGAACATAAACAACAAACTTATATTTCAAGCAATACTGAAGTTTATGCAAGTCGGTCGTGTGATAACGATTCATCACAAGTTTCCAGTCACTGCAAGATTCTAGAAAAATAAAATATGATGGTCAGATCCCTTCTCAGTTCGACAATTTTATTTATCACTCCAAAGATCCGATTATCTTGTATCAATGAAGATAACAACTCCAAGAATTTGTAAAAGATGCGAATAATTTACAAAACAAAGAAACAAATGACACTCCTTGTCAGCAATAAGCTTTGAGGACAAAGCTTTTTGAAGAGCAAGAGAATGTTATGAATTAAATGTATATAAAATAATACAAATAATGTAAACAATAATAATAATAAATAATGATTAATTAATTAGTAATTAGTTAATGAAGAGGTATGTCCTTAAGGACATGACCTTTGGTGAAGAGGTATCTGCCGAGGTATAGGTATATAAGCAGGCGTTCACCCTCATTTGTAATTATCTTATTAATTCTTTTATATAATATTCAATATATAGTTATTTGTCTTACACAATGGATGTTTTTGTCTTCGAAGTATTCTGAAGATTATTGTTGCATATACGAACCTTGTTCATTACATTGATACCAGAGCATAACTGAACTTTGTTCATTACAACATCATTGGCCAGTGTAAGCTGGAAAACTTGGAAAGGTAGTGACACATCTCGATGGAGTGCAAATGCAGAGAATGGGGTACACTACCTTGGGTTGTGGCCTGAATGGGGATGTGAGATTGTTGGTTGGGAGTTGTTGGGGTTTGGTACTTTAGCTTGATTACATTGGTATTGGTTATGTACCTAGTTTTGGGTAGCTGTTGTCATTGTGGAGTCATAACCCCAGCTCGGGGATGATCCACTATTGAGAGAGAGCTGGAGCAACATGATCTATGGTTGGTTGGTACATCCGAGGTTTGCAACCGATTTGACAATTTTTATCAAATTAGTGGTTAACATGTTTTATGTTGTTTACAATTTATGATTCTCATGCTTGTTATTTTGTTATTGTGGTTATGTTATACATACATGTCGTTATGCTTTTGTTGTATCAATATGTTTATGGGTGGCATTGCCCAAGTTGAGTGGCTGGAGATGTTACAAGTGATATCAAAATCCAGGTTGCAATGCTAAGCCTGCATGGGCCAAAACCAGAAGTACATTGGTTTAATTGTTAACAGATTGAAAATCTATTTGACAAAATGTTTGTGAGGAAAAGTTAAAAACTAATACATGGGATGCTAAGCCGCATGGGCCAAAACCAGAAGTACAATGGTGTAATTGTTAACAGATTGAAAATCTATTTGACAAAATGTCTGTGAGGAAAAGTTAAAAACTAATACATGGGATATCATGGTATTCAAAATGGACCCTACCAGCAACCTCTTGCACTAAGGCATTGAGCTTGAGAATTTAACAAGGGCATTGTCGAAGCCTGACGAGCACAGAATACAATATTCTGATGTTAGGCAAGAATTTGCAAAGGGGCAGTATTTGAAGTATTCCGTGAATAATCAGGGCACTTCACACATAAATCAATTACTACAAGATCCAGAAGAGATGAGGAACTCAGAAGGCAGCAGTATCCAAGGTATTCTGATGTTAGTTGAAAATTTGTAAATGAGCAGTATCTGAAGTATTCCGTTGATAACTTGGACAACTTCACACATAATACAATTACTATAGTACCCAGACGAGACGAGGAGATTAGAAGGCCTTCATCCATTGAAGTAGCGAGGTGGTCATTAGTTGCATATATGGATGAGTTCAGAAGGCCATTGCCAATATCAGACATCAAAATATTCTTCATTTCATTAAACTGATGGAGAAGAGGCCTCCTCCAAGGCCACAATTCTTCTTTTGCTTCTTCTCTAGCTTTATCTGCATCTGTAAACAATGCTGGAGACGGGAACAAAGATATAGGAAGGGATGCTGAATTACTTAACTAAAATAAGGATACTCATTTTTCAAGTAGGTCTGTAGAGGGTAAAGTTCTGGATACCTGTGGCATGTTAGAGCAAAGATCTATTGTGTTGAGATGCAACAATGCAGACTTTTTTTTTTCACAGCACCTCCTCCTACAAGTTCAGATCATCCATTATCCAAACCCAAAACATACTGCAATAGTGATGTGATTGGCAGTAAGACTGACATATTGTATTCAGATGGCAATGTGGCATTTTGTCCCCCTCCACATCTGGTTGGAACCCAACATTGTCCGTATCCCCAATAAACCAAATGAAAGAGTAACCATGAATTACATTGTAGCAGGCTATCACTGGGACAAGCTGTTGATCAGGAAGAGGAACATGTGAAAGAGATGGATCATTCAAGGAATATGACGTATAATATTGGGTTGGTCCAGTCTAAAAGCTCAACATAAGATACCAACTCTTCTAGATAATCTAGGGGTGCCTTGTTTTCTGGACATAGAGATTCTTTACAAGCATCCTCAGAAGACTTCAGTAGTGGCAAGTTGCATAATGTTTCTACTCACGAAAAGCACTGACAAAGAGATACATCAATGAAAATGGTTTAGTACTCAATGCACCGAACTTGTCTACTGAAGCTCTTTAGTCTTGTTTGGGAAAACAATTGCATGGTAGCCCATCTAGAGGCCAAGCTTTAGCTCCTTACACAGAATATGCCAGGAGAGAGAGGCCTGAGGGTAATATTGTGTCTCATGACATGTACATCAATGGCCATCATAGCCTATATCAAGATAGTGCTTGTAGTTCCCAAAGGGGAGCAACTTCACAGTATGGAAGTTCAATAAGATCATATATTGATGTTCACAGGCCCGATCAGATGGAAGGCACTGGAGATATAGGAAGGCACTTGAGAGGTGTGAAAAATGATCATCCCATGGAAAGTGACCCAGTAGACCACTATGGAAATATGTGCAATACCTCCTCTCCATGGGCTATTTCAAGTGATTTGAATGGAGAATCTTTTTATTCAAAGATGGGTTACGTATCGGATGTTTTGGGAAGGGAGCCTGGAGGCATCAAATAATAATATAATCAGACATGATAGGAAAGAGCATCCATACAGAAGAGAAGTTTCTGATATGGATCACATGGGAAAAGCAAGGACCTCCTTACACGAGGTCACTGCTAGTCCATGCGGATCTAGGTTAAGCCCTTTATCTAGATCACACCTCTCTATTCGAGACCTGGACTTGCATGAAAATGTTGGAAAAGTGTTGTAAAGGAGGTACATTGATGAGGATAGGGGTGACATAGAGCTGGTCTTGCTGGAGGACGGGGATAAGTCTAAGAAGCTTCGAGAAATGGATCTTGATGAGAATAATTGGAAAGATCAAGAAAGAACTATCTATCGTACATATGTGGGGAGAACATCCAATGACAATAGCTTGTGGAGGGTTGAGGTTGATAATTTGAGGTTACCCCCTGTGGGAAATTCATTTCACATGTCAAGGCAATTGCCCAAGTCAGAGATTTACCAGGCATAGATCAGTGATCAGTCGAGATGGAAAAGAACAAGAATAGCACTTCGACAATGATCCCAGGCAGAACATCAAGGAAGAACAGAGTTCCATTGCCCTTATAAATTTCAAAAACCCACTGTTCGTTATGATGAACGAGGCACCTCGTGGAATAAGCATCGTGCAAAAGATGATGAACTGCCATGCAATAAGGAATTTTTTCAGCAACCTGATTTGGCTTAGGATTCTGATGCCTTTAAACAACCAGTTGAGAGAGCATTTTTGCATTTTTCAAAAGTTCTCATTGAGAATCCACTGCAACAAAAACATTATGGAGAGCAGGGGAAAGCTGGATCCTTGCTTTTCATCGTGTGTAGCAGCAGGTTTCCAAAAGATTTCGTAGATGCCCATAGGTTGGTTATGCATACGTTCAATTCTCTACAAGTTGGCCTTAGAGCAGAACACTGCATAAGGCTTTGTGTGTCTTGATGGTTGGAATCATGTTGTACCACAAGATAATGCAAAGGTGTACAAGTCACTGCCATTACCCGATGCAAAAGCCATGAAAGAAGATCTTATTCTATGGCCTCCACTGGTTATTGTGCATAATGCAAACAATGAAATGAAGAAAGATGGGTATGAGAATGTTGTTAGCAATCTAGACATGATGAGAGTTGCACCCTTCTAAAATGCATTTTTTTTAATGGACAATCATAAGTAAATTATCATGTATGAATCTTTTGGGTTTTAACCCATGTTTCACCTCCATTTTGACTTAGAAAATTCAGTCCATTTACCCTTGATAATTGCCGATTTAGAGGGTCCATCCTCTGCCTTGTACTGGGCATTTTCACCAAGCCCACAACCCCGCAATGCTAGTAGCCTTGGACTGAGATATACTCTGCTGTTTAAAGGGTGTTTGAGAGATTTTATGGCTATAGCTTTCATGAGTTTGTAAGGTACTATTGTGATATGTATACCCATGTTGGTTGAGAATGCTTTTGGAAAACTTAAACTTAGCTTTAAAAGCGTCAAGTTGGAGTCCATGACAGGGTATGGTTGGGTTGGTAATGTGGTGTGAAGTCTGTTTGTTTGGGTGATATGAAATTAATCATCTTGGCATTTAAATCCTTCATATTCCTAATATTGCCAATATGGTGACCTGTAGGGTGAAATCCATTTGTTTGATGACACTTTGAATATTCATAAACTAACATGATTGATGAAGATTAAAATGCGTTATGGCCACTGTAACCCATTACTAGTTTTCAGCTTGCATACAAGAATTTATTGCGTCTCCAATCACACAGTTTGTCAGCAGCTTCATTTCTCTTTGGTCTCTGCTCCAATATCACTTTTAGTGCCCCAATGAATGGACTTTGCAAGGAAGGCGAATTACCCAGTGCCATTAAACTCAAGAGGGAAATGTTGGAAGGTTGCCCTTCTAATTTAGTTACATATAATATTTTGATAGACGGAATGTGCAGAGAAGGCAAGTTGCTGGAAGCCTCAACGTTTTTAAAAATTATGAGTTCAGATATTGTAACGGAAATACCTTTCTGATCTGGTACAATTATGAAACAGAGTTATCACTCACTGGTCTAATTTTTTGTGACTCAATTCTAGTATTATTGTCAGATGTAAAGCTACAGTAACATGGTATGAGAATAGGTTTTGAAAACAGTCACCTCCAGTGGTCAATGCATCTGAACAGCCATCTGTCATTTCTCTCTGCTGCAGATCTCAAAGACTCAGGAATTGGATAAAGAACGGGGCAAAGCAACTAATAATAATAGTACTTCTGTAACCTGTTCAACAATGTTCAGATTATGCAGTTTTGAATAAGGATCATTGCAATCATTCATTTGACTAGTGCACCTTGAAGGACATACAAAAATGTCCTATTCATGGAGTATAGGAAGAGCCTCTAGTAACCAAGCAAAGACCTATGATTTGCTTTTAGGAGTTATGCAAGGTGTTTCTCTTCATATTCACAAATTTTTTATAGTGGAAAGACTCTCAAATTATTCCCAGACATCTCCATTTTGGTTCCTCCTCGAATGATTTGAAACTCAAATTGATCTTAAAAAGGGTTCATTGTAGCTTGGTTCCATATGGGAGTTCCATGCAAAGCACGTCCTTAGACATAACAATGTAATGAAAAACTCCTTAGTCTATCTAGCTACTCGCAGAGAGGAAGGCACATTGTGAATTAATGAAAGAGAGCGTCACTTTCCCACCCCCTAACTCTATGACAATAGTGGGTTTCATATGCTCATATCATCTTGTGGCCTTTATGATCATGTTTGGATGTTATTTGTCATGCGACATGGAGCTTCCTCATTACAATGCACTCATGACATTAATAAGTTTGTCCCTTCCTCGCTCGGTCATAATGATGGAGTTGTATGCCACATATGATGGGAACTTATGGTTATGGATGATGACACTGGTATATGAGATGTTCACATGCAACACAATTCCCTTTTGGTCTCTAAGGAAACTAATATTTAGGTTTAGGCTCTAAATTTGGATTGCATTGGTAATTTGGCTTATGGTGGTTGAATTGACGTAGCGTCCCTCCATTTGGTCCCCAAGGTAGAAAAATGCTAGGATTCAATGTTCGGAAACTTGACTTGCACTGATAATTTGGCTCGTGGTGGTTGAATTGGGAAATTTTCAGAGGATGGCACTAAATATAAATAGAAGGCCATGGTAACCTCAACCATTACCTTTGTCTTGCTACTAATCTCCCCTTCTCTTCTTTGATCCTTCTTGAGTACCCTTTGAGCTCTAATTCGACAACCTTCGTAATCTACACTTGTTGTAATCTTTGCAAACTCCCTTTCTCTACTTCAACATCATGAAATTCTTGCACACGATCTTTCAATTACATCTTGTTCAATTGATATTTAACCTATCGGAAGAAGATTTAATGTTGATAGAGGAAGAGGTTGGTCAATAGGACATAGAGGTAGAGGCAATTTTGAAGGCATTTGATTTAGATGCAGATTACAAGGCCATATGGCATTTGAATGTGCATAAATTTTGTAGGTTGGAAGAAAAGAAGAGAGAATTCATATTTCTGAAGCGAAACCAATAGTAGCAACAAATGAGGTGGTGAAATTGAGGGCAAAGCAAGGAGTCAATTTGATGATGAGGAAAATATTGTTGCAACTTGAGAAAGAGGTTGAGATAGAACCAAAACAATGGAATGCACTTTTCATAATGAAATGTAAGATAGCATGCAAGTGTTGTAATATAATTATTAATGGAGAGTACAAATTGAAATTGATGTGCACACCTCATTCTAAAGCATATAGAGTGTCATGATGACAAAATGGGCATAAGGTCATAGTAAGGGAGCGATGCTTGATTAATTTTAATATTTGGGGTTATAGTGATAGAAATTTATTTGATGTTATGCTTGTCATATTTTCTTGGGGAAGCCATGGTAGTTTAATATAAGAGTTATGCATGATGGGACAAGAAATACCTACCAATTTGAAAAGGATGGGATGGAATTTAACTTAAATACATCAAACAAATAAGCAGAGAAGTCTATTAGAATGATGTTATGTGAAGGAAGTGGAGCAGCAAGAACCTATGGAGCAATTGGATGAAGGAAACAAAGAGCACAACATGGGTGATATAGTTGCAACACCATTGAAAGAGGAGCAAATGGGAGGTTGTCATTCCTATACTGTTTTATGTGGTAGTATGTTTGTAGAAAATGAAACAAATAATGTGGAGAAAGTAGCCATGAGGGAGAAAACTAAGAATAAAGATGACAATGGGGAGAATGTATATTTGTGTAATATATGAAACCAACATTGGGAGTGGTTCCTAGAGGAGGTTTTAGATGCAATAATCAACATTAAGTGGGAGCAATGTAAGGTTGTGAGCATCGATGGGGTAAAATAAAAAAAGGTTGTGTAGCCTTATGGAACATATTCACAACAAATGGATGAAATGTAAAAAAGTGGGGCGTATGATGAATATTTTTGGGTGAGGAATTTGAAAAAAATGTTGTGGAGGTTAGTACAAAGTTGGAGAGAGGAGGATCTCTAGTCTACACCTTTTGTTAGCTTACCTTTAGAGCAAGATGGTCAAATTTTCCAACCAAGGGGGTATGATGCAAGAGCATCCAAAGCAGAAAAAGCCATCTTTCACATTTCATTCACATTTCATTCACTTTCAATATTTTATATGTCGTTTCCATAACATTCCATTTATTTTACGTTGTCACATAAGTTGCTACAACACTTGCTACAAAAAAAGAGACATTTTCCACAAAAAATAAATAACCTCTCGTTGTTCTCTCTATGAGAGATAACTACCATGAAAGTTGCTACGAAAGAAATACTTGGTCGTAGAAGAGATAACAAAAATAATCGTGCCCAAATATTTTATATAGCAACAATAACATTGTAGCCCAAACTTGGAAATGATTTTCCCTGTTGTGCCTCTAGTGGCATGATATGCACATTAACAACTTCTTTCCCTTTAGTAGCAGGAAAAGACACATTATTTTTAATAATAAAACAATGGATAATGTGTTGAACAAATTAAACAATGTGGTTAAGCCTTAGTAGGGAAACTTTGCTATAAATCAAATAATGCCATTCAAACTATAAGGTAAATTAATGTGGATAGGTTAGAGGTTAGAGATATAATTACAATGAATGTGAAATGATCTGGGTACCTTGAAGGCCAATCGATTTCGGACCCAAGTGATTTGTTTCTAAAATTTAAGTGCTTGATACTTTCAATTTCTTTTATATGTTGATGGCATATGAGGAAGAACATGCTTTGGCTTCCTCAAGTTAGGATTTCTAATAGGAAGTGGTAAGATAGTTAATGAAAACTAAGGAGATGGTTGTGTTTGAAATAAAGGCTTGGGAGCTTGTTGCCATTTGCCATGGAATAATAAAATGCATAATTTTTAGTATTAATTTTTGGAGAATGTTTTGTGTAGTATGTTTTAATTGCTCTGTGGGTTGAGTTGTGATGTGTTATTATGATAGTAGCCTATGTGCTACAACAAAAGTAAACCAACCGATATGCCAACATACAAAGAAGCCTTAGCATACAAAGAAGTCTTAGATGAAAGAACACCAACTCCAACAAAAGTGGAACAAGATAAAAACTTTATGATGCACAACGGTATGATAGTGCTAACAAAACAATATCTAAGAAAGAACATATTCTTAATAAGAGTTAGTTGTTGTAAAGATATTATTGGTAATGATAATAAAGAAATATGGTAGTTGAAGTAAATGGTTCAAAAGTAAATTTAGCACATCATAAGCACCCACAACTATATAGGTGATGTAGGAGCATCCTTGGTTATGCAAATTATTTTGCATGCATTTGAATTTGTAAATAAGTGTAAAAGACTTAGAAGTATTTTCAGTATATATTTCAAGAATGATGTATTTTTTATTTGTCTTAAGCATGTATTTTGAAAGCTCTTGACATTCGCTCTCTCAAATTTTGGAAATAAAAATACTTTGTTTTCAAGCACAATTGAAAGTAGGAGTGGAGTTATGGCACAAGAAGGAAACAATTTATAGAGAATTGAATGCATAACTTAAATGATCTTACATGGTTTAATTTGGATCCTTAACTTGACCTTTTCATGCATTTTAATATTGATGATGCACATTTCCTAATAAATTAGTAAAAAATAATGTCAAATGGCGATTTTATAGGGAAATTTCATGCATTTGAAGTTGAATTGGAAAAATCTAAGACATGGGTTGTATGTTCAACATGGCAAGTTACCAACCAACATATACCCTTTCCTTATATCATGCATGAGGAAAACTTAGTGTGCATTTTTGTAAGCTCTAGCTTGTTTTTTAAACATTTAATAAAAACATAACAAATTTCAAGTGCTTTTGCATTAATTTATGGATAAATTGAAAATATGGAATATAGAAAGGTGAGGAATGATAAAATACATAATATCCAAGTTTAATCGCTCAATCTCACCAAGAAAGGAACCTTTGATGTGCATTTTAGTGAAGCAAGAGAATTTTGGTCCATTTTGGTTAAATTTGCATGCATCATTGACTTAGCATATTTGATATGGGTAAATGGAGATCAATTTGAAAATTCTAGGACATGGTTTTGTTGAAACACAAAAGCCTATAGACTTACAATCTTACTTTTTCAAAAATACACATATATGAATTTTGGCATGCACTTTTCTAAGCCCTCTAGTGCATATTTGTGTCTTGTTTTTAACAACAAACATGTAATTTTTGAGAAATTATTGCAAATTCAAAATATATAATGAATTTTGTAAATTGTGAGAATACAAAAGGTTTTATTTTGAATGTGAATAATTAGGATGGTTTAAAGGCCAAAACCCAATGAGCACAAGCATAGATATGGTGTTTGCGAATGAATAAAGTTCCTTTGACTCTCCTTTTGATTTCGGAGATTTTAATGTTTGTTTTTATGGAATCCAAAGGCCCATGCACAAGATTTGCAAATGTAATGAGGCCTAAGAACATTGGGAATTGACTCAATAAAGTTGCAGAGGTTGTTTATGAAAAGTTTGTGTAGTAAATTTTTTGTGATAACACACAACATGTGTAATTGCTTATTTAAATTAATGAATTTCTAGTTTTATGGTTTTTCATGATTGCGTCCATTGTGTGACTTGGATTGCATCAAGTATCACCTCAAATGGAGAGTAGGTGAATCCTGAAATTGAAGGCTCTTGATTATAATGGATAATTACATCAAAGAGTGAACCACCAGGTAGAGTTGTTTGAAGAGAGGAGTGTGCGGACCTTAGTCGTTGAAGATGCCCATTGTAAAAAAAAATTCCAACAAAGGGTGAATTTCTAGGTAGAATGTTTGAGAAGAGAAGTGAGAGGAATTTGAGCACAAGTTGCAAAGGAATAAGCTGTAAATATGCTTGAAAATATATCAATAATATTGCTTTGAAAGAGAGGAAATAATGTAAACAAAACACTAAATGAGGTAGCCTACATAAGAAAAGAAAAAAAGAGATTTGTAATATTGAGAGTGTATATGCTAAAGAAGACATGAAAGAGAATATAATTTCTTGTAAGTAGTATAGGAAGAGTGATCCAAGTGGATATTGGTGGCCACTCACCTATTCCACTTGGACCCCCACAATTGTGTTTTTCAGTTTCCTTAATTGTAGCACACTTTACTATTTTTCGCAGTTTTTTGGGTCCTAAACTTCGGGAGCCGTTTTGAGGCCCTAAACGATGTTTTTTATTTTATTTTGGGGAATGGGCCATAGAAAATGTCACATGTATGTAGTCAAAATTTTTTTTCCTCGGATATATCTTTCTAAAAAGGTATTGTACGCATTAAAAAAAAGATCATATGCAAAATCTACGACCCCGAGA
The DNA here is from genome assembly GCA_034641835.2 of Pinus albicaulis. NCBI lineage: Eukaryota > Viridiplantae > Streptophyta > Pinopsida > Pinales > Pinaceae > Pinus > Pinus albicaulis. Next base: position 415,460,430 of record CM076577.1, read on the forward strand.
AGTTGATGTACCAACTAACCCCAATAGAGCCCACATAATTTTGGCGCTTCATCTCCTAGGGTTAGGTTTTTTAGATGTTTAGGGTTCTCCATTGTTTCTAAATAATAAAAAGGACCATGAGCCTCATTGTAACACATTTTAGAAGGCATGTAGCTGCCACACTTCTTTTCATAGATAATTACCATCGCCTGAGCTAGTTTATTTCCATTCTACATGTAACAATTTTCAACATTTTTTATTAATGAATAGAAGTTCAGTTTTCACTATAGCTACTTGTTTCTAATTAAATCTGTATTTAATTTTGCTCCTGCATAAATATGGATAAGTGGTATCGGATCATTTTTCTCTTTCTCTATTTTTATGTGCATGTCCCCAACAAGGTCGAGGTATAAGGAGTTAGTACTTTCACTAGTTGAACCCTTACAAGACTGACCTCATCGACTCCAACGACCTCCCATGGCAGAAGAAAATAAAGACAAAGGATTAGGAGACCCTTTCAAAATATTTCTCGAAGAATCCCTCAAGCGACAAAGGAAAAAAATAATGGATAACTTTTCTTAGATCCCTTGGCAGGTATCTGCATACAAAGCATCTTCATCTGAAAACCACCTTGGAGGTGCCACTCCCTTTAAGGTACAAGTTAACTTTGACATTCCTATATTTTAAAGCCAGATAGATGCTGATGTCATAAATAAATGGTTAAATATGCTGGAAGGATACTTTCTGGTTTATGATTTTTCCAATAGGGAAAATATTACTTTTTCACTCCTCAAAGTCCCCCCCCCCCCCACTTCAAGGACTGGGAGGAAACCTACTATGAGCAGAGAGACGACAATTAATCCTCATTGTTTTCAAACACACCCAATTGGAATTATTTCTGAGACACTGTCAAGGAATAATATAACCCTGTCAAGAGCTATGAATATAAGTACATAAAATGGACCACAGTACGACAGGGAAGGGACCAAGACGTGCTAGAGTTCACTATTAATTTTCATACCCTTTGCACAAAGTTGGGTATCAAGGATTCTGAGTGATATCTGGTACTTGAGTATCGCGACTGTCTACAAAAATACATCCAAGATGAGATGGAGTTACTGGACATCTCCTCACTTGGCGTCGGATACCGATATGCTATCACCGAGCATAAATTTAAACAGAAGAAGAGAGACTTTGGATCTGTGAATCCAAAGCAAGGAAAAGGTGCCCCAAACCATAGAAAAAAGGATAAATACAAGGCAAGGTGACCCAGGAAAAACCATCGAGGTCGCAAGCAAAGAATAACACCATGAAGACGGAGAAGGACATAGGGAAGTGACATGAGTTCCACAAGAGCCCCACTCACAACACAAGTGAGTGTTGTGCCAAGTAGTCACCTACGGCCGAGATGAAGGCTTCAGAGTTAGATGCATGTTCTGAATCTGAGTCAGAACCTGACAAGGGGAATGCCAAAGAGAAGAAAATTATTGATGCAAATCCTAATTCCACCATTACCACCGCCAAGGTCTATAATATTGAGCCCAAAGATCCATAGGAAGGGGAACATATCTTCCACTCACAAATTTGGGTGAAGGGGTCTCTGTTTCAGTTCATTGTCGAGAGTAGGAGAAAAAATAACCTCATCTCAGCAGAGGTCGTTAAGCGGTTGGGCCTACCTACCACGCCATACCTGCATCCATACACCATCGGGTGGCTCCACCAAGGATGAGATCTCTGCATCAGCCAACCGTGTCGCCTTACCTATATCTCATGGATGAGGTATTGTGTGATGTTTCTCCTCTTGAAGTTTGTGATGTGTTATTAGGAAAACCATACTTGTGGAAGTGTCATTTTGTGTATGAGTCTAGGCCTCACACTGTCATTATTACTTTGGGAAATAAGTTATACATGATACCGTAGGTAGCCTTGCCTACTGCCATCTCTTTGAAATATGCTAAGAAATGCAGTAAGATCATCTCCAAGACTGAGAATTTTTTCTTTTTTTCTGATTTGCTCTCAAATTAAGGGGAAGATCATGGCCACATCCATGACCCTTGGTAAGGGTTCCCCCACGCAACTGAAGTAGGTGGATAGAGTCATGGAAGAATACAAGGACATCTTCTCCTCACCCACAGGGGTATCTTTGCACTTTCAAGTCACGTATCCAACTGATTTGAGTCTTGGAGCACCTCTACCCAATGGGTTGATATACCACCACTCCATTCTAGAAAAATGAATAAATCAAGCGGAAGATCCATGTTAGTTTTTGAAGGTTGGGTAGCATTGAACAAGTGTTCTAGTCTCAATCTTGGAAACACAAGAACTCCAGAACCCAAAAAAGGTTTTAGGAGAAAACACCTAGAGATGCCTCAATTAAGTTAATTAGTCAGTAATTAAATTTTTCCTAAGTATAAATTAGGGAAAATGATTAATTAACAAGAATTAATTAAGAAATGTGAGGCTCTAGAAACTCACATTGATCGACTTAGAGATGAGATTAACGTTTGATGATGATTTAATCATGGTTGTTGGTGAGCCAATGAAATATTATAAGAGGAGGTCGATGGGGTTGGAGAAGACACACATGAAGAGTGTGTTTCCTTAGAAGATCAACTTTACAAAGAGCAACATTTAACCGAAAGAATTTGAGCTAGAAGGAAGCAAGAGAAAGAGGGAGATTGATAACAGATTTTTGAAGGAGAATTATAGACCTAGAAGAGTCAGTTGAGAGAGGGACGAGTTTTCCTTAGGAAGCTATGCAAGGCTTGTGAAAGGGGGCTTTAGAGGAGAGTTCAATTCAGCCAAAGGAGGAGTCAATTCAATTTCAAGTGTTTGAGATAAATTCCAGGAGGCCAAGTGAGTCACTTCTAGTGGCAGAGACATGAAAAGTTGCAGGATTCAGTGTGTTTTGGAGGCAGTGCAAATGATCTTGTGCAAAGGCTCTTGTAGGGGAATTTCGTGTAGCCTAGCTTGGCTAGATTTAAGAGCAGAATAAGTATTGGTGTTGAGGTATTGGCCTCACAGATATTTTTCCAGTATTTCTATCAGAATGGATTTCTAGATTAAGCATCCAAATCGTACTCAGAATTTCTGTTGCTACATAATAATAAAACCCTTATCTGTTGCACTATTTTTCCCGCATTGGGTTTTTCGGGGTACAATTTTCAAAACATATCTGTCTTAAATTTTTATGTGCGTGTGCATATATATTTCTCATTTTCCAACATTTTGTTTCCACAACATTTTTATTGTGAAGAAATTACAGTGTGAATTATTCGTTGTTTGCCGTAGAAAATAAACTGCTTAATTATTAACCAGTTAGAAGAATAATTTCCAGTTGTTGCATTTTAAGGAAAATTTCACACGGTATCAGGGTTAGTTTGATAGATTAGTGGCTTAGAGACAAAGAGGGAGAAATTTGCAGTTCAAAGGGAGCAACAACATAATTTCTCTAGATTTTTGCAGAGCTAGCCAGGCGGTTCGAATTGTTGGGCAAAGGGGTCGATTTTCCAGTGCGGATGGTAGGAAATTCACAAAGGCCAATACCAGTTCCAACAGGTAGTGGTGAAGCTGAGAAGTAGTTTCAGTGAAGCAGATCAGTGAATTCGCAAGGAATATCTGGGTGCAATTGATTAGCAACAATTTTTGTAGTAGTAGAATCAACGCTGGGTGGAAGAGAAATTGCACACACTGAGGAATTTTTCTCAGAGGGTTTCAATTTAAGCCTTGAAGGAAATAAAAAATTTATTGTTGTAAAATAAAAACTAGCAGGTAGGACTGCACATTATAGAAAGGAGTTCGAATTGTAGAGCAATAATCTAAGCAAGATAGGAGGAAATTCCTATTTATTTCCTAGTTGTGAGCTTTGTAGAAAATGGCCTCAACAGGACTTCAAGATCAAGATATGCTAGATGGAGCTTAGAATTATTGTATCTAGAAAGCTAGGGTGTCTTTCCTACTAGGTGAGCATGGTATGAGGATGTATGCAGAGATATTAGTTGTAGTACTGCTAGATTTGCAACATCTAGAGAACTAAAATAAGGAGATGGCCAAGGCGAAGCAGTTGATCCTCATTGGAGTGCGAGTTCATGTAGTCTCACACATAGTGGCAAAGAATACGACTAAAGAAATGTGGTATGCTCCCTTAGCACTATACTATAATCTTTTCGAGAACCGGAAGATGTTCCTGAAGGAGAAGCTAAGAACCACTAGGATGCATAAGGGAGAAGGAGTTACTCCCTACCTTACAAGAATTAAGGATATTTGGAATGAGTTGGCCATAGTAGGAGAGACACCAAAATAAGTTGAACTGGTGCATGTGGTTATCAATGGTTTCACTGAGGAGTGGACTACCTTCATCCAAGGAATCAGTGGGCGATATCAACTACCAAGTTGGGATCGATTATGGGTAGATTTCATGCAGGAGGAAATGCGACTTGCTCTAGTCAAGAGTAGTCTCGATGGCAACAAAAAAGGATCGAAGAGTGTGAAGGAGGAGGATAATTTAGCCCTTGCATCAAAGGGAAAGGAAAATAAAGGTCCTAGTTAGGGACAAGGCTAACAGGGAGGAGAAAAGAATAAGAGGGATCTATTGAAGATCAAATGCTTCAGGTATGGTGAGTTCAGTCATTACAATATGCAACGTCCTCAAAGGAAGAAGAAAAAGAATGAGAAGCAAGATCATGAAACAAATTTAGTTGGATTGATAATTTGTCCTACAGGTCGGAGGAATACTTCACTTTGTATGCAACTATACCTCCAAGAGAGAGGTGGGGAGACATTGAGCTCTAGACTCTAGAGTTGCATAGAGCTGGGAAATATCCTTTGAGGAAAGCATCGAGTAGGTGTTTCCTCTTGGATCATTACCCTTGCTACAAGTTACCATAGTATTCAGTATAAAATGTATTAGTGTTGAGGATGGCGCAGTCAGATCTTGAGGGTAGTTGCAGTGCTAGCTGTTACAGTAAGGTGTTGAGGGGTGCAAAGCAATTCCAATGCAGATAGTTACTCAATGGATAGTGTAGAGGCTAGTAGCAGCCAAAGACTCAAGAAGAAGCTGTAGAGCCACTCCCATTATATAAATTTTGAGGTCTAAAATGGGCCTTCTAAGGAATATTATAAAATAATAGTAGAAATAATAAAATAAAATTAGATTACATCATCAAAATTTAGAGGGAAAAAAGAAAAACTATGTTTCAACTCGTATGTTCAACTTATCTCGCTATGGATTTACTCAAATTTCGAGTGAGAGCACTCATTAGATGCAAAATTTAATTCATCATCCAAGGAGTAGCCATGTTTCATACTTTTGATGGACCCTGCTGTTGGCGCTGGAATCAACACTTGGACTGCAACAAGTGCCTAGCCAGACACATCTTAAACTCTAAGGAAATTTTAATGTTTTTTTTTATGGGATTGGAAGATGGTATAAACTCTGATTCACTGAAAAAAGATTTTAGTTAAATCCACAATTATACTAATGAGGGTATTGTAACTTGATGTGGTAGCAAGGTGCAAGTTTGTAGTCTATGACGAGAGGAAATTGTGAGATGAGAGAAGAATCAGTAGGTCTATAAAACAGAAATCTATTGCATTTAGTAGAAATTCACAAAAGTAGCAGTTTGACAATATTCCATTGAGAGAAAGCTATTTCTAGTCTGAAAATATTCTCACTAAAATATCATGAAGAATAACTATCATGAGTGATGCTCTTCCGCTGTTATAACATATATTTTATCAGGAATTCTCAATGTGTGAGACTAACAAGAACTGATTAAACACATAACATGCTTAAGAGACTAATAAAAACACATAACAGTGTGATGATTTTCAAACTGGAACTGAAATAAAGGAGATATGGAAACACAAGTAAAGTAGACAATACACACAACAAATTGGTAAAAAGTCCTTAGTAGTATCATTCCATTTCATTCACAAAAAATATTGCAGATCATATAAGTCAAAATTCTATAACTACCCTGACTTCATATCAGTTTGGCATATATATACAAAGTATGATTCTGTCATCTTCCACAGAAAAAGGTAAATCTATTTCAAAATTCATTGCAACCTCGTGCAAGAGGTGAGACTTATCTCTTAATATTAATTACAAAGTGCTATATTAAAAACAAGATAAACATCATGAAGGCATCATGAAGGCTGTCACTCCGAAATGGTTATGTGAGGTGGCAGCCTATTCGAAGAACACTCTTCTATTTTAGTGCAACCAATCTTCAGCAAAAAGTGTAAAAACAGTGGGAATGACATGTGGCTGTCTCTTATTAAATGTGCAAAATAGAAATATGATATTTCGGAGAAGGCTGGATATAAGACACCTGGCAACATCCATTGCAACTGAATAACCTCTCCACTTCATCTGTTTAATGTCACCATCATTATTCAAAACAAAAGGTAGCCCATTTCCATCACATGCTGATATTTCAAAATAATTGCTACTCTCGCAGAAAAGGTAGCAATAACCGGAAAACTTGGAGCATTTACCCAAAAAATTTTCTCCAAGTCATCCCTGTTCTTCATTCATCAAAGGTCCAGAATAGAAGCAAATATTCTTATGGCTTCTTCTTTAGTTACCTTTTATCATACCTCTTTTTCTATGCTTGGCTCTTTGACTGAGCTTTCTTCTTCCTTTCAATTTTGTCTTTCGGGCTTTCTTCAAAGTTGATAATTTCATCCCTCAGTTTAGGATTGGCAATCATCTTTCTGTTTAGCCTGAGTTTGTTTCTTGGTCTATTATGAGGTCTTTTGACATAGGGATTAGGGATGAATTTGGACCTCTTTCCTCCATGTATAAATTTACTAGACTCTGCCTCCTCATCTTTTGACTTTGTGTAATCAAGATCACTACTATCTTCAAATGAGGAATAGGAATGTATTTCATTTTTCTTCCTCTTCTCGATCGAAGAAAAAATGGAGGATACTAATTTACCCAAGGTAGGCTCTTCTTCTATGGTAGGCTCTGTCATTTTCTGTCTGCATTTCTTGAGAGAAAGCAAAAATTGTGAGAGGCTGGGCTTAGTGAGAGATGTGCCACTATTTGGCTGCACTTGATGAGATGACTCAGGAATATGGCTTGAACTTTTCATACCAGGGTCGAATTCCACTGGTGAGAAAACATGCTTAGGTGCAAGAAGACTAGGGCTGACTTCCACGGGTTCTTCTGCATGAAAAGTTTCTTTTTAGGCTAGCTTCGTGAAGAGGAGGCAAGTTGTTCTTTATTCTTTGACATTGGCTTCCTAGGAGAAGATGGTGAACTATGTGAAACAGGGGCAACACTGGTTTGCTCATGGATGTCTTTCTTCTTTGGCATCCCTACCTTTCTTCTGGAATTAATACTGCCAAAAACTTCCTCTCTTAAAAACCTATCCCAAGTAATTTTCTTCTTTCTGAGATGACAGAAAACTAAAATTCTAATCAACCCTCTGTGATACAAATTATGCAAGGGGTAGTTTGGAATTTTCTGTAGCTTGAGGGACATTTTAAGCAGAGATTATATAGAAAATGGGGTAGGTTCAAAGGTTTTTCTCCTGAGATGTGGGCCAAGAATCTCAAATTATAACGACGAACAAAAGAAAACCTCCCTTCGCATGTGATGTATTTATGGACTAAGGTAATAACATGCTACCACTCGGCTTTAAAACAAGAAATGTGAGCAGTTGAATTCCATTTCATATCAGCATATTCAGGCTTAAGGTAAGAACTTACTTCTTTAGGAAGCGCTTTGAGTTTAAACCAACATTCACCGGTTGGAGAAGACTGGGTTGCACGAGCTATGATAGCCTCAGAAATGCTGAATTTTTTGCTACCTACCTTGACCATTTCGCCATCAAAAGACTTAGCAAAAGGTTGAACTAGTGCCACATTCTCCCCAGAAAAATTCTGGAGGACTTTATACCAACCTGCAGATTTGAATTGTGATTTTTTCCCTTGCATCCACAAATATTGTGTTAATAGGCTAAGACCTATTTACCTTTCCTCCTTTCCTCATTTTCCGACAGCTAAACTGCTCACGAATACAACTGTTGAACTCTAGTTGCAATGCTGTCCACGAAACCTGAGACTGCTTGCTTTGAAATCTGAGACTGCTTGCTGGAGGATTGGTTTTTTTTTTACCTCTATCATGTGCAGAGGCCTCAGGTTGAGTGATCACTGAGCTCTCTTCTCTAATTTCGTGCTTGCAATTATGTCAAGGAGTAACGACATGTCTTTAAAGTGATTCAAAAACTAGTACCGAGTCATCCCATTAAGCTTCATACTTCAACCTTATCATTATGTGTCAGATTGCTTGTGCTATGATTTCTTCCTTGTATAAATATTAATGCAGCACGAAACCACACTTTAACATGCATTACATACAAAACTGTGGTTCTTGGCCCCACAATCCTGGTGACAAATTGGAAGCAATCACACATCGCAACTTTTAATTTTATCGCAAATCGGTCGCCCGCAAGTTTAACTCTACACTGATAATGGCTAAACCATAAACTATGCGATGTGCGATATGCACTCTTGTGCTACGCCGACACATGCCCCTTCGCCTGATTGCATCACGAATCAATTAACATACCATGCGATTGTGTTAACGATAAAATTTAAAAACTGTGATTTGCGAAATCGCTCCATTTGCGCTTTAATATCCACCATTGATCTGCACCCAGATCTGACAATCTTCCTTGCTAGCCCCTTAGTCGCATTGCATCGCAAATCAATTAACATACCACACGATTGTGTTAACGGTAAAATTTAAAAACTGTGATTTGTGATATCATCTAAGCCGTCGATCTCTTCCCCTTCGGAACTGCGCTTGGATCATGGCCGTCAACTCATCCTGCACGAGATTCTTCTTTGTCGCTTCATTCCTTACTCTAATTCCTGGTGAGCTTCCTTTAAAAATTCTATGCTCCTCTTCTCCGGATCTCCCACTCTGTTGGTTAATCTATTTTCTTCAGGCCACACTTTTATTTTAAACAACTCTGGTTGCAATGCTGTCCACGAAGCCTTAATTTGCCTACTTTGAAAACTTATTGCCTGTTTACGTGTAGCCTCTTTATTGAGATAACAAAAATCTTAGTGAAATAACTGTGTGGAATATATGACTTTCATTTTTGAGAAATAGATGCCTTTTACTGCATTACTGTTTTGACAATGAATTTGCAATAAATGTAGCTATTATTCCAGTCTGGATGACTGGAATTTTATTACCAAAACAATGACTAACCTTCAACACTACTCATAAGTCAAAATAGAGATTTTAACTTATTTTAGGACTCTAAAACATTATGACACCTATTCACTTAAAAATACCTTGATTTTGGGACTCTTTTTAGCTTTGATTGGAAATGACTCAAACTTTGGACATGGACTAGGACACAATAAAAATTTGAAAATAGTGACAAATGGCGATTACACCATTAGCATTTTCAGTGCTAACACTTGCAACAATAAAAATGAGGAATACATGAAACAACGTGATTGAAATCACATTTTTTTAAAATTTTTTGTTTATTGAATTTTTTTCCAAAAATATGCCATATAGTACTGGTCGTAAACACACTTCTCAATAAAAAAGAATGGAAAACATTCCATTTTACATTAAACAAAACATTCCATTACAAATTACGACTGACTTCGACAAAAACAAATATGACTGCAAGATTAAGCACAATTTCTGAGATGGGAATATCCTATAAATAAGAACATAATTACCCCACTTAGAAATGATGATATATAAGCCTCAACTATCTACAGTCCTGAAAACAACACTAGTAATTAGAATCCATTTACATGTTTCTTAACGATAAGAAAAACCAATGTACTCCCTGGTTTTCCTTGTTTATTTATGAAAGATCAACATAAATATTATTTGATAAATTATCCCAACATCCTATTACAAATAGTTGAGATCCCAGAAAAGGCAAAACAAAATATTACTTAGCTTACGATTGCATTTTCTTTCTGAAATTAGTTAGAACTGGATAAATGTTCTTAAAATCCATGTAAATCTCATCTTTCACGTGCAACAACAAAGTCCAACATTGCAAGTTTTATTCTAGTAGTTTAATTTTTTGTATCATGACATAATACTGGTTTCAACCGAAGAATGTGGAAAAAAATGATGACAATATGAACTAGGAGAAGACATGCACCTTAGCTCTAGTAAAGGCCAAATTTTCCTTGGAAACAAAGATAATAACAACAAATTTGGGTTGCTTCATCCTATAGGTTAATCTAGGGAACAACTCTGGTTCATACTGCAAACAAAATTAAATTAGTAATTAATATACCCCATATTCAACACGATCTTTAGAAGGACTTGCTAATCATTGTCCATATAACTTACATTAGAAAAGACATGATGTGAAGAGGAAACCCATTCCGTTATGATTTGGGTTAGAGCTGCATTTATAGTTCACTGTGAGGGAGATGAGATGGAGATGTGTAATAACTTATGTTCGAAAAGAGACGATATGAAGAGGAAAGCCATTCCATTTTGATTGGGCTTACAACTGCATTTATGGTTTACTATGAGGGAGATGAGATGAAGATGCGTAATTTATGAGTAATAAATTTAAAGTTGAAAGGTGTTTATTTTAAAACTAGCCTAGATCCATCTTAACTAAGGATCTACCAAGCATCTAGAGGATCAAATCCCCTGAGATGAAAATCTCTTTTGGAGTCACCCAGAGGATAAAATCCCTTGAGGTGAAAATATATTTTGGAGTGAAAAGAGATTTAATCCATTTGGGTGCTTGGTAGATCTAGACTTAACATGGATCTAGGCTGGTATTATATAAATTTCACATCTATATAAATAAAAATGTGTGTGTGTGTTTTTTTAAAATTTTACTAAAAATTTGATTTAATCTCTATGGAATATCCATAAAGGGTTTAGAGATATCTCAAAAGTTTGATTTTTCCTTTTAGATTTAATTATAAAAAGTTCTAAAGTTAAATATTTTTTATTTTTTTAATATTTTGATTGTGAAATGAGTTTATGGTTTTTGGGCATGTTGTATTGATAAGTCATGGTATTGGCACATGGTATTGTAACAAAGCCTATTTACAAGTTAATAATATCCATGGTACAACGGGGGAGAATATTCATGGTCAAGAATCTTGCTATATTGTAAGTATATTATAAGTACAAGGCAAACCCTAAGGTGCCAAAGGGAAAGCTAGACAACAACCCAAAAATGCCCTAGAGCCAAAAAAAAGAGGAAATACCTAGATTGCGATAGAAAAGACAAAACAAAAAATATAATAAGAAAGCTGGGAAAATACTTGAAGCATAGACCTCGCTGTTGACCCAAAGACTATAATGAAAGAAGCCCGGTGCTGTCGAAACACCGTGCTTAGAGAACTCGTCAGCCACGGTGTTTTTTTCCTAGTAGATATGGGAAATTAAAATCTTGGTGAATGAGTCCTTTAGACCCATGATCTGCTGAAGCCAATGAAATAAGGAAGGGACATCCAATGAGGAATTACCCTGCACCCAGTATATGAAAAACCTGGAATCACCAATGACCAGGATTTTCTCGATTGCAAGCCACGATGAAAATTTCAAAACTCCCAAAAGGGCCAACACCTCAGCTAGACAACCTATATCCATCTTAACTTTGGATCTACCAAGCCCCCAAAAGGATCAATTCCCTTGAGATGAAAACCTCTTTTAGAGTGAAAATAGATTTAATTACTATAGGCACTTGGTAGATCCAGAGTTCAGATGAATTTAGGGCGGTATTATATACATTTCACATCTATATAAATAAAAGTATTCTCATTTTTCATTTTATTAAAACTTTGTTTAATCTCTATGGAATATCCAAAAATTATTTTTAATAGTAATGAGGGTAGAGGGTTTATATTAAATTAATTTAATAACTTGTTTTAATTAAATCTAAAAGAAAAAAATGTATACTATATATATATATATATATATATATATATATATATATAAAATATACAATTTTTTCTTTTGGATTTAATTAAAACAAGTTATTAAATTAAGTTAATATAAAATATTTTGATTGTGAAATGAGTTATGGTTTTTGGGCATGTGGTACTGATAAACCATGGCATTGTAACAAAGCCTATTTACAAGTTAATAATGTTTTTGGTAAAGTGGGGGTGAATATTCATGGTTAAAAATCTTGTTATATTGTAAGTATATTATAAGTATTAAGTTTTTATGTGCTTATTAATTAACTTTAAATATGGTTACAAAATCATTATTAGTCATTTCCAAGGGAGGTCACCATTATTAGTTTAGCATTGACCAATGCAACTTATAATTTTTAAGTTTGAAAAATCAATATTTGTTTTTCAATATTATTAATTTTAATTTTTCAAACATTTGATTGGACCATAACTTGAAGGTATCATTGTAGCCTTTGCATAATATAATTCCATGTGAAAAATGCATCACATATATTATGTCATAATTTATGGATATGGTTCCAATATTCATGCATGATTTTTACTTCCCACCATAAGTTTAGTAAGTTTTTACATACAAAATAGATAGAAATAATATGTAAATTCAACATATTGACCAGATATTTAAAGATGTTGACATACATATATACTTACTTACGTTACACCTACACATCTCCCCACATACATATATACTTACTTACGTTACACCTACACATCTTCCCTATATTGGGCTGTAGAGTGCCTCTAGGCACAATTAAGTTTTTATGTGCTTATTAATTAACTTTAAATATGGTTACAAAATCATTATTAATACTTACCAAGGCAAGACTATAGAAATTGGTTTCCCCTTTGACCAGTATTAGTTTAGCATCGGCATCCTTCCTCACCTTCCTAATTCAGGTGAGCCATCCTTCCTCTAAGGGTTTTCTCCTTGCTCTTATAACGTTGAGCACTGGGCCTGGTGTTGAGACTGAAAAAAGGGGCATGATGGCGGCGATGGCGGCCTTTTAGTTCTTCGAGTTCCTCTCTTTTGGAGTCCCTCCCCCAAAATAGAGTTTCTCCTCACCATATGAATGGTGAGCGTTAACACCCTATCCTTGCACGTTACCTCACCCTAGAGTAGGTGAAGTGGTTAGATCTCGATTCATCCATTCCATTTATCCAGATAGATAGATATATTAACTGATTCGTGTACCCTCCCTTCGCGTAGCTCAGGTGACTCGTTCGATCGTTCTTTATTTATTCGTCGAGTCGAGGGGGATAACGTCGATCAAATTGGGGAACAAGAGTGATATAGGAGACATGACTATGGGACAAAAATGATTCCCTATTCCCAAACAACCCATATTATCCACACTTAATGCAACTTATAATGTTTAACTTCAAAAAATAAATATTTATTTATTATTATTATTTAAAAAAAACTGTTTTCAAACATTTGATTGGACCATAACTTGAAGGTATTATTGTAACCTTTTCATATTATACTGCCATGTAATAATTGTATCAAATATTTTGTGCCATAATTTATGGATATGGTTCCAATATTCATGCATGATTTTTAGATATTTGTAGAGTGATTTTTTAATCCAAAAATAAAATCCTTGAAAATAGCTCATGATCACATTAATAACATACTTACTATTAGTTGTTTCCCACCATAATTTAAGTAAGTTTTTACATAAAAAATGGATAGAAATAACATGTATATTCAACATATTGAGTGTATATATATAGCCAGGACGCATGATGATAATAGATGCCTCCTTTACTGAAGAGGAAGTTATTTTGGTTTAAGAGGTGGTAGGAAGCATGAAGCTCTAAAGAAATAATGAAATGCAAGTTCACCCGAACGTATCTATTTTTGTTTTTTGACCAGATTTTTGTTTTAAAAGGAATTTCTGACAAATTTAAGAGGTACCAACAAACTTATACATCTCAAGGATCAATGTAAAAACCCTTCGGGGCTGGTCTGTTATTAAAAAATGAATAAAGATTTTTTTTCCATGGATATATATATATATATATATCACCTACACATCTCCCTTATATTGGGCTATAGTGTGCTTCTCGACAATAAAAATAAAATATTCACTAAATAAAAAAATATAAACGATATTAAAAGATAAAAATAAATATACATATTAATTAGTTTTAATTAAAAACATAATTGCTTTGAGAGGGACATTCTAGGATGGAATATATGTGTAATTGTTTAGATGCTCAACCTACTTATGCCCCTTTTAAAATATAAATAAAACATTGTAGATTATAATAAAAAAACAAAAATGAATATACAGATTTGGTTAGTTTTAATGAAAAACATTATAAAACATCAATAATCTCACTCTCACCATGCTACCTCGATTCATCATTGATATGATATAAAGGAGATGTGGTAAAGATATTATACTACTTTTAGCCATAAATAAAATAGTTTAAGGGTGAAAGTTGGGTGACACTTTTTGCCCTTTTTTGTGAATTTTTTTTAAAATTTTTATTTATTTATTTTTTTTTTTTCAGTTCTTCAACTTTCTGCAAGCTAAAAAAAATTTTCTGTTTAGAATTTCATTTTGCGATAAAAATAAAAGTTGTCAGAAATTTGGTTAGCTTTCTATTACTTATTTTTTGGAATTTTTTTATACACATTTGTTATGTCAACTTAGCATTTCTTTGAGTGTATGTTTTTTAACAATCAATTGATTCATAAGAAGTCATGTTAATACACAATGTTGTATTCTTTGAAAATTTGTGTTTTTGAGAAACAAAATGTGTTAGAACAATCTAGATAGAGTCTACTTTGGTTTCGTCATATTTACAAAGCCAATTGATGCATATTATAATTACTAGAATTTTTTGAACTGGTCCAATATGAAAAACTGCATATTTTGAATATGTTTCGCGATGCAAGAAATTTCTTAACATATAAGTTATAAACTAAAAATCTAAAAGCTACCCATTAGAGACAACGAACCAATGTAATTTACGATAATTTTTTCAATTTTTTTTACAATGTATTTTGGAAGATACAAAATTTTGATTTCACTGAATCACAATGACCTTCAGAAATTGTTTGCATCTGTTTTGTTACAAAATTAATTAAAATTAGTAAATATTTCTGAAATTCCATGAAAGTTATATTTCCTGAAAGTAGATTCAATTATGAAAATGCTTGTCTTGGTTCCAACACTTAATTCAGAATGTTTCATGGAGTTTAGTCAGTCCAAAGTTGCAGAAACGTATTCAGGGCTTGGCTCTGCGTAACCGGTGACGCGTTAGTTCGGCCGAACTCGTAAACAAAGTTTGACTGAACTGTTTTTTGTGCCGACGACATGTTAAATCAAACAACAAAGTAGTTCAGCCGAACTATTTATTAAAAGTTCGACCAAAATTTTACTTAACTTTCCGTTTGCCGGAAAGTACCGTCGAGCCCCTCCAAAAAAATATTTCGCAGCAATATAAATTGCCATGAAACCATTCATTATTTTCACATATTTTCGGACTTTTGGTCTGATTTTACAAAAGTCTTGATCTGATTTTGCAAAGAAGTGTTTTGGGTTTAAGGACTTTTCTTGGAAGTACATTGAAAGGACTTTTCTTTGAGACACATTATTTTCGTACATTTGATCTGATTTTGCAAGGAATTTTTTTGGGTTTAAAGAATTTTCTTGGAGGTACATTCAAAAGACATTTCTTGGAGGTATGTGATATAGTTTTTTGGGTTTTTTTTTTTTTTTTTAAAGTATGGATTTGGGAATAATTTCAAAAGGACATTTTTTGGTTTTGGGTTGAAGTAAATCTTTTATAATGATTTTTTAAAATGAATTTTTGTGTAACTTTTTAAATGAAATTTTTTTGTAGGACTTGGAAAGAAATATTTTCAACTTCGTTTCATTTTTATAAGAAATTTTTTTCTTGAATTTTTTAAAGTAAGTGTTTTGGATTGAAGTATGTATTTTTTGCAAAAAATTTAAAATGAGTTTTTTTTTTTTTTTTTAAATTAAATATTTTGTGATTTTTTTTTTAATTGAGTTTTTGTCTAAATTTTTGAAAGAATTTTTTTGAACTTCATACTCTATTATCATGGGAAATCGAAGAAATTGTACGAGAAAATATGATCGAAAAAGAGACCCCAAGGAACGTAGAGAAGAGACGAGACAATCTCGCAAAAGAAAGATAGAAGCACTCTCAAATATTGAAGGGGAAAATAAACCTCAACTAGAAGTTGAAACAAGTATGTAAATGTAAATATTATGATTTTGATGTATTTAAAATTTTCCGTGTAAAATGTGAAACTTAATTTTTATTTGATGAACTAATTTGAAAAATATTTTGCAATGTAAACAGAGAGAGATATTCCTCAAAACATTGATGATGAGATACAAAATTTTAAAAAATAAAGTGAAAGAGATATTGAACCAATGATTGAAGACGGTGAAAATGATGAAAGAAATTCAAGTGAAGAAACTGAATCACAAGGTATGTACATATATATCTATATATGTTGAACACATGCATGTATTATTGAAATTATACATATATTTATTAATTTAGTTATTTATTGAATATGTAAACTTATTATGTACTATTCATTCGAATATGTACAGATGAAATCAATGTCGATGACGATATGTTAGAAAATGTTGACACTCACACATATGGAGATAAAAAAGCTGACCATTATATACAATATCGTGTTAACCACATTTTTGAGAAGTATTTCATAAAGGAAAATGTGACAGTTCAAGCTCAAATGTTGAAAGGTCTCCTATCATTAAGGAAATTAAAAGAAGTTACGACTTTATTGAGTATTCGAAAATCAACCAAAGATAAAAAAAATGAAGGAAAATGTGATACAAAATACAAATAGTGCTATAAATTCAATGAAAAGATCTAGACAGAAAAATGTTTCAGTTGTACGTAGAGCAATACATATGGCAGTGGTTTCATCAAGTACTAAAGAGAATGGCTTGGTAAAATCTATGGCACGAGCATTAGGAACCTTGTGAAAAACTTTGCACAAACATTGAAAATTTTGGTTGCAAATAGATGTAAATGATGAACTTGCTTGTTGGAGAGCTATTTGTAGGCAACCATATAAAGATAGACTTGGAGAAAATGTTAAAAAAATAATATATGAATATTGGAAGAACAATTTGCGTGTTTCGCCAACTGCAAGGCATGTGATGCGAAGAAGAATAGCACGAAATCAGTACGAAGAACATGAAAAATATTTCTTGGAAACCACTCAGATAGAGTTATTCAACAAGTTCAAAGAAGAGAATCGTCAAATTCATATTTCACTCAATGCTTTTGTTCAACAAAAACCATGGTATGTAAAACCTATCACCGTACGTGACACTTGTTGTTGTCATTATCATGTGGAATTTGAGTTATATTATGACACATTCTTTGATTTTGGTAGAACATTATGGAAGGATTCACCTCCTCCTTCCACTATCCGTGATTTCATATCTCAAATTCTATGTGAAAGAGAAAGCGATGAACTATTTTTCAAAAAGAAATGTGTTGGTGGTAAAAAAATGCGATGATTGTGGAAATTTGACTAAATTTCAAAAAAAATATCGTATTGATATAAATGATCAATCATTGTCCAACATGAAAGTGAAATGGAAGAGATATGAATATATCCATACATCGATTCAAGGTGAAAATAGTGTTAAAAGAATTGAATTACGAGAAGAAGAAATTTTTGTGATAGAATTTTTGAGAAAGTTTGAGGCAGAAATTTACAAATACACCAAGCATTCCCATAGAGCTCGATGGCAAGACTTGCAATTCAAAAAATCCCGTGAAGTTTTTCCACCAGGGACCATTTTGTTAGTAATTGATTTTGCAGAAAACTACACATTTGTTCCACAAAAAGAAATTCAGAGTGAGTACTATCATTCTAACCAAGTCTCCATGCTCGTCCATATTCTATATACACATGCTGAACAAAACATCGATCATATAGAAAGCACCGGTGAAAATCAACATATTATTAAAGAATATCACTTTTATATCAGTGACGATCGTACACATGATACATATTTTGTACAACATTGTTTTGGAAAAATTTATGATTCCTTGAAAAATCGTGGAATAACATTCAATGAACATTGGATATGGTCAGACGGATGCGCAGGTCAATTCAAATATGCATGATCATTCTTTTGGTTGTGTTGTCTTCATAAGAAAACATGCATTAAACATTGTTGGAATTTCTTTGAGACTGGCCATGGAAAAGGAGAACATGACGGTGCAGGGGCATGCATAAAACGAGCACTTCGAAGATATCAAATGAACCCCTCTGCAAGCCGACTTGTGGACATGAAAGAATTTGTTCAATGGTGCATCGCTACTCTAATCCATGAGACTAACCGATCAAGGGAAGTGCGAAGGTACATTCAATTTAATTTTTATTGGATATCTAATTAAATAAACAATGTACATTTATCACAATGATTATCTTTGATTGTATTTTGATATCATATTTACATTCTTCTTTAAATTTTCCATATAAAGGTTTTTTTTGGCATATTGGGATCGAAGACGTAGATAGATCAATTGGAAATGATGTTGAAACAATAAAAGGGACTCGAAAATTGCATTCAATTAAAACAAAGTCGTCCATAAATTTGTTTGCATTGGATAAAAGAAAATATTCTTGTTTTTGTCCTGTTTGCATAGACAACACAAAATCCAATGACGTTTGTGAAAACAAAATGTATCTAAAAGATTGGAAACATACAGAGCTAAATACAAAGGGCAAAATGTCCATTGCAATGTTTGAAGAAATGAAATCAGAGGAGACTACAATATCATCCAATGGTGATCGAGTTTTTGATCTTGTTAGAGAAGGTAACATTTGAATTGCTTTCTAATGATAAAGATCTAGAAATAAATTTGAATATGTATAATTTTGTCAAGTTTGTTTTATTGTGCAGGAGATGTTTTTGCTGTAATTGCACCTACTGACAACGATGAAAATGTGAAGTATTATTTGATGCGTTGCACTAAATGAAAAATGAAATTATTAGAAGACTATAATGATCACGGATTTCCATATGAAAGAGGATCTATTATACTGAAAGGTTATTTTTTCAGACAAACTAATCAAAGTGGGAATTTTGTTTACTTTGAAGACTATGAACCTGATTTCATAAGTTGTCAATATAGTCACTTGGTGTGTGCAGCACGCATAAAGTTGTTCGAGGTTCAATCAAAGAAAAAAAATGAATATTAAGAAATGGAAAATGTCAAAATCCGATGATGAACGGATTATTGAAGATGGCATTCCATTGGAATTTTTTTGATTGAATTGCCCAACAATTTATTCTCTTTGGATTATATGTTCTAGAACTTCCAGTACTCAATTAAAAATTGAGCTTCCTTGTTATGTTATCTATGCAAGTGTTTGCACATGTACAAATTGTTTTGGTACATGCACACTCTAGTATCAACTGAAAGTAGCTTTTTTATACATGCATTGATGAAAAATGTTGCATACATATTGGATATATATGTATATGTTCTAGAATGCAATTAACTGTTCAAGTAGTTTTACTATGTGCATTGATGAAAAATGTTTCACGTACTCAATATATATGTTCTAGAATGCAATTAACTGAAATTAGTTTTTCTATGTGCATTGATGAAAAATGTTGCATCTACTGGATATATACACGAACTCAATGCACACATTTTTTCTTGTGGGATTTTTTGGTAAAAAGTATCCACAATGTAAATAAATTATCCGCAGTATAATTTTGTATGAAGATTCCTTTCAGACAAGAGATTCGGAGCACTTCTTCGACTTTTGGTGGGATTTGACCCACATCTCTATTCCTGATTGAAAATATAGTACAAAATTTGTCTGTCCAATGGTCGAATATGTTCTATGTGCATTAATGAAAAATTTACATACTACATACTATTGTTTGAGTGAATTTTTTTTTTAAAACTTACCAAATGTACTTCAACCATGTCTAAAACTTGAATTTTAAAAACTTTTTTATTATATCAAAACAAATTACTTCACATGTCATGCCAATTGTAGTTCAACTATCCAATAAAAACATTAACCATTTAACATTATATCACATGCCAAATGTAGATTAAAATGGTATCCAAAACTTAGTTTTAAAAACTTTTTGATTATATCACAACATTACTTCAAAACTTAGTTTTAAAAACTTTTTGATTATATCACAACATTACTTCACATGATTAATGTACTTCAACCATCCAAAACTTGGGTTTTAAAAACTTTTTGATTATATCACAACATTACTTGACATGCCATTCAATTGTAGTTCAACTATCCAATAAAAACATTTAATATTATATCACATGTGCCAAATGTAGATTGAAACCATCCAAAACTTAAGTTTTAAAAACTTTTTGATTATATATCATGCAACATTACTTCACATGCCATGCCAATTATAGTTCAACTATCCAATAAAAACATTTAACATTATATCACATGTGCCAAATGTAGATTGAAACCATCCAAAACTTAAGTTTTAAATTTTTTTTGATTATATATCGTGCAACATTACTTCACATGCCATGCCAATTATAGTTCAACTATCCAATAAAAACAATTAACATTATACCACATGCCAAATGTAGATTGAAATCATCCAAAATTATAGATCACAACATTACTTCACATGCATGTATTACTTCACATGCCATGCCAATTGTAGTTCTTGACTATCCAATAAAAACATTAAACATTTAACATTAAATATCACATGCCAAATGTAGATTGAAACCATCCAAAACTTGACTTTTAAAAACTTTTTGATAAATTATGAAGAAATATTTCGGTAATAATCACATTACAATGAACAAAGTGGACGCGTTTCAAACCAACCAATGTGGTTCATCATCAGGACTAGGTGAGAGATTAGATCAGACGTTGAGTTTAATTATATGTTGAAATGGCAAAGTAAATCGTTAGAATAACAACTAATTTGACTTTGAAATTAATAACGGTTAGTTCTATTAATTTAATTATTTATTTAATACAACCTAACGGCTAGTTTGAATATTGAAATTAATAACGGCTAGGTATATTTAATAGTTTAATTTATATATAAAAATATTTTTATTTTTATTAATATCATTAATTAATTATTAATAATACAAATATTATTTTATTATGATTATATATTTATTTTATTATAATTCTATCTTAAAAAAAAAAGAAAAAAAAAGGGAAATTAAGAATATAAGGCAGGGATCCAACACCTGCTTATATTCCAACCATCATCTCTATTGAGATTTACGTGTATTTTTTCAATTTCAAGGGCCTCTCTTAACTTACGATGATGAAAATGATCAATCCTGGCTAAAACCTTAGCCTCTTCGATGCAGATATGATGGTTAGTCTTTTCCACAGGTTCAGCTAGGGCAGAGGTGCGGGACCTTCCATGCCTAATGTCAGCTGCATGTTCACATATCCTTTGGATAATAGACCTACCCGTTTCACCAATGTAAGGTGTCCCACAGGAACAAGGAATAATGTAGACACCTTTTCCATCCCTAGGGTTCACCGGATCTTTAACCGAGTTAAGAGAGCTGCGAATCGTGTTAAGGGGCTTGAAGGAATAAGAAACCCTATGCTTCTTAGGTATCCTAGAAATCCTATCAGTGGTACCCCGAATGAAAGGAAGCCTTACATTGCAGGACCACTGATTAGGATCATTCTTATTTTTAACTAAGGGGCCTCTTTCTGCTTTAAGAAAAGCTTTAAGTCCTTGTGACTTACTATAACCATTATTACAAAAGACACTAAGGAGATGGGTCTTTTCTCCCTCAAGGTGAGATTCATCAGAGATTCTCAATGCCCTAGTGGCTAAGGTGTTGAGGACGCCTAATTTTTGAGCAGGGAAATGATGCGAATCCGCGTGAAGATATTGCTTAGTATGGGTTTTCTTACGAAAAACCTGATGCGAGAAAGAACCATCTTCCTTTCTACAGATAAGAATGTCAGGGAAAGGAAGGCTACCATCCACCTCATAATCCATGGTAAATTTTATGAAGCAAGATTGACTATTAAGATGAACGAAGAAACGATCCAGCTCTTCCTTACCATGAGACCAGATGACACAAGTATCATCTACAAACCTTTTCCAAAGTTTTGGTTGGTGCAGAGCAAAGGAAAGCGCCTTGGATTCAAAGTCCTCCATAAAGAGATTAGCAAAAATCGAGGAAAGGGGAGAACCCATAGCAACACCACAAGTTTTCTCATAAAACTCACCTTCAAAACTAAAGAAAGTAGAAGATAAGCAAATCCCAACTAAAAAGGCTGTGTCTGGATCAATGATCCGATTAATGACTTCAATGGCCTCCTTAATGGGGATATTGGTGAAAAGAGAGACAACATCAAAACTAACAAACCTATCTTCAGGACTCATTCTAACACCCTTTAACTCATTAACAAAAGATGCAGAATCTTTAACAAAGGATTCGGTACGACCTACGAGAGGCTTAAGCTTAAAGGATAAATACTTGGCAAGAAGACAAGTCGGACCACCAATGGTGTTAACAATGGGCCGAAGGGGAGCACCATCCTTATAGTTCAACTAACATTACTTCACATGCCATGCCAATTATAGTTCAACTATCCAATAAAAACATTTAACGTTATATCACATGCCAAATGTAGATTGAAACCATCCAAAACTTAACTTTTAATTTAACAAGAAATTATAGATCACAACATTACTTCACATGCCAAATGTACTTCAAGCGTCCAAAACTTAAATTTTAAAAACAAAACAAATTATAACACATCATTACATAACATGCCAAATGTAGTTCAGAAGCAAAACAAAACTTAAATTTTAAAAACAAAACAAATTATCACACATCATTACATAAATGCCAAATGTAGTTCAGAAGCAAAACATTAATTTATAGATGAAAACATTACCAGTAGTTCAATTATCCAAAACTTAAAAGTTTTAAAAACCAAACAAATTATATTACAACATTACTTCACATTCACATGCCAAAAGTACTAAAACCATCCAAAACTTAACTTTTTGGAACAAAACAAAATATATTAACACTGTAATAAAATATGTCCAAAAATTGTAGATTTCACAAGTATCAAGTGTGTGTATATATATATATATATATATGACAGTGCATCTAGATAATATATAAAAAAGTAAATTTAAGACTATCTAAATCTTGAAATCAAATCTACAAATCATGTCCATCAAATAGAAATGGATGTAGCGTCTTTCCTATCAGGGTCTCAATCCGCGCACTATCATGCGAAGCATGGGAAACCTGTACACAATGCACATGTACAAACATTAAAATTTGATGTTTTAAAATGAGTGAGAATATATATAGAACTTCTTGTAAAAAACAAAAAAAACAAAAAAAAAATCATGCAATACCTCATGAGGTTCCCTCTCCATTTGTTCACTTGCTACAAGTCCACGCCCATGGGAATATCTGCAACGGTAAACTGTATAATATACATGTACAGTTATATATATATATTAAAAAATTTTAGATGAAAATGCAAGTGTACATATATAAACTTATTTTCAATAATATTAAAAAAAAGTTAGACAACTTGTTCAAATGGTTGAAATGGTTTGGATGTTCCTATCTCCGTCGCTAGAGTCCGTGGATTAAAGAAATCTTCTATGGGAACCTAAAATTAAAAATTTTAAAAGTATAAAATAACTCAAGATCAAGATCTCAATTTATAATAAAACTTAAATAAACAACAATTTATAAATTATAACTAAATTAAAAAAAACACACACATACACACACACACACACACACACACACACACACACACATATATAAGTGAAAAATTGAATACTTCTGCAGGTGAATTTGGGGCATCTCCTAAGAGAGGCTCCAAATGAAAATCTCCAAGAACCTAAAATTCAAAAAAATTAAAATAACTCAAGATATATATATATATCTCAAATTTTAATGGAACTTTTTGACGTGGAATATCTATATATATATATAACTTAAACATAAATTTTAAAATTGAAAAATTGTCCATACTTCTTGTGGATGTGGCACATATCCTAAGGAAGTAGAAAGTACATCTCCCATGGAAGAAGAAGGTACCACCATCCCAAAAACATCGGAGGGAATCAGAATCTGTTAAAACATTTTATCATTATATATACATACATGTACATGTGTGCACAATTATTTATTTTAAAAATATCACTTAAAAACACTAACATTTTCCAACATATCTTGATGGTGAGACCCATTTGCATTGTTTAAACCAAAGGTCCCGAACGTGATATTAAAATTTTCGTCATTTATCATGCGTGACTACTGCAAATGGTGTTTTAACATATAATGATACCTTTTTGTTAGATTCATGTACATACAAATAAATGTATACATCTACATACACATGTATTTATTACAAATTGTACACATGTATGTGTTAAAATAATTGAACCCTAAGGTCATTAACACATACCGTTCCCGTGCTCTCTTCCTTATGAAGAATTAGATCTTGAAAACCATTGCGACAATTCTTTGTATATATTCGAAGATCTTCAACATTCATGTTGTCAATCTCTTCATCTGTACAATACACGAAATTGGCACGTGCATTTTCACGTGCTCTTTGTCGATTTAGACAAACATTGACTCCACCCAATCCGCTGTAAACATTGTCGATCATGGAATCCCTTGCTTCTCGACTTATTTGAGAAGTCGCATCCATTTATGATGCAGAGTTTCGACCCGAAAATGTCGACTCACCAATGGTGGCTCAGGGCAAGGCAACTCCACATCTCACTTAGCGCCCTTATGGTCATACAATCGACCTTTCCCCAGACCAAAAAATTCTGACGGACGATCATTGTAGTTGGGTTTCATTTTCAAAAAAACATTTTGCGTAAAAAAATTGTGCAAAATAAACAGGAACCTCTTCGTTCCATGGGAGCCTTCCATAGCCCGCAAGGTGCCTATCATACAAATAGTGAGCTATATCTGGGTGCTTGAAATATTGCACCTTCAAAATTTTTATTTTTGGCCCTTCCTTGAAATTAAACATTGACTTCGCCATAGATTTTGTAACTCTTTTTTTTACATCCTTCCATTTATCGGGACCCATTACTGTTTCCTTTCTCTTTCTCATCACTTCTACAAATGTATCAGTCGTTGGCCCAAGATTTTTGTACACATTTACTATTTCACCAATGAATGTGTAACTATTTCGAGGCTTTGTCGAATCTTAGCAGATAGAGTTAAAGCCACGAGATCTCTCCGCAATTTTGCATGAAGTTGTTGACACCTTTGTAAGGTGCATTGCACCATGTTTCTTTTCCATGGTATATTAGAAATGTCAGTCGGATAAGTTGTGGTGGGTAGACAACCTTATTCTTGAATGTAGCATTCTTCCCTGCGTCTATTTTGACCAATATTTGGAACAATTTCAGCCTCGACATCAATATATATAAAATTTTGTATATTAGAAAAAACACATGTAAACAAATTTGTACAAATTCAATGAAAAAATATTGAAATTGATGACAACCTTGACGTGGTTGGTTAACATCTTCGCCACCCTGAAACTATTGAGACCCAAAACAACCCTGCTGAGAACCAGACCCAGAACGACCCTGTTGAGAACCAGCACCACCAACTGAACCAGCACCACCAGCCATTGATTGGCCTCCAGGAGAATAAATATCACCCCCTTCACACAACCTACTACCACTTATTGATGGCCCTCTAAGGGGATTTGAACCAACACCAACCTCTCGAGAGGAGGGAGAAGCTTCATAAACAAATACGAATTTATGATCAATTGAAAAATACATGCATACATATAAATACACGTGTACATATTCATTGATTAAATTGTGTTAAAACCATACCACAACTGGGTGAAACATGGGCATCCATGGCTGGAGTAGAGAGCCTTCTCTTCTTATTAGCTCCTAAAAAATAAAAAATGAAACTTATTAACAACTAATTTAACTCATAAAGTTGATAAAAAATCAATTCCATATGTAAACACATGTATGGAGATTTAAGATTATATTTAAATTTACCATGAATAGCTCTTGACCCCGATCCCTGATCCTCCCCTCTCGTAGAGATATGGGATTATGTTGATCTTTGTCATTCATCCTCCATAATATATATATCTACGGTGGACATTTACAATTAATTTTTTAAATAACTAATTTAAATTAAATTCAAGATAAAGTTGAAAAAATTAATTTGTTTAATTTAGTGTAAACAAATTATGTAAAACACAACTGTAGGGGAATTTAGATCTATTCCAGAGATTGACTATAGGGGAATTTACTAGATATATCACCTTTCATAAAAGATGAGATCCAGAGGCTACTTGGCCCTTTACAGACTCTGCCTATAGAACTACCATGGATATGAAAATGAATTTTTTTTAATTAGATCTATTCTAAAGATTGAATGTAGGGGCATTTACTAGATTAGGTTTTAAAACCTACATGTTTTGTATCAAATCACTTTTGGTTTCAATGGGAAACTTTTATGGCTAATTTTTGTTTTACATGTTGAATACAAAAGGTTTCTTTTCTCTCATTGTTTGAGAACATGGACATGAAAATGAAAAACTATATACTTGGTTAAAACCTATGTTTTGTATCAAATTACTTTTTGTTTCTAAATACTATATACATGTTGACTATAGGGGCATTTAGATCTATTCCAGAGATTGACTGTAGGGGCATTTACTAGATATGTCACATTTCATAAAATATGAGATCCAGAGGCTACCTGGCCCTTTACAGACTCTGCCCATAGAACTACCATGGATATGAAAATGAAAAACTTCTAATTAGATCTATTCTAAAGATTGAATATAGGGGCATTTACTAGATTAGGTTTTAAAACCTATATGTTTTGTATCAAATCACTTTTGGTTTCAATGGGAAACTTTTATGGCTAATTTGTGTTTTACATGTTGATTATAAAATTTTTTTTCTCTCTCATTGTTTGAGAACATGGATATGAAAATGAAAAACTATATACTTGGTTAAAAACTATGATTTATATCAAATTACTTTTTGTTTCTAAATACTATATACATGTTTACTGTAGGGGCATTTAGATGTATTCCGGAGATTTACTGTAGGGGCATTTACTAGATATGTCACCTTTCATAAAAGATGAGATCCAGAGGCTACCTGGCCCTTTACAGACTCTGCCTATAGAACTACCATGGATATGAAAATGAAAAACTTCTAATTAGATTTATTCTAAATATTGAATGTAGGGGCATTTACTAGATTATGTTTTAAAACCTATATGTTTTATATCAAATCACTTTTGGTTTCAATGGGAAACTTTTATGGCTAATTTGTGTTTTGCATGTTGAATATAAAAGGTTTTTTCTCTCTCATTGTTTGAGACAATGGATATGAAAATGAAAAACTTCTATTTAGATCTAAATTCTCTAGAGCTATGGCTAATTTGTGTTTTACATAAATTGACTCTTAGGTTAAAACCTATGTTTTGTATCAAATCACTTATGGTTTCAATGGGAAACTTCTATGGCTAATTTGTGTTTTACATGAAAATGAAAAACTTCTATTTAAAACTATTCCAGAGATTGATGGTAGGGGCATTTACTCTTAGTTTAAAACCTATGTTTTGTATCAAATCACTTTTGGTTTCAATGGGAAACTTTTATGGCTAATCTGTGTTTTACATGTTGAATATAAAAGGTTTTTTTCTCTCTCATTGTTTGAGACCATGGATATGAAAATGAAAAACTTCTATTTAGATCTATTCTAGAGATATGACTAATTTGTGTTTTACATGTACATTGAATATAAAATGTTTTTTCTCTCATTGTTTGAGACCATGGATATGAAAATGAAAAACTTCTATATGTAGGGGCATTTACTCTTAGGTTAAAACCTATGTTTTGTATCAAATCACTTATGGTTTCAATGGGAAACTTTTATGGCTATTTTGTGTTTTACATGTTGAATATAAAAGGTTTTTTTCTCTCTCTCATTGTTAGAGACCATGGATATGAAAATGAAAAACTTCTATTTAGATCTATTCTAGAGATGTGGCTAATTTGTGTTTTACATACATTGAATATAAAATGTTTTTTCTCTCATTGTTTGAGACCATGGATATGAAAATGAAAAAATTCTATATTTAAAACTATTCCAGATGTGGCTAATTTGTGTTTTACATACATTGAATATAAAAGGTTTTTTCTCTCATTGTTTGAGACCATGGATATGAATATGAAAAAATTCTATATTTAAAACTTTTCCAGAGATTGATTGATTGTAGGGGCATTTACTCTTAGGTTAAAACCTATGTTTTATATCAAATCACTTTTGGTTTCAGTGGGAAACTTTTATGGCTAATTTGTGTTTTACATGTTGAATATAAAAGTTTTTTTTCTCTCTCATTGTTTGAGACCATGGATATGAAAATGAAAAACTTAAATATTTTAAACTATTCCAGAGATTGATTGACTGTAGGGGCATTTACTCTTAGGTTAAAACTTATGTTTTGTATCAAATCACTTTTGGTTTCAATGGAAAAATTTTATGGATAATTTGTGTTTTACATGTTGAATATAAAAGGTTTTTTTCTCTCTCACTGTTTGAGACCATGGATATGAAAATGAAAAAATTCTATATTTAAAACTTTTCCAGAGATTGATTGGTTGTAGGGGCATTTAATCTTAGGTTAAAACCTATGTTTTGTATCAAATCACTTTTGGTTTCAATGGAAAACTTTTATGGCTAATTTGTGTTTTACATGTTGAATATAAAAGTTTTTTTCTCTCTCATTGTTTGAGACCATGGATATGAAAATGAAAAACTTGTATTTATATCTATTCCAGAGATTGACTGTAGGGAAATTTGCTGGATATGTCACCTTTCATAAAAGATGAGATCCAAAGGCTACCTGGCCCTTTACAAACTCTGCTTATAGAACTATCAAATCACTTTTGGTTTCAATGGTTTTTTTATTGGCTAATGTGTTTTTATCAAATCAATTTGATAAGATGATGGATGATGAATGAGGTGATGTTGATCATAACCTTTATATCTATATGATAGGAAGCATGATATACATAACAAGGTTTAGACTAGATATAATTTTGGAATTTATAGTAGTTGGAATATTTCAATATAATAGTCATCTATTACCAACAAAAAGATATTAAGATACAAGTGAAAGAGACTACAAGCAACGAACTATAGTACCCAAAAGGTGAGAAATTTACATTGACAACATAGAGAGATTTAACTAGGCTTGTGTGGATGACATGAAAAGTACAAGTGGACAATGTATAATTCTACTTAGAAGAGTCTTTGGTTGCATGTTTAAGAAAGAAAGAGTCATTACTTGGACAATGTATAATTCTACTTAGAAGAGTCTTTGGTTGCATGGCTAAGCAAGAAAGTCATTACTTTCTCTATCTAGAGTAGAAGTGGAATACATAGTAGTTACTTCTTTTAAATGAATATGTAATGAATCTAAAAATGAATATTGAATGAATCATTGTACATTATGATAAATCTTGTATTTAATTACATTTGATCTATGAATAATATGGAATGAATCATTGTACATTATGAAGAGTCATGAGATCCACATTTCCACCATACTATTTGCAAGTTCTATATGAAGATATGTAGTCTAATAACTAATTAGTTATGGTTTCAATGGGAAAATTTTATGGCTAATTTGTGTTTTACATGTTGAATATAGAATGTTTTTTCTCTCTCATTGTTTAAGACCATGGATATGAAAATGAAAAACATCTATTTAGATCTATTCCAGAGATTGACTGTAGGGGCATTTATTGGATATGTCACCTTTCATAAAATATGAGATCCAAAGGCTACCTGGCCCTTTACAAACTCTGCCTATAGAATTATCAAATCACTTTTGGTTTCAATGGTTTGTTTATTGGCTAATGTGTTTTTATCAAATCAATTGGATGCAAGTTATGTGCAGATGATGGATGATGAGTGAGGTGATGTTTATCATAACCTTTACATCTATATGATAGGAAGCTTGATATACATAACAAGGTTTAGACTAGATACAATTTTGGAATTTTCATTAGTTGGAATATTTCAATATAATATAGTCATCTATTAACAATAGACAGATATTAAGATACAAGTGAAAGATACTACAAACAATGGACTATAGTACCCAAAAGGTGAGAAATTTACATTGAACACATAAAGAGATTCAACTAGGCTTGTGTGGATGACATGAAAAGTACAAGTGGACAATGTATAATTCTACTTAGAAGAGTCTTTGGTTGCATGTTTAAGTAGAGAAAGAGTCATTAATTGGACAATGTATAATTCTACTTAGAAAATTCTTTGGTTGCATGGTTAAGCAAGAAAGAGTCATTACTTTCTCTATCTAGAGTAGAAGTGGAATACATAGTAGCTAGTTCGTTTAAATGAATATGGAATGAATCTAAATATGAATATGGAATGAATCATTGTACATTATGATAAATCTTGTATTTAATGAAATTTGATCTATGAATAATATGGAATGAATCATTGTACATTATGAAGAGTCATGAGATCCACATTTCCACCATACTATTTGCAAGTTCTATATGAAGATATGTAGTCTAATAAATAATCAGTTCTAATATTTGTGTAAATATGAAAATGGTTCTATGATATAAAGGAAAACAAGGGATCAATATAAATTTACAACTTTCAAGTTTCGAGTTTTGAGCTTCCAAAATAACTGAAATTTACAAGTTTCAAGTTTCAAGTTTCTAATATATAGATTCTATAATCTATTTGATAAATTGGGCACATGACCTTTACTGCATACTACAAGTCTCTAACACATATTGTAACCTAAGAACTGTAACCACTTGTTGCATACCAAACTACAAACTTAAATGAATTTTAAGTTATGGACAGTACTGTAACCACTTTTTGCCTAAGAAGTGTAACCACTTGTTGCATAACCTAATAACTTGTAACCTAAGAAATGTAACCAATTGTTGCATAACCAAACTGCAAACTGCAAATTGAAAATTTTGGACAGATGTTTTATGAATTTATTGATCCAGAAGGTGAAGAGGCCAAAGGTATGATCACTTTTTCATGAAGGTTCTTTCACTTTATACCATCCTATTTCCTTTTCTGGCAGGTCACAGGTTCTTCGGCCACAGAGATTGATTCCTTACAGGCTTTGGTGGTAGGAAGATGTTTTGTTATATTTCTGAGTTTTTCTTGGAAATGATGAGCTTCCTGTAGGGAACACCAGTTTATACATGGACGTCTTGGACCACACAGTGATGGCTTCAATGCTTTTTGGTAGGTCACAGGTGTTTTCGGCCACAGTGAATGACACCCTTCAGGTTTTGGTGTGACGGATTCAACGCTGGAAGGCTACTGGTAGAGTACATTTTTGGAGGCCAGGATGATATTTTGTCTTGGTATACTACTGTTTTTTCTTTTCTGGAAGAACTGGAGTATTTGAAATTTTATGTATCTTATGTTTTTTATGGGCGGACTTTTAGGACTATTCCAGTTTCGAATAGAAAAAAAGCTTGAAATGAACTGCAAGTTTTTGTATTAGTTATAAGTTTTTTCTGGATATTTTTCATTTTAAACTAGACACAATATATTACAGAGTTTTTTTTTCCCGAAAAACCTAAGAACTGTAACCACTTGTTAAATACCAAACTGCAAACTTAAATTTTTTGTAAAATTTGGCAGTGATTTATATACAGTGATCTTGGATTCTGATATCACTTGTATTATGAGCGATAAAATAACTTATAACGTCCAACGATAGAAGGATGAGTTGCTTACCTAGTGGTTTGATTAACGTCACCGTAGATGATCAGCAACAGAGCAACAATAGCACCAGATAAATTTGACAAACTATAAGCAACACAACAAAAAAACGTTAATTATATCAGGAAATATAATTTACGATAATAATCAAACAATTCACTGCAGAAAACCATAAATATTACCTGGTGGTTCGTTTAACGTTGCCGCAAATGATCAACAACAGAGTGGAAGCAGCGCCAGAGTAGCAGCAGTGCCGTGGAAATTCAACGAACCCGAAAAAAGCGTGGAGCAACAGAGCAGAAGAAACAGAGCAACGCTAAAGCAACAATTCAACGAACGCAAAGCAACAGAGCAGTAGATACAAATACGCGTGAAGCAACAAAGTAGCAGATACAAATACGCGCGAAGAAACAGAGCAGCAGATATAAAGCCGCGCGAAAAGAAAAAAAATTGTG
The DNA here is from genome assembly GCA_034641835.2 of Pinus albicaulis. Taxonomy (NCBI): domain Eukaryota; kingdom Viridiplantae; phylum Streptophyta; class Pinopsida; order Pinales; family Pinaceae; genus Pinus; species Pinus albicaulis. Next base: position 415,492,666 of record CM076577.1, read on the forward strand.
TGCGATATATTTATGAGCAATAGTTTGGCCAAACTATTTTAAACGTTCAACTGAATTGTTTTCCCATCTCCGAAAAAAATTCTATTTTCCCACGCCGTCAGTGTGTCGTCAATCTAGACGGTAGAACAAGTTCGGCCAAGCTTTCTCATAAAGTTTGGCTGAACTATTGTTGAAAAAATTTTTTCGCCCCGGATTCTCACAAAAGTGTAACCCAACTTCACATTTTCACCCTTAATTTTATGTTAACTTTAGAGATATAAAGTAAAAAAACATTTTAGTGTTTTCTCCATAAATAAAATATATCAATATATTTTAGTATCCATGTTAAGTGAACTATTTCAATGCCAACTATGTATAATTAGATATGGGTAAAAAAAACCTATTTAAATATTATATAAAGTAATGGAAAAAATAAATTCTCATGGTTAAAAAATTTGAATTAGTTTCACTATTTTACATTTTGGCCCTTTTTATGTAATTTTGTTTAAAATATAGCAAATGTTTGTGGGAATTGTAAATTTAAGTTGTATAATCTACACAAATTAAGTGTCCAAGTTTGTTAAATTGTAGCAAGAAAATGCTTCCTTTGACTTGTGCCTTAGTCAAATGGAGAAATTTGAATTTCCACTTTAGCAGGATGACTTGAGTTGCAGTTAGCAGGAGTGACATGGTCACTCAGTTAAGTCATTTTATTCAAGTTTGTGGGAAATAAGTAGAGTTGTGCATGGTTTGATTGCTAAGATATAGCAATCTAGTGGAGTTATATTTAGTTGAACTCAATTATCTGAGCTCTAGTCATGAATAGAGACAGTATGAGTTCAGTTGAGTAGTTGTAACTATTGTTAACTCATTGATCTCTCAGCTAACTAGCCAATTTACTAAAAATAACCCTGGTCACACATGCAATTCGAATTTCCTATTTGAGTGGAGGCAAAATGCATAATTGTATTTATTTTTGTATATTGTTGAGTGTACAGGGTTTGCATGTAGCAGATGAGCTAATTTCCTCAAAATTGCACAAGGATATAGGATTGAGTGCATGAAACATGAGTACAGACAAAGCGAGTGCTGGAACACAAGTGCAGGTGGAGTGAGTGCAAGAAACACGAGTGCAGGCAGAGTGAGTGCAAGCATAGCAAGTGCATGCAAATCGAGTGTAGGCTAAGTATTTTCCAGAGCAGTATTAGGAGTAAGAGATCAATATTGTAGGGCAGATTGAGCTTTAAGGATTGAAGCTCTCATTTTAATAGATAATTTTTCTCAACTGATATAATACAAACAGAGGAGGGGTTCCCAATTGGGTTCCCTAGTAAATACCATGTTCATTGTGATTGAATGATTTCATGCATTTCTATTGTTAGTTTTCCTTTCACAGAATTTAGTAGAAGAAATTTGTCTATTTATTTTAGTGTGATTCATTACCAATTGCAAATTTTGAGTTATTTCTACATGGTATCAGATTTATTCAAAACAACATAGAAACCAGGTTCTTGATAAGCTCTCAGAGAAATTTGAATAACAAATTTGTGATGCAGGAATCATGTAAATTTATGGATTGAGGACAAAGTAGCGAGCATAATAAGGACCAACACATGGAGATCAGTTTGTATAAGAAATCAGAGAAAAGAGGAAGATCTAAAGAGCTGTATATTTGGGAAATTTGAGGAACAAATTGAAAAAATGGGGAAGTGTTATTTGGGGTCCTAGATAATTCAAGGAGTGATTGTATGTGGGAACATCTAAAATCACTAAGAAGAGTGACAATATTAGTTGATATGTCATAGACATATGGCAGATCTGGAAATCTAGGCACTTTTCACAAACGTAGTTGTGAATAGTGACTTTCGTATGCAGTATGCATCAACTTGAAGACCTCAAGTACAATACACATGAAAGGAGTCATGGAATTTTATGAGGAATATTGATGGAGCCCTAGTTTAGGCCAGATACAGAAGACCCTATGTTCATACTTATTAAAGGAGCTAGAAGGATGCTAGTGGGAAGATCAATGAGCCAATGTTTAGTGACACAAAAGGAGTTGTGGAGTTGGAGATGCACAATTTTAGAGGGATCAACCTTGAATAAAAAGGCATGTTGTGCACAAAATAGATAGGTGATGGACTGAAAAAGCATTGTGGGAAAGAACAAGTCTTCATATCAAGTTCCGTAGAGGAAAGCAACAAATTCTTCTAGTTTAGAAGGAGAAGTTGCAATTGTAGAGAACTTGGTAGAGATGAATACAGACCCATGTGGACATGGTTCTTCGATGAATCCTTTTCTTGCTAAGAGGGAGCGTTAAATTGTAGCAATAAAAGGTTTCATTTGACTTGTGCCTTAGTCAAATGGAGAAATTTTAATTTCCACTTTAGCAGGATAATTTGAGTTGTAGTTATGAGGAGTGACATGGTCAAGTCAGTCAATTCAAGTTTTTGGGCAAGAAGTAGAGTTGTGCATGGGTTTATTGCTAATATATAACAATCAAGTGGAGTTATATTTAGTGAAACTCATTTATGTGAGCTCTAATCTAGAATAGATTCAGTATGATTTTAGTTGAGTAGTTGTGACTATTGTTAACTCACTGATTTCTCAGTTAACTAGTCAATTTACTAAAAATAACTCTAGTCATTCATGCAATTCGAATTTCCTAGTTGAGTGGAGGGAAAATGCATAATTGTATTTATTGTTTTATACTATTGAGTGTACAAGGTTTTCAAGTAGCAGATGGGCTAATTTCCTCAAAATTGCACAAGGAAATAGGAGCAAGTGTAGGAAGAGTGAGTGCAGGAACACGAGTGCAGGAACATGAGTGTAGGAAGAACGAGTTCAAGAACATGAGTGTGGGAAGAACGAAAGCAGGTAGAGAGAGTGCAGGCAGAATGAGTGCAGGAACACGAGTGTAAGAAGAGTGAGTGCAGGTAGATAGAGTGCAGGCAGTGAAAGTGCATGCAAAGTGAGTGCAAGTGCAATATTTTCTAGAGTAATCATAGGAGGAGGAGATCAATATTGTAGTGAAGATTGAGCTTCAAGGATTGAAGATGTCATTGTAATAGATACTCTTTCGCATTTTATGCAATAAAAACAAAGGGGAGGATTTCCTAGTTGGGTTCCCTAGTAAATACTGTGTTCATTGTGACTAAATGATTGCATGTGTTTCTATTATCAATTTTCCTTCCACAGAATTTAGTAGACTAAATTCATGTCTATTGATTTTAGCGTGATTTCGTTAGCAACTGCAAATTTATAGTTATTTATACAAAGTTGATTTTCAAGGTGTTGAATTTGTTTATACATTCAGAAATTCAATTTAAACAATGAAAAATTAAATGTGTGTGTGTGTGTGTACCTCTTGGCATTTGAGAGATCCTCAACACTTGAGGTAAGGTATCCATCTCAACCATGGATTTATCAAGCGCGAAGAGGTGTGGGTATATATATATATATCAAGCGTAAATAGGGATGAAATGTCTTTATTTCAGAACCTTTTCTTAAGTTTTTCACTGTAAAATACCCTAAGAGATTTGATCCATCTCGGGGTTTTCTGGATCCATAATTAAGATATATTTAGAGTAGCTGAAAATTTCACATCACAAAAACCCATTATATTTTGAATCTTGAAATCGTTATTACCTCTTTGTGAGTATGGAATGTTGTAAATCTATAAGAACATCACATTGATAATTTATTTAGAATGCATAATACCTTGAAATGAGTAGGAAACCCTAGCTTCTGCAATAATGTGAGAATATTGCAATAACAAAGAGATCAACTAGCATCCTCTCTTGCTTGTGTAGATGCAAAGAGACACACACATACAAACAAGAATTTATATAGAATATAAAATGAAATAAAATTTAAAATAATTTTAAGATTCAAGTTAGTTACCCCTATTTGTACATATAAAAACACATACAACCAAACCACATTTGAAACAACATGCAACTCATGGAAACAAATAGTATTCATTTTATTTGTCTATGCTCTTAGTTTTTGTCAATATTGATGAGAAGTAATAACCAAACTTTCTTTCCATTATAGTTGCATGTGTTCATTTATTTCCAATTGGTTAGAGTCTCATGCACTACAACCATGCCTATGGTTAAAAATATTTCAACCTTGTTGCATTTCCAAACATGAGATTTAATTTTTTTTCAGCCTTTCCACACCCACACCATCACCCATGCAATAATAATTTCTATCAGAATGATAAACATCAACAATGGTTTGTCATGTTTGTGTCCATTGTGTGACTTTGATGTGCAAGCCATAAATCACCACATCAAATGGTATTAGAGTAAGTGAATCCTGAAATTGAAGACGCTTGTTTAAAATGGATAATTACATCAAAGAGTGAGCCTATGGGTAGAGTTGTATGAGGAGAGGAGTGTGTGGAACTTGGTCATTGAAGATGGCCATTATAAAATCTAGTTCCAACAAAGGGTGAATTTGTAGAATTATTTGAGAAGAGAAGTGAGAGGAAATTCAAGCACAAGTAGCAAAGAAATGAGTTGTAAACATGCAGGAAAAAAATTAAATAATATTTCTTTGAAAGAGAGGAAATGATGCAGACAAAACACTAAATGAGGTAGCATACATAAGAAAATAAAACAATAGATTTGTACTATTGAGAGTATACATGCTAAATAAGACATGACAGAGAAGATATTTTCATGTAAGTGGTAGAGAAAGAGACATTAGGATAAGGGAGGAAGATGTTGTAACAAAAGTTAAATAATTCATGTTGGAGACATGGGAGAGAATATACACAATTGAAGTGACCCAACATAGAAGATTGTTAAAAAGTGTTTTACGGAAATTGAACCTACGGATAAGTATGCTTTCCCTAAGTGTGGTGGTGCACTTAGAACAACAAAAAGAAAGTTATCTGACCTTTTCCTTAAAATGAATAGATAAAGGGAGGAAAACCTACTTGTAATCTGTTCGCTTTTCCTTGCCTCCCTTCATCGTTTCCGTCTCTCTCAATCCAACTTAACTCGCTCGATTGATACCTGCAATGGAAAACATAAGACATAAATCAACATAAAGGCAATATGATCTATTCAAGTTAAAAAAATTGAATCGATTAAAGTCATAAATACACATATAAAATCATTGACATGTCCATTAGGAAAGGAACAAATGTCTTTATTATGAAGTAGAAGGAATATTACAACCAGTTGATCGATTCACTGTCACTCATCCAAATTTAGTCCCATCCTCATCACATCCAGCATCAACAATCCAACAACATCACGGTACAGGCATAATACCTCCAAGAGCTGTGATCTCACTAGCATAACTCTACTTAACACAAATTATTTCTCTCTTGTGCACTATGATCAGTGCTCTATTTATAAGTAGATGAAGGTAGTTTGACATAAATGAATCATTGAATGGCTTTCCTAAAAATGGATGAAGAGGTTTCCTTGTTTGTCAGAATAGGAGGATAAGAGGTTTAATGGCTTCATGGTGTCCATATTCGAAGCTATCAGATGAGGTGAAAGATGTAACAACTTCTAGAAGCCATTAGAGGTTGGGAAGATTCCCGAAATCCAATGAAAAATTCACTCCCTATCGACCAACACACTCTAAAGTGGGCCTAGATCCTCTATAATGTAGCCTTGCATGGCAGTAGATGCTCTACAAAGAAGTTACAACTATCTAGGGGTGCGTTGATGGCTCAATGGGGAACTTCAACTAGAATCTAAGCAGTGAAACTTTCAACAAGGAAAACCACGAATGGAATGACTTGTTTAGGGCATGTAGCAACTAATTTAGAGTATGATAGACCCTAATAGACACTGATCTATGTTTTGGGATGATGCCCAAATTGACCTGTAACAGTTGCCGCCTAAATCATGAAATAAAAAATGATCATGTTGAGTGATTTTATTTACAACATGATGAGGAGGAACTGAAGCTGATGGTGACCTGCATCAATTACAATATATTACATCATGATGTATGTTCATCTTGGACATGAATTTCTGAGGGAGGCATATCCCATACTCAGCACATAAACTATCATAACATCAAAAAGTCGTCTACAGATATAGACCCATGATAGAATGACCATCTAAGTAATGAGCATTGTATAGATGATTTGGTACTACTCCTGAAATTGCAGCCCAGATGGATGAAACTAGATCCAAGGTCTTCTATCTCGTTCACTCCATCGCTTAAGTATGAGTCTAACCATGCGAATATGTGATCTGAAGTCGAACATGGGAAGACACCATATGATTACAAGCCAATGATGTGAGCCATTAACAGACGCAAGAGAAACCATCGTTGATGATAATGGATCTCAAGGTACTGCAATACATTCTGCATGGTGTGAAAATATGATTTGATGTCGAACACCATACAAAGTCTTTCAGTCGAAGGCTTGTTATGTCAACCTATCGCTGGAAGCGAGAAGCCTCTCGTTGATGTAAGCAAGCTCCAAGGTACTGAAAGGTTGTTTCTAAGTCAACTTCTTCGATGATGAGATGATGTCGATAGGAAGCAACTCGTCACAGGAGGGAATTGATGCTCCCCCCATCAATGAAACGAAATAAGAGTAATGATTTTGGAGACAGAATGTGACTGATGAATCAATGTCAGGGATGGCGGTCATGAAATGAAGGTTTATGAGTATTTCAAAGGATGAGGAATAACTGAGTGACTTCTCTTGAACATATCGGTGACACTAAATGAATTGGTAGCATTTGACCCAAAATCGAAGTGATGGATGGTATGATAGACCATCAAGCTGATTACCCAACCCAAAAATCATGAAGATGAAGTGAATAAGTGTCATGTTCAAGAGAAAATTTCTACCATAAAGTGTTTTATCCCTTTCCAATTTTCCCTAGTCATTTTTGAACAATACCTCTTTATTTTTTAACAATTTTGAGGAGGATAATATATGATTGATGTATAATTCCACCCTTCAGGTGAATCCATCACTATTTGATGCTTTAACGAGTCTAGCGAAGGTGAAACTCGATCTTGTCATGATGGACAAGTCCGTCACTATTTGATGATTTAATGAGTCTTGTGACAGTGAAAACTCAGTCCTTTTTCATGTTTAGAGAGTTTGAAAAAGATACTAAAAGAAAAATCCACAAGTTCTTTTTCATATAATAGTCCCTCAGATTCGAAAAAGCATAAAATAATACCTGAGAGAACCTCCTAGCCATGTTCGACTAAGGTTTTCCTTTTTTGTAAACATAATCTATCTTAGTCTGGAAAAGGGTTAAACTAATACTGAGTAGATGTCATTTCAATTACTTTTACGAGCTCGAAAGGACAAGCGCTCATAAATATTTTCATGTTTTGGGAGTATGAAAAGATCTAAAAGAGAAATCCAGGGGGGTTCATTTTTCGTGTTTAACAAAGATCGAAAAAGAGATAAAAGTGTGCGTTGAGTTCCTTTTTCATGTTTAAAAAAGATCGAAAAAGAGATAAAAGTGTGTTTTGTGGTTTCGCTTTTTCATAAGTTTTAATGAGTTCGAAAAAGTGATAAAAATGTACTCATATCACCAACTTTAAATTTATTTTACAAGCAGGAAAAGACAAAAATAACTTGAAATTTTCATGTTTTTACGAAAATGAAAAAAATAGCAAAAGAAGCTCGGGATTTTCATGAGTTTAAAAAGTCTTGAAAATAATAATTGAATTGGACTCGAGATAGGTTTCATTTTTATACAAGCTCGAAGAAAAGGAAAAATATGCTTGAGAGTGGTTGCATTTTTACACAAGCTTGAAACAGAGAAAACTATGCTTGAGAGTGGTTTCATTTTTACACAAGCTTGAAACAGAGAAAAGTATGCTTGATATTGGTTTCATTTTTACACAAGCTTGAAACAAAGAAAATTGTGCTTGAGATAAGTTTCAATGCCCCGTAGTGTAACTTGCAAGGGAACATACCCCCCCGAGCTTCATTTAATTCACCTAAGTAGACTACTGGTTACTAATAGGTGGATGGACTGAAGACTCATTTACGAAATCATATGAAAGACTCGACGTAATTAGGAGAGGATTTGTTTCATTTTTTAAATGAGCTTGACACATGAAAAGAACTATTCTCATAGAAATTTGTTTTATTTTTTAATGAGCTTGACATAAGAAAAGGAACTATGATCATGGACCCGATTCATTTTTTAACGAGGTTGACACAGTGAAAGAACTATCCTCAAGACCTGATTATTTTTTTAACGAGGTTGACATAGTAAAAGAACTATCCTCAAGACCTGATTCATTTTTTAATGAGGTTGAAACAGTGAAAGAACTATCCTAAAGGGAACATTTTTCATTTAACGAGGTTTACATAGTAAAAGAACTATCCTCAAGATTCACCCAACCTATCTATTTCATAATCATTGGGAATCTTCCTTAAGTCAGATGAAGTGGAAGATATCATATTACAGGTCTCTATATTTACGATTTCTGTCAATGTCGTAGGCGACAATAATGAAAAGGTTCCCATTAGGGAAGGATCCTTAAAGATTCCTACACCAATGTTTTGAGACTCAGGTGTCGTCAAAAACATCGAAGATAAAGAAAAAATAGATGTTGTCTCAGCTGTAACAAATGGTACAGTCTGGGATGCTGTCTCTACCATGGTTAAATAACCCAGCAAATACTCTAACAAATCTACTGAAACTTGAGAATGAACAGGATCAACAGGAGCAAAGTAGGCCAAACGAGGAGGAAGTACTTCACCGTTAGACCCGAGATAAATTTTAGGTGGTAAACTCTACGGTAAAGAGGAAGAATCAATGGTTACTGATGACTAAGGATAAGATGGTTGCATGGGAAAAATTTCTTGTTGTTCAACTTCAGGATTAACTTCGGGATCGACTTCCAGTTGAAAAATCTTGGGTTCTAGATTTACCATTTCACTGGATTGAATTTTAGTGTCCTCAGGTAACTGTGAGGGTTCCATCTCGATAGTAGCATTTAAACCGGATCAATTGAAATGACTTGAGACTCAGTACTTAAAGGATCAGATGTCTCTGGTATATCAGATGATGTAGCACCAAGAGTTATAGAGGTACCGGACTCATTAGGACGAGTGCGCCTTTGTCTACTAGGTTGATACCAGTGGACTCGCCAATTTGTTTTATGGAAATGAAACCTATAGATAAGTATGCTTTCTTAAGTGTGGTGGTGAAATTATAACAACAGAAAGAAATATATCTGACCTTTTCCTTAAAATGAATAGATAAAGGGAGGAAAACCTACTTGCAATCTGTTCGATTTTCCTCGCCTCCCTTAGTCTCTTCTGTCGCTCTTAATCCAACTTAACTCGCTTGATTGATACCTGCAATGGCAAACAGAAGATAGAAAACAACATAAAGGAAATATGATCTATTCAATTTAAATAAATTGAATCGATTAAATTCATAAATAAACATATAACATCATTGACACGTGCATTAGGAAAGGAAAAAATGTCTTTATTATGGAGTAGAAGGAAGAGTACAACCAGTTGATTGATTTGTTGTCACTCATCCAGCTTTAGTCCCATCCTCGTCACATCCAGCATCAACAATCCAACAACATCACAGTACATGCACAATACCTCCAAGAGTTGTGATCTCACCAGCATAACTCTACTTAACACAAATTCTTGCTCTCTTGTGCACTATGATCAGTGCTCTATTTATAATTAGATGAAGGTTGTTTGACATAAATGAATCAATGAATGGCTTTCCTAAAAATGGATGAAGAGGTTTCATTTTTAATGGGAATAGGAGAATAAGAGGTTTAATTGCTTCATGGTGTCCATATTCGAAGATATCAGATGAGGTGAAAATTGGAACAAATTCTAGAAGCCACTAGAGGTTGGGAAGATTCTTAGAATCCAATGAACAATTTTCTCCCGGTCGACTAACGCACTCTAAAGTGGGCCTAGATCCTTTGAAATTCAGCCTTGAATGGGATTAGATGCTCTACAAAGCAGTTATAACTATTTAGGGGTGTGTTGATGGCTCAATGGGGCACTTCAATTGGCATCTAAGCAGTGAAATTTTCATGAAGGAAAACCACCAATGGAATGACTTGTTTAGGACATGTAGCAACTAATTTAGAGTATACTATACCCTAAAAGATACTGATAAGTGTTTTGAGATGATGCCCAAATTGACTTGTAACAAAAAGTGTAGAAGATGAAGGTGAAAGTGATAAGGAAGAAGATAAAACTTTTGTTTCTAGAAAAAACTAGAAGTAATGATTAGAATGAAATTGACTCAAAGAAAATTTCTTGTATGTTCTAGAAATGTAAACCCAAAAGAGTTTATTAAGCATATTAAAAAAAATGTACTATTATTTTGAGTACAATAAGATGGAATATTTTTGAAGAGTGAATATTATATGTGGAAGATTAAGGAATTGTACATCTATGCAGTGGGGAAATTTGAGGATGGATGGAAGAAGAATATACAAAGGGAAGATTTAAACTTGGGACAAGATGGTTGCAGTTGTGAGAGGGAAGTCCCTAACTTTCGATTGTTTTTCTAGCATGAGTAGAAGTTTAAAAGATTCACGAGGAAATAAATATGTAATAGTTTATTTTAGAAACAAAATTGTAAAGTGGTTATGAGAGTAGGCATTAGAAGAGAGAGTGAGGAGAATGCATTGAAGTTTTTGGATGGAATTAAATTACCCATTAAGAAGAAGGTTTAGACCACAAAGAAGAATTTTGGAATTAGCCTTGGAAGTTAAGAATTTGCTGTAAAAGGTAAAGCAAAAGAAAAAGTAGAGTGAGGAAAATGAAAAAGGAGCTCTCTAAAATGTAGTTGTAGAGAGTGTTGGTTATGCAAGTGGATTGAATGTTTATGAGGGAACTAATAAAAAAAGTGTGTGTGAAGTGCATACCACTAATCCATGCTAGAGTATAGAAGTAGAGTTTTCTATAATAAACTATAGTGTAAAGAATGTAGAGGATTTCATGCAAAAAATTTGAAAAACAATGAGGGATCAACCTTGAGTAACAAGGCATGTTGTGCAAAAAATAGATAGGTGATGGATTGAAAAAGCATTGTGGGAAAGAAAAAGTCTTCATATCAAGTTCTGCAGAGGAAATAAAAAAAATTCTTCTAGTTCAGAGGGAGCAATTGTAACAATAGAGAACTTGGTAGAGTTGAAGACAAACCCAGGTTGATAGGGTTCTTCCAAGAATCCTTTTTTTGCTAAGAGGGAGTGTTAAATTGTAGCAATAAAAGGATTCACTTGACTTGTGCCTTAGTCAAATGGAGAAATTTGAATTTCCACTTTAGCAGGATGATTTGAGTTGCAGTTAGGAGGAGTGACATTGTTAGGTCCCTATATTACTAGTGTAGTCCCTTATTGTTGTTAGTTTAGCCCCCTTATTGTTATTGTTTTACCCCTGTAACCCCCATATTGTTATTATTGTGCCCTTATTTTTTTTTTTTTAGGTAGGCTAGAATTATATTGTGACTCCATGGACCCCTATATATAGAAGGGAGGTTTTGTCATTTGTATCATCCAAGAATTTTTCATTTATGTAATGTAAAGGAGGTTTCCCCCTCGAAGTGGCTTATTTCTAAGGCATTGATCTATATTTTATTATATTTTTGGATCTGGTTTCATAACATTTGGTATCAGAGCTTTGGATTCTAGGGTTTCACTGCTTCAAACAGTCCATCGTGGAATTTTTGGGATAAATTTTTTTATACGAGGGTTCAGACACTAAATCAAAAGAACCATTTTGAATAAATCCTGAGGAGCTTTGTGTAAAAATTTCAGATCTTGGTTTGCAATATATTCGGAGATATGATATGTGGAATTTAAGGTTTTTTTTTCAGGCTCCTGAATTTCATCTAAAATAGGCGACCTTGGGAAAATTCTCATAACTATCTCTATGAGCATTTGATTGGAATTATAAACAAGGGAATAGAGCAAGCCTTATCACCTAGTGATATAAATACACCACGTGGAAAGTATTTGAGAAATAGGAGATATCATAACTTCTCCATAATTTATACTTGAAAAAGTTACGATATGTTGGGATATTCAATGTGGTTGGTGTTTGGTAACAGAAACCCGAAGAACCAAGGGCGAGAGAAAATAACACAGGGAGATAGGCCCCCAAAAGGATCCTGAAGGCCTTAGCACCTAATTACTAATCCATCGGTCACAACACCCAATCCTATGGAGGAATAACAATAAGGAGCTAAGAAGAAGGGGCTAAAGGCATCAAAATCTTGTAAAATCATAATATCATTTTAATGTAAAGTTATGATATGTTGTGGGTTCGAAGTTTCACTTGGTGTAATGTTACAAGATGTGAAGGCTTAGACACTACATTACAAAGGAGTATTGGAGGATGAATGGGTTGGAAGATATCGACCTCGTTCAACCATTAGCTAGTGCAAAGCACCTCCACGCCACCACACCAAATCACGACCAACTCCTAAAAGGGGAAATTTAAGCATTTGGAGGGAGAACATGACAATGGAATTGGAAGGTAACCGTGGTAGGAATATAATGGAAAAGGCGTGGACCACTAATTAACCCATCACGAACCCAGAAAATGGAGCCTGAGGCCACCTTAGGAAATCAAAGGAATCGACAATGGAGATATTTTGTTGTGTCAATTGTGACAAAACATATTTTTCATGTTTTACAAATATTTCATTTCAAGAAGTAATCAAAATCTGTTAGGTAAATATTAGGACATATAGGCTATTCTCATGCTCAAATAGTTGGGAATTTCATAAAACTATAACATTTAATATATTTTGTAATTGTTTGTTTGGAGACTCTCCCTATAAAAGGGAAGAGGAACTCAATAGTAAGGGTTCGATTTTCCTATTCCAGAGGTTGTAATTGGTTTGAAAATTTCGCAAGCTTGGGAATGTTACATGTATTTCATTCTTTAATATTAATGAAGAAGTTTCTGGTGATTTGAAGCATTGGGATATGCAGGTTATGTTCTACCTTTGTGTGTCATTTCATGCGTCTTTTTCTTCTTCAAAAATTGTGTAATTGTAACTGTTGGATTCACTCTTAAGTCACATATTTACTTATGTTATGTGATAGCAGACGATACCTATGAGATTGTAGATTTATCTATGTTATGTAATAACAGATAATACCTGCGATATATTTAGTTTAAAGCCTTAAAATACACTCCATAATTTCTACACTTCATCTCCTTTATATTTTGATGATTCTACTAGGATTTATTGCAAAGGATTATGTGTTTTTCCAAACCTTTGTGCTAGGTTCCTTCCATATATTCAACCTTTCCATCTTTACTGCAATGGCCAATCAAGCTGCATTCTATATGTGTAGGCCAACAGACCTAAACATTTACTCTTGGGAATGATATATTGTTTATTTGTATATTGAAGCCGCCTCTGAGAAGGGTAATTGAGAAAAATTTAAATCATTTTACATTTATCTCTTGAGTAGCACTAATTCATCTTTAAGAGAGACTAAGATGTCCTATGCATTGACCTATCCTCAACCCGGGGGTTGTCTCTAGGAGCAACAACACACCCAACATTATATCGATGCTTCATAATTACAAGAAGGGATGGTAACTAACACCTTCAACACATTGTCCACAAATCCTATCAAACATGTGGTCTTTAATGTAACCATTATACATGCGATGAAAAGAGGGTCTATATCAATTATTGACATGATTTAGTTCAGATCCTCATGGATCCTTTCAATTCCTATACAATTTACACATTATGTTATTTATTGTGTGCTATTAACAACATAGTCAAGAAACACATACAACTCATCATTTCAGTCCAGAATTGCAACCTAATTCTTGTTATCATGTAAGGGAATTGCATAATATACGATTCATTAATTTTCATAAAATATGAATGTAGTCATAAATATTTCTCCACAACACCGTTTCAATTTCATAAGTGTCACATATATGCATTATTAGTTAACCAAATGCAAAAAAAATATTTATCTTGTAGTTTTCAGGGTAACTGAGTCTGGGACAAGGATTCTCCACCCAACCATAGATATTTTCAGTCAAGCTCACTTGTAGCTTTCACGCCCAAGCTAGATTCCAAAGACTGAGTGGCTTGCTCAAAGGATTGAAACACCAACTGCTAGTTGAAGAAGGGAATTCATAGGACCACCTTCCTCCACCCACCAACCACTCAACAATTAAATAATATATAGGGAATCCAGAGGCTATTTTCCTTCACCCTCTAGCTACATAATGGTAGCCAATAAACACATACCGGGAATCAAGATACTTGTTGCCTCCACCCAAAACACACAGGGAATCTATAGGATTATTCTCCACTCAAGCACACACAAGGAATCCAGAGGCCAAATTTATCCACCCAAGAGTGTCAAGGGCATCCAGAGAAGCAAGTATCCACCCTAACCACAGTGTTTCTACCCACTCTAGGGATTCAAAAACCCACTTCAAAATCATAGCAAGAAAGGATTCATAGGTCCTCCCTCCAGGAATCCAAGGACACAATCATCCACCCACATCATTAATGGAATCTAGAGTAAACCATCTCCACCTTCTAGATTTATAGGGACTCAAGAGGCAAGGAGAGACCATATTCATGTCGGTCATGCCAACTGAATTTTTTTCACTATATTATCTTCTCTTTAGTAAATATCTTCTCTTATATTCCATTCTCTTCTGTGTTTTTCTTTTCTAAATGTAACGTGAATGGATGAATGTTAATGAATGAGTGAGTGAGTCATCTTGCCTCCACTTGCAATCGAATCCCTTCTCTTTTCCTCTGCTTCTTTCTCTCATGTGCTGGCATTAACATACCTGTCCTTGTTGCCTTGTAATGTATTCCAAAAAGCATGGTTCTCGTCCTTCTCTTTCATTCCCATTAAATTTGGATTCATTCCATTAAAAATATATACCAACCAGCCTTTAGTAGCTATTTAAAAGAGATCAAATTTCTTGCACGAGGAATCGTGACACATCCCAAGAAAGCCAAATCTTCATCTCTAGAATCTGTGTCACTTTTGACTCAACCATTTTCTTAATATATTTTGTAAAATATCTACATTTCATTTTCCTGAGGAAACCTGGATTGGGGTTGTCACATAGTGTATATAACTATGTTCTACATTAGCTTAAAATGAAATTACGTTGGAATTGAGCTTGGTTGAAAATCTTATGGTTTTGAGTTTTTAGTTTCAGGAGATCAGTTCCAAATGTGGTGTTTATTGGAGAACTTGCAAAGCTTCATCTCAAGGTTTAAGTTGTAATTCAGGATTGGAGACGAGCAACATCATCGTTCATAGTTTTATGCTGAATTTCAATTTTGCAGACCAAAATGAATTCCTAGATCGAGTGGTATGATCTATAAAAACTGAAGACAAAAAGAATAAGTGATTTCCTTAAAGATATTGGAATATGGA
This sequence comes from Pinus albicaulis, assembly GCA_034641835.2. Classification (NCBI taxonomy): domain Eukaryota; kingdom Viridiplantae; phylum Streptophyta; class Pinopsida; order Pinales; family Pinaceae; genus Pinus; species Pinus albicaulis. Next base: position 415,508,053 of record CM076577.1, read on the forward strand.
AAAGGAACCTACCTAGAATTCGTAGCAATTCCTTCTCTCTTATTCGCTTTTAAGCTCCAATCCTAGCTCCGCGCGCTATAAATGGAACCTGAAAAAATGAATAAAACAAGAAAAGAAACTACAACATCCACATAACATAATCCAATATTTCATTCAATGAGTCAACATGGCATTGAAATACAAGAGCATATGCATAATACAAGTATAGTAAAACATGATGGTTTTTGTATTAATAAATAAAGGAGAGAGTTACAACCATAAATAGAAGCCAACTTTGTAGATGTCCCACCAAATGAATTGTACTTCCTTGTCACAAAGAAAACCTTCACACTCAACCCTAATGAAAATGGATGATGATTCCTTAATCTCACAAAAAAACATGAGGGTACTAGCAATCTCCAAAATCAAACCTAGTAATCTCCAAAAGCCAACCTAGACTCCATGGGAGGAAGTAAATTTATAGGGTAACCATGGTGGTTTAGGATTTATCAATCTAGGCTTGAGATCCACTTATGAGGGAGGAAAATCTCAAGGGATAAGAGATAACATCAATAAGGTAGGAAAATATAGGAATTAGATATGTCTATCCGTGGTAAATAGTTAAAACTACCTCACAAGATTTGGAAGGAGAAGATTGAAAATTATTTTTTTATTTTTCCCAAATTTCTAGAATCAACACACCCTCAGAAGGATGAAACCTGCGCTAGTCAACACAAATGCTTCGGTATGAAACTTGCACCCAACATCGGTGGAAAAGAACACATGGTGAGTTGGGCCTAAAAATATGGTTTTTTAGCAGATATACCCATAAACTCAGACTTTTTGGAGAATTGATGCTTAGGGATTTACAAGGGGATTATGAAAAAATTTTCATGTATGCTAATTGATCTAGTTTGAAGGCCTTTTGGGTTGATGTGACAAAATTTCTTGTAACATATTGCACCCTAAAGTACAAAATTAGAAGAAATGGCTGAGGACTCAAGTGTTTTACCTTGTGACAAGTCTAGATCAAGAACAAATTGGTCAATATCATCATCTGTTACAATACACATTATCATCATGATATCATTGCTGAGGGAGGCATACCCATGCTCAACATATAAGCTAGCATTACATGTACAATGATCAATAAGTCTCACCCATTGATGACAAAGAGTGGACCCATTCTTGGATGACTATTTGTATGATCAAAGCCATCATACTTTGTGATCTTGTATGAATCCTGAAATCACATCCCATATGGACGGACCTATATCCGGGGTCTTCTATCTTGTTCACTTGATTGCTTGAAGTATGATTCTAACCATGTGAATAAATGAGTTGGGGTCAAACATGGTAAAAAACACCTGATTAATGAACAATGATGTAAGATGTTATAGATGCAATAGAAACCAGTGACGATGTTAATGAATCTCAAGGTACCATAGTACAATATATGTGTTTTGAATGAATGAGCTGAATTTGAACACCACACGAAATATTCCGGTCGAAGGCCAATGAAGAGGACTTGTTGTCGAGAGTGAGGAAACTTTCCATTGATGTATGCAAGTTCCAAGGTACCAGATGGAGTTTATAATTCAATTTCCTGGATAATGAGCTGACGTCGACATGAAGTGACCCGTCGTAGGAGGGCCTTGATGTATCTCCCATAAATGACACGAAATGAGTATCAATATTTGAGATAGAATGATGTTGATGAAGATTTGGTTCAAGATTAATAGACATGAATGAAGGCGTAATAGTATCGTAGAATATATCAACTAAAGGAATTATCTTAAACATATTGAGGACACTTTATGGAGTTGGAAACATTGACCCAATACTGATTGTGGAGGCTTTTGATATGGTGTGATTACCCAAAGAAGAAAGAATATTTTTGAACCCAACAATCACAGAGATGAAGTGAAAGAGTGTCATGTTCTGAGAGTGACTCACTGGAATTAATAGGTTAAGTACCCTGTTTTACCCATTTTCCCAACCATTTTTGGTCAATACCTCTTTATTTTTGACAATCTTGAGGAGGATAGCATATGCTTGATCTATAAGTTCTTCCTTTGGATGAATAATTCTGAGTATTTTTAACGAACCCTGAGAAGGAGTGATTCAGTCCCATCATGTTCCACTATGAATCCAATTTTTTTGATGATTTTATGAGTCCAACGAAGGTGCAAATCGACTTATTTTTCATGTTTAGAGAGTTTGAAAAAGAGGCAAAAAAAAACTTCAAAGCTTCCTTTTTTTATATTTAGTCTTGTGAGTCCAAAAGGTAGAAAACGATACTCAAAAGAACCTTTTAGTTGTGTTTGACTAAAGTATTCCTTTTTCATAAATAGTTTATCCTAGTTCAGAAAATTGTTAAACTTATACTAAGTAGATATATTTTCATTTACTTTAACGAGTTAGAAAAGACAAGCGCTCGACAATATTTTCATGTTTTTGGAGTCCGAAAAGAGCTAAAAGAGGAATCCTCCTAGAGGAACGAGTGGTATAAAGGGTAGAAATTGGTTCTGGTCATGATAGAACTGCTCAAAACATGTAGATTTCAAGAGGTTGGCTAATAAGACCACTCATCACAACGATTCCTCAGGAGAGGGTAAAACAACCAAGTGAAAGCGTATGATCATCCAAGCAGATGGTGATGATGGAATGAGAAAATCAAGGCTCACCTTGCAGAAATAAGTTGATAAAAATGGAAATCACGAGGTATAGGATGAGAATGGTTTCATTTTACACAATCTTGAAACATGGGAAAGTATGCTTGAAATTGGTTTCATTTTTTACAGAAGCTTGAAACGGAGAAAATACTATGATTGAGAGTGATTGGTTTAATTTTTACACAAGTTTGAACCAAAGGAAAAATATGCTTGAGATTAGTTTTCATGCCCCCAACATAATAATGCAATTCTAGGCGCATGGCCTCAAGCTTCATTTCCTTCACCTAAGTATACTACTGGTTACTATTAGGGGATGGAATGAAGGTTCATTTACGAGATCAAGTGAAATACTCGACTTGGAGGGGAATTCGTTTCATTTTTTATGATCTTGAAGCAAGAAAAGAACCATGCTCAAGGTACCTTGCTTCATTTTATAACGAGCTTGACACAATAAAATGAACTATGCTTGGGACCTTGTTTCATTTTTTAATGAGCTTGACACAATAAAAGGAACTCTATTATAGGGGCTTGTTTCATTTTTTAATGAGTTTGACACAAGAAAATGAACTCTTATCTGAGGACCTTGATCATGTCCCATAAGAGGCCATGGCTTCTAAGAGGTTTTCATTAGATGGGAGAACACAATTTTAGGAGGGATACATATCAAGGGATCCAAAAGAAAGACCAGGATCCAATTCCCCCAATAAATGACTCACCCTATGTCCTATTGGATCTAGGTCAAAAGAAGTTGAGAAAAAAATGAGAGGCTCCTCTTCAACAATAGGTAAGGGCATGGGATAGGTTTCCACATAGTTAACATGTGGCTAGGGAGATACCACTTGCATATTCATAACACTTAGGTAACTAGGATGATTGGTAGTCAAATCAGGACCAATAAATGAAAGTTGATTGATAGTCACAATCCTTCCATCATGTGGGAAGATTCTACAACATTCATAGCATAAACATAGTCTCACTCCAAGAGAAAATTGAAGTCCAAGGGGCCCATGGAAACCATAACATCAATACATACAGTTTTTCCTGTCGAGGTAACGAGAAAATAAGGAAGGATCCCTAAGGGTTAAATGGTTCTTTTGTTAAAATCAAATAGATCCGAAGTGGATGACACAAGTGGAGGGGAACCCAAAGCTTGCTAAGCATTCAAGGATAGAATGCTAACAAAATCTCCCTCATCAACCACAATGTGAGGTATTTTTATATTAAAAACCTCCAGTATAATTTGGAAGGGTAGGAAAAAAGGGAGACAAGGTCCTTTCAAACGATTCCAATAAAAGGAAATAACCAAATTACCTGGAGGGGGGCCCATAGGAATTCGAGAAATGACCCCTTGTTCGTGACGATCTGAATAAGTTACATTAACTTGAGCAGTATGGGAATCATTCTCTATGGGAGAAGTGCGATCAACTGTAGGTGGAATCGATTCAATCATTTTCTCAACCTATGGTTGGTTGGGAATGGAATCATGGGATTCACGTAAAGACAGAGTGGGATTGATTGGATTCAGATCAATGATTTCATCAACTAGTGGAGGATTGGGGGAAAGCTTTTGATAACCAGCTAGAAGTCGTGGCTTAGAAGTTGTAAGGTTTTACAACACTTTTTAGGCTTCATCCATATAAGGAAAAAGTTGAATATGATGATTCCCTTCACATAACCTATAGGGAAAATTAAATCTCCCATTCTTCCCATGGATCTTACTAGCACAAGTTGATGGTTTATCATCAACGTGATCTCCAGACGCTGATGAAAAAGGGTGATTATAAGAGCTTGTGGACCAAACTTCTAATACCTATGGAATACCAAAGAAACATCTAAGAAGGTGGTTACACTTACAGAGCTTGGGAGGGAATTTCACTTTAGGGGCTTTGTTTAATACGTTTTCGACATCAGTTACATCAGTAGTAATGGCTTCTTGGTTCCCCCTTTGATTATTTTTCTTCTTCTTAGTATTCCTTTTCTTCTTCTTCTTATCCACCTGGTTACTAACTTTGAGGATTTCACCAGATGAAGAGGAAGGAGAGGAAGAAAATCGAACAGATGAAGAAGGCAAGGGCCAATGTGAGGATCAACTTGAGATTGATGTTCTCTAGGTGGAGGACTCAGTTGTCAAGGTAGAGAACTTGGTTGGGGAGAAATTGAGACATTTGGAGCCAAGAGGGTTGAAAAAAACTAAACAAGTAAACTAATGGTAAATTCAGGAAGTTACAACGTTGCCAAGTGGCACCAATATTTTCAAAAGGAGGAAAAGGACCAAGATTTCCATTAGAGGGGGTTCCTTGACTAGTAGTCTCTGTGACTATTTCTATTAGACTCAACCTAAGATATACTAAGGAGTATAACGTGGGAATTTTTCATGGTTAATTAATTAATTTTAGAAAAAAACAAAAATAACAAAAAGGATGACTAGGCATAAAGGTTTACCAAGCCTCTATGAACTTAAGAATACCGTTTCCAGTATGCGCAAGCAATCTCCCTGAATGTTGTGTTCGGTGTATCATAGAAAACAAGGCGGACGACTTGGTTTCCTATGGTAGGATAAAAACCTATAGGGGACTTCAAAAATATACCCGGAGTTATGTGGAAGCGCAATCTGTGGTAGTGTTGCCTAATGCATCCTGTACAATAGGAATTATTCTGATATACTTTTCATATGTGGAGCACCATCCGATATACCCAAAGGTACGTGGAGAATGATATGATATACTTACGTACGTGGAAAATCGAATACCCTAGAATGTAATGTAGAAAAATAATGACAACTCCTACGTTTAAAGATGTCAGAACACATCTCTAGCCTAGACCTCTATGTTTGTTGTTAAATGTTACAAATGATCCTTAGGTTGATTCAATAAATTTTAGAGTTTATCTTTGATTGTATTTTAGTTTCAAGGATCACCACGAGTTTCACCTGAATGCCCTATAACGAAATGTAACATGATAATAAGAAATATTTTATTTTCAATGAACATATATCTATAGGAGGGAAGAAACAAAGAGTAATGCAACACATAAAATGCAGAAAAAATATTCCTAAGTAGTTTTTTTTAATGCAATTATTCCAATTTAAATTCAAAACCATATGAATCAAATAATAAAGTTTTTTATTTTCTTTCATCTTAATATTTAAATTAAATGAAAACTAAGATGTGTCTAGGTCACTGATAAGAGAAATCATACAGAATATCACTGCAATAAAAATGTCTTCAAGTTAATAAACGATTAAGAAAAATGTTTTCTAAATACCTAGTTGATAAGAACAAAAAAAAAAACCAAAGAATTTCTCATCAAAGGATAATAAAAAAAGAAAAGAGAACATAATTAATGCTTTTCAGAGACAAATAAAAACTCATAGACACAAGGACAACTTGTTGGACCAAAGAAAATCAAAGAGAAAGGAAAAGGAGTGAATTTTTTTGCTTCCTACAAGATCAGTACGGATGCAGAACAAGAACCAGTACATGACATCACATCTGCAAATAAGAAATATATTTTCTCTAGCACTTTGTCTCAGAACAAAGAATGTGTTGGGGCTAATTTGGGAAAAAAACAACACAAGAAACTTAACCAAGCTCAAAAATATGTTTTCCTAAGGTAAATCACTGTCAAAATAGGTCAATTAAGGTCGCTTTGAAAGGTAAAAATATGCTAAGGTCAAGGAAACCACTAAGGGAAATATCGTTCCCTAGTGGAGTCACCATTTTTTTTATGTAGAATTTCACTTCTACAGACAAAAATGAATTCCATAAATCTTGTGGTCTCATCTAGAACAATAGACGAAAAAAATAACCAATTCTTTCCGTAAAGTAGTTGGAAAATGGAAAAGGAACCTACCTGGAACTACTAGAAATTTCTTCTCTCTTCTTCGCTTGTAAGCTCCAATCCTAGCTCCACTCGCTATAAATGAAACCTGCAACAATGAATAAAACAAGAAAAGACACTACAACATCCACATAACATAATATGATATATTCATTCAATGATTCAACATGTAATTGAAATACAAGACCATAAACATAACACAAGTATAGTAAAATATGATGTTTTTTGTATTAATAAATAAAGGAGAGAGTTATAACCATAAATAGAAGTTGACTTTGCAGATGTCCCCCCAAAGGAATTGTCCTTCCTTGTCACAAAGGAAACCTTCAAACTCAACCCTAATGAAAATGGATGATGATTCCTTAAGCTCACAATAGCAACATGAGGGCACTAGAAATCTCCAAAATCCAACCTAGTAATCTCCAAAAGCCAACCCAAAATTCATGGGAGGCAGTAAATTTATAGGGTAAACATGGTAGTTAAGTATTTTCCAATCTAGGATTGAGATCCACTTATGAGGGAGGATATGCTCAAGGGATAAGAGATAAGATCACTAAGGTAGGATCAAATAGGAATTCGAGATCTCAATGCATGGTAAATAGTTAAAACTACCTCAGAAGCTTCTAGAAGGAGAAGATTTGATTTTTTTTTCTTTTTTCCCAATTTTTAAAAATCATTTGCACCAGCGAAAGGAAGAAACCTGCGCTAGTCAGCGCTAATTCTCAAGTATGCAACTTTCACCCAGTGTTGGTTGATAAGAACACATGGTGCGTTGGGCCTAAAAATATGGTTTTTTAGCAGATAGACCAAGAAACTTAGACTTTTTGGAGAATTTATGCTTAGGGCTTTGCAAAGGGGTTATGACAAAGTGTTCATGGATTTTGACCGATCCACTTTGTAGGCCTTTTGGGCTGATGTGACAAAATGGCCTATAACATATATCATCATAAGGGAAACGCTCTCGTCACCAACAAAATAAGTCTAAGTTTTCAATGTAATAATTCTTTGAGGGTGAGAAATATCACCTAACCCATTTTAACTTTAAACCATCATTTCTGTTAAATTTTTGAAAAGCATAACAAATTAATGTGTTGTTGTCTTGAGGTTTGAACTTATATATATCTCACTATTATGAAAGGGAGGTAGAAATGATATAATTTGAAGAGACATTTATGCCATAAGTTAATTTTGATTTGCAGAAGAAGCACAATGAAAGCTTCCTCTGTACCTTCGCACTTTGAGGAAAACTGATAGCACAATAAAAGATTTAGTCACAAATAATATCCTTGCATCCAAAAGATTTCCAAGTAAGTTAAGTCTATTTGAAATTATATTGAGTTAGTATTTTCCACCAGACTTTACCATCACGTGGACCTACGCACTCCGCACAATGAAAGCTTCCTCTAAATATTTGTTCAACCCTCCCCTGCCCCCTTACTTACATAAGGGACTTGGAACCCTGTCAGTTTTGGAACTATTGGGCAGAGAAGTAGCAGTGTCATACATAATAGTGTTAGTGTCAGTGTCATAGAACTCACCGATGGAATTACCACTTACAAAACTTGCCTTTTTCATTTTAAAATGTTTTTTCAGACACTAACAAATAGGAAAATAAAAAGCTTGTAAAAAACTCGGGTTAAAATTTCATGTAATAAAGTTAATAATGTCAAAATAATACCAAGGTCATGTGAAACATATTCCAATCTAAATATGGGCAAAACATCCTAGTGGGTATTCATTTTGGTTTAGTATGGCTAGGGAAATTGGCAAAGGCATTGAAAAGACAAATAAGCATTAATTAAAATTTTATACATGAAAATAATTTAAATTAGGAAAAAATGGAGATGAGGTCATAGAATTGCATGAGAGGGAAATTGAAGAAAATAGAGGCCTCAATTATAAAAAGGCTTCCAAGGATTAGTTCATAGCTTTTGTTGGTTAACCTTTTGTCATTTTTAGCTTGGAGCTCTCTCTATTCTCTCATACTCTTACACACTTAGAGAATTCTTGGAGCACTTTGAAATTGGAGAAATGAAGGAAAAGGAAGCGAAGTAAATTAAGGGACAAGCGAGGAAAAGTTATATCAAGCAACTTTAGCAGGAATACTTGCAGGTAATAGGTTGCATGTGTGATTTCCTAGTTGGGTTTTGAATTTACATTACATGCATGTGTGTATTTGGGTATCTTGTTTTCATGGGCATGAGTTTTTCTAGGTGTGACGGTGGTTTCAACCTTGCCTTGCCATTTATATTTAGCCATGATGTGATGGGGTTCTTTCATTTAGTTGAACTTTAGATTTTCAGATGGTTTTGGAACCGGGTGAGGTGGTCTCAGGAAAATTCCCAAGGGCCTAGGAATCCATTGATCAGTTTTATAGCGATTGCGGTAAATATTGAGGGTGGAGGTGAGAAAATTCCTCAAGGTATTGGTGAAGAAATTATGAAACACCCAAGGTTGATTTGAGCCTAGTGATCCCTTGATCGATTTTTGTGGGATTATGGTAAAGCCTGAGGGTGGAGGTGGTTTAATCTCTGGAAAACCCTGCTTGTTTATGTGCTTTTTTTTAGCTCAGTGATCCCTTGACCAGTTTTGGAAGGATTGTGGTAAAGCCTGAGGGTAGAGGTAGTTTAATATTTGGGAAGCCTTGATTTTTTTTTCTTAAGTCCTACATTCATTCTTGGAATATGACACAGGGGCAATTGACTAAAATAAATATTTGGTTCAGCCTAATCTATGGTCATATGGTACGTGGAATTCCCTGACATGGTTGGATTTTACATACATTAATAAGAGATATTTATTCTTTTATTTCATGAGTATTTGTACTTTTTATTATGTGGATTTGATGGTTGTTCTCTTATGGTTATTATTTTGTTTATATGCTAGTTATAAGCATGGTTTCATAACAGGTTCTGGCTATGGATCTTGATGTGTTTTTTGTTGTTGATGAAATGTTAATGAATGCATGAGCTAAAAAATGTTATTGCAACTATTATGATAGGGCATTAGAAATTATTTATGATTCTCAGATAAGTATCAAACCATTATGTTCAAATATGCATTCATGACCTGTAGATCACATGTTATTGATATGTTTGATGAAATGTTTGTCATGGTAAGGCATGGCTAGGCCGTGTCTCTAACTCAAGTTTAAATGTTTAGCCTTGTTTTTATGTCATTCATGCATTTTAGAAGTTATAGGAAGTTATGGGTAGTGGTATGGAGGTTGACATGGAATTTAGGCTGAGAATTTGGGACCACATGCTCCTAAATGAAAAGTTTGGGTTGCAATCGCATGGATTCAAGACTGTGCATGCACTTGGAGGCTTCCAATCACATGGAGGCTTTGTTTTGGGTGTGGTTGAGGGCCCAAGGAAGAGAAGGAGGGTTTCAACTTAGGTTTTTCCCACCTGGGATGATTTATCAACCCCTGATTGTTCTGTAGTCCATGTAGGATGTTGTGAAAGGTCAGTTTTCCCTCAGTAGTTGGCCCCACTTCCTTAATGGGACTTAGGAGGTCGGGTCATGTCAGAGTAGCCCTCAACTCATGTTTACCCCATCAAGACAGTTAAGGAGGGTAAATGTGGGAGGTGGAATTATAGGTTGGTGTGAGAACATGGTTCAAATACTTGGAGTGAATGGGCATAATGTGTTTTCCATGCAAGCATGTCATTATATATATGGTTGTTATGCATGCATTTTCATAGTTATGGTTTTAATGAATGAGGTCATGGTATGTAGCTAGTATTATCACACACACACACACACACACACACATATTTTGTGCTAATATGAGGTGATTTTGTAGATGAGATAACCTCCCTAAACTTCACTGAGTTATTTTGGTTGTGTTTGTATTTGGTTTATATAATGTGGTATATTTGCAGGAAGAACATGATCAAAGATGACTAGAAAAATTGTAGATTACAGTTCACGAGACTCTCCCAACATATCAGATGAGCAACCAAGAGACGGGTACTCTCCTGCATAGCATACACTTTGAGAAATTTAAAGGTAAAAATAAGAAGTTGCAAGGCAAGAAATGAAAGAGCCACTCAGTCATAGGAAAGCCTTTCCAGGGCACAGGAAAAAAAAAAGCAGAGGTCAATGTTATGAAACCAGCTCACCGAATAGATGAAAAGATAGATTAACGCCTTAAAATTCAACATCTTAGAGGGGGAAACCTCCTTTATATTACATAAATGAACAATTATTGGATGATTCAAATGACATAACCTCCTTTATATATATAGGAGTCTAAGGGGTCACAATATAATCCTAGCCGACATAACAATAACAATGTAAGGGCACAACAATAACAATAGTGGGTTTCTATGGGGCACAATAATAACAATATGGGGACTACAACGGCACAACAATAACAATAAGGGGGCTATAATAACAATAAAAATAAGGGGATACACTAGTATTATAGGGACCTAACATGCCTCTCTCCTTAAAACAAGTGTTGTCCTCAACGCTTGATTATTTATGGATGCTTATGTATAAAATTATCATCCTCCCATGTGGAATCTTTAGTGGGTAAGTTCTTCCACTTGCTGAGATACTTTGAAATTGATCGATTTAGTAGTTGTCGAGTTATTTTTCCCATGAATGCTTCAGGTTCCAATATGAATTTTTCTTCCTCGTCAAGTTATGGAAATATTGTTTGAACTAGGAGTTTGTCACCTATAACCTTATTTAAGAATGAAACATGGAAAACGGGGTGCATTCATGAAGATGAAGGTAACTCTAATTTGTATTCCATAGTACCAATATTTTGCAGCACCTTGTAAGGGTCATAGTACTTTAGAGATAATTTATTATAATTCTTATCTTGCTTGAGGGACATTTTTTTGTATGGTTGTAGCCATAAAAATACCCAGTCACCTACATAAAAAATTCTTTCATCGATGTTGATCTTCCCGTTGTTTCATTTGATCCTGCACCAAAGTTAGTGCTAACAATGGAAAATCAGATAACAGAAGATGACATTAATTAATGTCAAGCCTAATGATTTACAGGGCAGGAACACATTATGGAATCAAGAAGTATTTAAAATCTCTAAGGTTTTTAGAAAATCAGATATGAACTAGTCTTAAATGCTGAAATGAATGCTTAATCCTTTGAGAAGAGCGCCTTCTGCGGGCCTTTTTTCCCGATAAGTGCACATTCCTAGAAATGGACAAACTTCACTTTTTGGGACCGCATCAAGCAAAGGACAGTTACTCCTTATATGAAGCCGCCTAAGGACAGCCACCAACGCCTCCTTAGACACTATGTGAGCACACAAAGGAATATTTGAGCACATAATGGAATCATACCTCTCCCTTGGGTCACCATCCATCATGTACCAAGGGAGGGAAGGAGGATTTGAAACTCCCCTATATAAAGCCACCAAGAGATGAAGAAAGGGTGATCACATTGTTATGCTGGCCAAAGTTGCACAAGCAATGCCAACAGTGTGTGACCCGAAGTTGGAGCTGAAGAGGACTCGATTGTTGGCCACCCAACAATCCTAGTCCACCATGACAGAGAGAGAGGGATATTGCATCAGAGGCAGAGCTTGGAAGGCAACATCCTTGCATCGGGACCTAGAGCCAGTGCCTAGGTGCCCTTTGGCAAGTGGGTAAAATTTCTTCTCCATTTCAAATGTTTAATAAGAAGAGGCCTTTGTGCCGTCATTGGTATTATTATCGTTTTGACTCTCTTTGATAGCTTCTGTATATTTGTGTTTTAGTTTTAGTTTACTTAGAGCATACATTCGCATACTTTTTTCACTGAATTGTGTGCTTTTGAGCTCCACCACTTTCTGCCTGTTACCAATAGTTTAAAGAGTAGACCACACTCTTTAAGCTAGTGCGATTTCGTACACCTGTGCAACTAATCCACCACAACAGGATTGGCGACTCCACTGATGTGTTCCAAGTTTATGTGGTTGTGCCATCTTTTGTAGGAGATCCTTTGTCTATGATGGAGTGGAGCTGATAGTTCTCTAACCCATATTACAGTCCCTATATTCACTGGAGTGACATACTGAAGAAGGAAACTCCTATTTTTTTTATTATTTGCAGGATTTTTGCGCACAATATTTCCTCACAGATGCGCAGGGCGCATTCAGCTTTGACTTGTGTGCAGGAAGGTGCACCTGTCAAGGATTTTTGCGTAGAAATGGCAGAATGAGATTTTTCTCCCTATATTCTGCATTTTTCTACTTTTAGTGTGTTGGGAAACCCCTAATGTATCTGCCAACAATGTGTTGATACCCCACAACTTCTGAGAACTCACTTTTTGCTACTTTCTGTAGGCATAGAGTTAGTTTCTCTTTAAGTTGATTTTTTGCAAAAATATTCACATAGTTTAAGTAGGGGGCGAATTCACCATTTCTTTCGAACGATTTATGTTTTTAAAATTTTGGTATGCACACTTAGATTAACTAGTCCAAGTAATCTAGTTTTATTTTCTAGTGTAGAAATTGTTTAGTTTAATTCAATTTTTGCATTTAGGAAATTGCAGGACTAGGTCTGAATCACCGATTAGAGGAAGTAATCTCTGCTGCCTTTGCACCCTTCGGCCATCCTAGGAAAGCACATGAATGCTCTATTTTTGAAATTCACCATCTCCCTTTAGTTAGTCACATAGATTAACTAGGAGTATTTGGAAGCAGCCCATTATCCGCACACGTTTTCCATTTTGAGGCAGGAACAAGATAACGTAGTTTAAGTAGGGGTTTTTTGTAAAGGATCACCGATATCCAAATGTTCAAAATATGAGCTTGTTCACCTTATGCTCACACACACTCACCCACTAAGAAAAGAAAGCCACCTAAAACTAACTTAAACCAACTCACTAAATTCTCCCCACAGAGGCCACAAAAGAATTTATAGATTAAGTTAGGATCAAGGGGGTAGGCATCCAATAAGCCGCCTTGATCACACTTCATATTAAAAAATAGAATTTGTGTATTTAGGGAGCTTCAAAATCCACCTATCAGTCCATGGAAAAGAAAACCCGGGTGCGCAGAGACCTGAATTAGAGGGGGTTAGGCTTAGGCACAGTGCATGCGGTATCAGTTGGGGCTACCTGACTCAGCTGATACTCGGTACTGTTAGATGACTACCAAGAGGCCCAAGACTTGAACGCTCACATGGGATGGTGGTTCTTAGTGGCCAAAACTAGGACATCCTTTACCCTATAGGTGACGGTGCAAGGAAGTGCCAGACCCTCTACCCTTACCTTGGTGGATTCTCTTCGTCTGACTGGGGACATCGCCAGCTCTTTCGGGACATTGTGCCAGCACTCGCAAGAAATATTCTCAAGGCCCAGTTACTTTTGAGTGTGTGAGGACGCATAGGTTTTCTAGGATTTTGAGTCTCACGTGCAAAAAACAAAAAACCATTCTTTTTTCTTGATTAATCACATAGATTAAGTTAAAGGGAAAATCATTTTATTTTCACTTTTTTTTTTATGTATGTAGCTATAATTTTTCTTTGACCTAGACTCTATCCCCTCAAATTTTTCCAAAACCTAACCTGGTCGCCACCCAAACGGTCCCAATGGAACCTCGTCGATCCAGGCATCTTTTGGACCTCCTCCCATTACAGGGAGGGGTTCCAGGTCTTTCGCCATTTTGGCGTAAAAGACAGAACACTGCCACCGTCATTGGTTCATCCTTCATTGGAGAAACCCTAGTTGGGAACCCTAGTCAGTCTCCCAAAACCACACAACACACCACTCCCCCCTCGACCCCTAAGGGGCAGAGGAGCGTGTCCCATTCGGGAAGCCAACTAAACACACATCAAGGTATGTCACAGATTAACCCTCGTTCTAATCAGAACTTTGTGTCTTCACACGTTGCCATGGCATCAACCTCCCAGTCACCCTTATTAGCTGCGTTGAATCTACCTGATTTAACCAAGCTCACAAACGACCCCATCGCACACGATCCTTCATGGCCTCCCATGTCTACGAAGCTCCCTTCGGATATACCAAAGTTTGAAGGCAAGCAAGCGGAAGACCCAGGTCATCATATAATGACCTTTCACCTGTGGTGCTCATCGAATAGTATCATCGACGACACTATTCGATTGAGGCTATTTCAATGCACTCTTACGAGAGTGGCTGGGAAACGGTACGTGGAGCAACCTCCTGCTTCACATGGAACCTTTAGGGCCCTCGCTACCGCATTCCTCACTGTAATGTTCCCAAATTTTGCTGACAATAATTTGGAACATTAATTTTGCTAATTTCACCTAAGAGGAGAATAAATGGGTAAGGATACCCATGCATAATGATATTCTCAATAAAATCCCTCATAGTATGAAAGGGGATCATCTTTGGAGTTGGTTTGCACACCCTCATGTGTGAACAGGGTTATTTGCAAGTGGACAAGGTCAGGTTTGACCAAGTCAATAGCGCTGCCATAGGAGGAGTGGCTTACTTTGGAAGCCAGCACAGTGTGAATGAGGAAAGGGATATTTGGTGGGGGAAACCCTAATGGATGGGGCCCATGGAGAAAGAGATTTCACTTGTTTAAAAGGAGGGAAAGCCAACCATTTTTTCTCATGCTTTGTATTATTCATCTCATTGTTTATTCAGACAATTGTGCATCCTTTGCTGTTTAGCAAGAGTTGCCAGAGGAATTCTTGTTTAGGATTCCTTCTCCTTCTTGAGAGGCCTCTTGAGGGATTGGACTAATTTTCCTCACATCTAGGCTTGAGGCCAAAAATACTCCATCAAGACAGTGTTATTTCTGCAGCAGAATAATACTGTGTTGCTAGGTGTTGCAGTGAGGGTTCACTACACCACCTCTATCAACTATTTTTCAAAGGAGGAGTCTCTCTTCCCTTTGGGAGATCAGATTGGAGGCATTCCAGAGCTTAATGCAGACTTTGGCATCAAGGCCAACTCATTCCCTTTCCCTAAAGCGTAGTTTCATCCAGTGACTGCATTATTTTAGTGGAGCATTTGCAGTGGGGGAGGGTGAGATCTTTGGTGAGAGGGTCAGAATTTCATCCTAGAGATCCATTGGAGGATATCTTGTCATTGGTTGTAGCATCTCTAGTCTTCTCCATCCAGTTATACTTCTGAGTTGCAGCTTCTACCCAGCAACTCCAGCATTTTGTAGATTTTGTATTCTAGAGCCAATCCTTCCAGGATTGACATGAGGTAGCATTTGGGAGATGATATCTTAAATCCCATTGTTGTATTGGGACATGTATTGATATATCTATGTATTTGACATATGTAGAATGCAGTTGCTCTATAAAACTGCGTTGTCATAGCTTGGTGTGCATTGTGTAGCAGTATTTTATCATGTATCTTGTACTTGTTTCTTGAGGCTGAGCATTGCCTATCTTGAGTGACCTTTTTCCTCAAGATATTGTATTCATTTATTGCTACTACTATCTAATGAGATGGCTATGGATTTATCTCATGTTTCTATGAGTTGAGTGTTGCTGCTGCACCATTATTGTGTTTGCATATTGCTGGGTCTCCAACATTAGAATATCTTGAGATATTCTTATTGTTGTAGTATTTTCCTGATTTGGAATATTACAGTGGTATCAGAGCATGATCTCTGGCTCAGCCAGTGGATCTCAGTCATCATTCTATCAAGGAGAGAGAAGATGAAGAATCCATTTCATGGAGAGAAAAAGGGAGACAAGCTTACAAAGCTTCTTCCAAAATCTGTACAGAACATTCATGAAGAATTTGAGAAGCTAATGAGGGAGATTGGTACATGATCTCCAAGAGGGTTTGAAACTGAGTCAAACTCTAGATTTTCTTGTAGGGGATGTGAGCATGTAGCTACACCCTATGATATACAATGCAGTAACATGGCCAAATTTTCCATGAGAGAAGAAGAAGAAGACGAAGAAATGCCAAAGAGAGGAACTCTTAGAGGTTTCTAGCATGAATATGAATCTCAAACTCAGAAGTTTAGAGATCATATTAATTTTCCAGAGTTTTGCAAGATAATGGTGAGGAGGAGAAAGCATCATAATGAGGATAAATTTCTTCTATCTATCTTTGATGGTTCCCCTACTTGTTCAGCCAGGGCTTGGATAGAAGAGCTAGACACCTTTTTGCAACAGCATCAGATTTTCGAAGATGAAGCCATCAAAATAGCAGCGCTGCACTTTGGAGGTAAGGTCTATGCATGGTGGTTATTTGAGTCATTTACTTTGAAAAATGCAAATACCTCTTCTTATGCAATTTTCATTATAACTTTTATGAAGAGATTTGGTATGAGAAATTCTGAAATACATGTGGAGGAAACAAACACATTCAAACAAACAAAACCCTTACATGTGATGGAGGAAACCATAGACTCAAATTTTTTTTAGAGAACCATGAAGGAGGCTGATATCTTGCATGATACTTTATTAGAGGCAAGACCTTCATCTTGCATTTTGGCACAAGGAGGCATAGAGATTCCTTTTCCAAAATAGGATCCAATCATTGGAGGGTTGCCCAATCATGTTGACGAAGTTGAGGGAAACATCGCTGTCATTTCTAGAGTTGATATAGTACCTCATGCAGAGGAAGGAGGAGCTCTTGCTCCCATTAGAGGGATTCTTGCATCTTTGCAAGGAAGTCCGCAGGTTCTCATACATGGAGGTCCAAGCACAATCAATGAGCAACATGATTGTGCAGCATTGCAGCTGGAAGGAGGAGGAAGGGAGGAAGAGCAACATCATGTGATGAGAGGCACACACCCTTCTCTATTTCAAAGGGAAAGTGCAAAGAGGAGGCATACTGTATTACACTATGAAAGCAAGGGCAATGTTTCCCAACCATATGTACAGTCCACTCTTGACATTGATGTCTCACTACATAGAGGCATTCCACTAGGGAGGCCACCATATCTATCATTGATGAGAGACATTTTGTCTTTGGATTCACCGCTCTTGGATTTTGGAGAGATGAAGAGTTTGGAGAAGAAATTTGGCATGGGGGATGTAAAAGTAGTAGAAAACAGCCCGAGGAGAGCTTCACATTCTAGATCACCAGTGCTGTCCCTTGGGAAGATTGATCCTTACTAGAGATCTCAGCTCTTAGTAGAGTACTCTAAGGATCTTGGTGCATGCATGACTCTTAATGACCCAGAGAGAGATGACAGATACATTATGGATGATATGGTCATCTATTCACATGAAAGATTCTTCTTGACTGGAGCTTCTAAGCTCAAGGAGAAGTTGTTGCATGCAGCATATGAGGACTTCTTTTCCATGCATTTTGATGCATATCTTACCTTGGCAGAGGATTTCATTTGGGAGGGAATTCAACAAGAAATATTTTAGCATATGGAGAGATGAATAGCCTGGATGATGATGGTGAGGATGTCACAACCACCTTCCTACTCATTGGGAGTAAGGGAGCATTTTCAGTTGATCCATTTTAGCTCAAGTCTTCTAGTGCATGATGGAGAATGTCCAATTTCACCTTATGTTTTGTACTTATTGTATTTTTATGAGCAGCATATTGTACCAAGGAGAATTATTCATTCTTTCATATTGTATCATGATGCACTTGAAGCCATTTTTAGCATTGAGATTGGCTATCTCTTTGGTGGTTTGTGGGGAAAGCCACATGATTCTTGGTGTGCACCATTGGCACCAAATTGTACTTTCATATTTCTATCTTGTAAAATGATTTTGGTAGCAAAAAAGTGGCTGGAAGAACACTTGTTTTTGTTTGATTTGATGTAGGCAAGGGATGCACTGCGCTGGTTCCTTGTGTGGGACCTTGATCCAATTTCCGGTTGTCATATGACAACTTGTTTCTATGGGTTTTTGCTTCCATGTATTGATGATATGTATATGATCATGGGAGGCTTTGATTGGAGAGTGGGCTTGAGATTGAGGATTCCCATTGGGAGCATGATTCTCCTTACTATACATGTTGTACATTTTAGAAGGAACCATGGTGCAACCATGAATGCCACATTGCATTTCCTTCCTTCTTGTGGGAGGAACCACTTGAAGAATTTGAGGAGGTACTCCATGGATCATGAGGAGATGGAGGAGTTAGCATAGTCAACTCTTTTTCCTTTTAGGATGAGGGGAGACTCATCTATGAGCCACTCCATTTATATGAGAAAAACATATGGTGAGGGTATTGTTGATTTTCATGATGATTTGTATTTATATATGCATATCTTAACCATATATGTGCAGGGATTTGCTCAAAGGAGGGATATTCTTCCTTCTAGATTTGGTGGTCTACTTAAGGCCATTGTGGATGATCACTCCCTAAGAGGATATGGGGAGGATATTTCTTATGGAGAACATATTCACATTTCACATTGCATCATTCACTTTCTCCAGGAGATTGGGGCAACAAGCAAATGGTGGGGAGGCCACCCATCATTTTATTTTCTATGGCAGTGGAGAGTCACACTGCGTTAGGGACCATTTTCCTTCTCCTTTACTTCACATGGAAGCCATCATGATTCTCCTTATGTTTCCCTTGGTTGATATTGCTAGAGCTTCTCTTGGGAGCATTATTGGACAGGAGACACATTGGGTGAATGTGTCCTTGGAGGGAGAAAACTCCCACACACTTTGCACTACATGTTCTAGAGGGAGCATGGGAGATGGTATGGCCACTAAAACAGCTCATTTTTTTCCTTATGAGGTGAGTCATATGAGGAGTGTGATGCCATATGTTGATGACTTCCAACTCATCATATATGCAGGTACTTGGGCCAACATGGTTTGCAGCGTTGGAGGAGAGGTCCTTGGAGATCTAGTCTTCATTTTGCCACGTGAGGGAAAGTATTTTGTAGCCCAGGATCAACCCTCTCTCTACACTTATCATGAGTGGAGAGATGGACAGTGTGGGGTAGGATACATTGTCTACCATGAGCAAATTTTCATCCCACCTACTTTTCCGGAGCCAAAGGTGGAGGACAGTTTCCAGGAGTTGCCTAGTTGGAAGGTAACTCATTTTTCATGGATGATTGCTTGGGGGATGGAGGATCCACATGAGGAAGATGTTCCTAAAAAAATTCATAGAATCCATGCCTTGAGAGGAGGTTTTTCAGTTCTGTCCTTACAGTTGCTTGAGGACAAGCAACATTTGGGAGGGGAGGACTGTAATGTTCCCAAATTTTGTCGACAATAATTTGGAACATTAATTTTGCTTATTTCACCTAGGAGGAGAATAAATGGGTTAGGATACCCATGCATAATGATATTATAAATAAAATCCCTCATATTATGAAAGGGGATCTTCTTTGGAGCTGGTTTGCATAGCCTCATGTGTGAACATGGTTATTTGCAAGTGGACAAGGTCAGGTTTGACCAAGTCAATAGCGCTGCCATAAAAGGAGTGGCTTAATTTGGAAGCCAGTGCAATGTGAATGAGGAAAGGGATATTTTGTGGAGGAAACCCTAATGGATGGGGCCCATGGAGAAAGAGCTTTCACTTGTTTAAAAGGAGGGCAAGGCAACCATTGTTTCTTATGCTTTGTATTATTCATCTCATTGTCTATTCAGACAATTGTACATCCTTTGCTGTTTAGCAAGAGTTGCTAGAGGAATTCCTGTTTAGGATTCCTTATCCTTCTTGAGAGGCCTCTTGAGGGATTGGACTGATTTTCCTCACATCTAGGCTTGAGGCCAAGCATCCTCCATCAAGACAACATTATTTCTGCAATAGAATAATACTGTGTTCCTGGGTGTTGCAGTGAGGGTTTAGTACACCACCTCTATCAACTATTTTTCAGAGGAGGAGTATCTCTTCCCTTTGGGAGATCATATTGGAGGAATTCTAGAGCTTAATGTAGACTTTGGAATCAAGGAAAACTCATTCCCTAGCCCTACAGTGCAGTTTCATCCAGTGGCCTACGTTATTTTAGTGGAGCATTTGCAGTGGGGCTTTGCAGATACTTTTGGAGGGTGATATATTAGGTGAGAGGGTCAGCCTTTCATCCTAGAGATCCATTGGAGGATATATTGTCATTGGTTGTAGAATATCTAGTTTTCTCCATCCAGTTCTATTTCTGAGTTGCAGCTGCTACCTAGCAACTCCGGCATTTTGCAGATTTTGTATTCTAGAGCCAATCCTTCCAAGATTGGCATGAGGTAGCCTTTGGGACATGAGATCTTCATTCCCATTGTTGTATTGGGCCATGTGTTGATATATCTATGTATTTGACATATGTAGAATGCAGTTGCTCTATAAAACTGCGATGTCATAGCTTGGTGTGCATTGTGTAGCAGTATTTTATCATGTATCTTGTACTTGTTTCTTGAGGCTG